>VWZD01000845.1:972755-1033265 GCA_013396695.1 Sakesphorus luctuosus | reverse complement strand
CGGTGTGGGTGGCGCGGGGGCAGAGTGCCGTGGGGCCGCGGCCGTGCCCGAGCACACCGCACCCGGCTCCGATCACGCCGCTCCCGCTCCCACCGCTCCCGGTTCTACCGTTCCCTGTCCCGTTCCCTGTTCCGCTCCCGGTTCCGCTCACACCGCACCCGGTGCCGGCCCTCCCGCACGGCCCCCATAGCGCTCGGTGCGGGTCTGTGTGTGCGGGGTCTGTGTGTGCCGGGACAGGCTCGGGATTGCCGGGCATTGTCGGAACGTCTCACCAACAATCGCCACCCCAGGAAACGTCCCCGGGCAAAGGTCACTTGGTTTACTCTTCAGATTTCCCGAATTAGCATCTTGCAGGGGAACAAGAATTAATTCTCTGTGTCCAAAGGCTGTTTTCCCAATTAATGGTGTCTTGCAATAAATTACAGCCTTAGCACTGCGTTACCCTTCTCTTAGTCACTCTGGCTTCTGAGGGCAGTTAATAATGACATTACAACATCACACCAGGTCAGGCTCATGCTGGCCTTGCCTGCCCAGGTTTCTTCAGCTCACCCCGGGGTTAATTTGGCTGTGTCAATTCTCCATAATAATTTCAGTTCGAATTAAAACATAAAAGCATCCTACAGGATTTTTCAGACTCTATTTCATACCAGTGTTCCAATTTGTGATACTTTATGAGGTGATGAGACAACAGTAATTTATTTACTAGCCAACATTTAGTGGGATACGTGAGCAGAATTCAAATTACTCCTCACTAGCTAATGTGAGGAGTTAAACATATAATACTAATTTTCCAGCAGTCTTATCTGCAGCTGCAGGTTTGGGGTCCTGTTCCATCAGGCATTCTGCACATGGTGCAGCAGGGTCTGCAGTCCAGTTCAACGGCAGGTGCAGGTGGCACTCAGCCTGCTCTGCTCTTTACATTGCAGAGACAATTCAGTGCCTGTGGAAGTGAATTTTCACCAGGCATCTTTGAGCTCTGTCTTTAAAACCAGGATTCCTGCATGTAACTGGAAAACCAGAGTTAGTGAGAGGGGTCAGCACCCAGCAAAATCTGCTTCAGTGAGGGGTGGTCTGAGCTCAGCAAAGGCATGGCAGAGCCTGTGGGATGTCTGAGCACTAAACTCAGCAGCCTCAAGGCTCCCTGAGCTGCAGGAACCCAACAAAAGACTCACTGTGGGAGCATCACTGCATCACCTCCATTTAGTCTTATTTTTTTCAATTAGAAAGACAACTTTCTATTTGAAATAGATGTACAAGTGTAGTCAAACACCCGGGACAGGTTTCTGTTCATAGCTGCCCTTGGATACAGGCAGACCTTTGAATCATTATACAATGCTGATGTTAATGTTTCTGAAGCCTGGAGATAAGATAGTGGTTGTTTTCTTAAAAACAGGTTTTCCCTGCAGAGCCCATGGCTGAAACTGTGACTGGTGGGTTGGTTTCAGCCTTTAGTTAAACTATAATCAACTAAAGCTCCCAAAGCTTTTTCTGCCCCCTCTCTGCACACACTTAGGCAACACATGGCCTAAAAAGCCTGACCTTAAGAGGAATATTTTTCCACCTGAAGTGAGATGTTCAGCAGAGGCTTCTTCCATGGTGTGATATGTGCAGAGCAAAGCTGGAAAAACTGGGCCCAAGCTGTGTCTGACCAGAGCAGCTGGTGGGAATCCTCTTCCAAAGGCAAGTCCCAGTCAGGTGGAAGAGGGGGAAAGGAAACACCTCTGAATTCTGGAATCATTCAGTGCTGTAAGAATAAATCCTTTTGTTGGATAGTTTGTCTTCTACACATCCTACGAAAAGACAAGAGAATACAGTAATGTTTATTTATTTTAATGTTTCAGTATCCTGTGTATAAACACAGTCATTCTGAGAAACAGCAGCCTGCAGGCTCTAGAAACAGGTATCTACAGTCAGGAGCTGCTTTTGGAAATAATTACTTTAATCTTTTGGAGCATGTGAGGGAGTCATTTAAATGTCTTTAGAGCAGTGCTTGAGCAGGCTGTAAAACAGTAAGTCATATTTCTCCCCCAGAACTACTGTGAGGCTCAGCTCATTTCTCTGTAATGCCCCCACCAGAATTTCACAGCTCAGAGCTTCTACTTTTGTGAGAAAAGAACATTACATGAGCTTTGGGGTTGCACATGGTTTTCACAAATCTCATTTGCCTTCAGATCCTGGGGAAGACCCGAGAGCTGCAGGACAGGCCTTGCAATTTCACCCTGAGAAGCTTTAAAAGGAATGAGGCAGCAGCTGTGCCTGAACACAGGAATCTTGGCACTCACAGGTCTCTGTGTGTGTGTGTGTAAGAATAGCTTTACTCTTGGCTTGTTTGGTTGTCACTGGTAAAATTAAACACAATGGAAAGAGGCTTAGCAGGGAAAAAACAAACAAGGTCCAGCCCACTGAGTGTGTACAGAGCCCAGCAAGGACTGGCAAGGCTGCCCAGGAGCTGCAGGTGGCCCTGACTGTGGGCATGGAGCTCCCTGAGTGCCACACTCCTTCCACACCACAGCAGGGGTGTCCTCAGCACGCCCCAGTTCTCTTCCTGCCATTGGTTTCACTGATGTCTTTGGACCTGAATTCTCTAAGCTGCAAATTGCCCATCGTGGCCTCCAACCCATCACTTTCCCCACACTGATCCCAGCCCCTGGCACAAAGGGGCAAAGCCAGGTCATACCCTCCTTGAGGAGTCTCCCTGAGCCTGGCTCCAACTCTGCTTCTAAAACACCCCTGGGAGCTGCAGAAATTCTGAGCTCTTGTGGCTTCCTGAGCTAAACCTTATTCTGGGGTTATTATTTGGGTTTCGGTTTTTTGATTGCTGCTTCATTTCTAAAGCTGAACTGAAGATAGATCCTTTCCTCCTCATATGCCCTTGTGATCTTCATATTTCCCTCTTTACTAAAGGCTCCTGGATTGCCAAGTATCTGGGGACAAACAGCTCCATGCAGCTCCTCACATCAGAGAAGACACATTTCCAGAGCCAGAGGAGGTTCCAGGTTCCACCTGTCCCCCTGCAGTCCAGGCAGCAGCAGCACAGCCCCTCGTGGCTGCCAGAGGTGCAGTGGGGTCACAGAACAGGCTACATCAAGGTGTGCAGAGGCAGAAGGTGCTCTCAAGGTGACACCCAGAGGCAGAGCTGCCGCCAGGGCAGGTGCTTGGCAGTGCAGCCTGGCTCCAACGCCTGCAGTGCTGTGAATGTGCACTGGTTTCTCTCAGACCTGCAAAACATCCCCTTGATGGTTCTGCTGTGGGCTGAGCTCTCCCCAGCACTGAATCCAGGCAGGACAATGGGCAGGGCACACCTGCAGCAGTGATGCCACCCCTCACAGGAGAAGGGGCCAGTCCCTGTGCCATGCAGAGCAGCCACGTGCCTGCTGCCAAAGTCACAGCAAGGTTGTGAGAGCTGGTGTCTGTATTTCAGTGCACCTGGCAAATGCACAAAACTCTAAAAGCCTGAAATCTGATCTGCACATGATGGAGAAGTCAATACCCCTTCCTCCACAGAGACCTGGGTGAGTTAGAATGTTCTGGCTGAGTGCTGGAGTGCTCAGGAGAGCAAGTGTGACAGAACACAGAGCTGGGGGGAGGTTGGGGGACACATTTTGCCTGGGCAGGTCTTGCACCACAAAGCCCTGACAAAATAACACCAGATGCTACAGACAATTTTCTATTAATTGGGAAGAGCAAAGCACAAAATAAACAGTGTGTGTCCTGACCTTTTAGCTGCCCAATCATTCACCTATTTTAAATCTACAAGTAAATTTAGTGCTGCCAGTACTGAACAGCTGAAGATACATATTTAAATCAGGCACATACACTGCAAGTTTTCCACATGCCCAGCTGTGCCACAGGAGCATTAACACAGCCAGCAGTGCCCTCCTGCTCCTGCCTGGCAGATGCTGAGGTTCTACACTGATGAGCTTAATTTAAATGGTTAATAAAGGGAAAAGAGCATTGACTGCAGACTGGAAATGAACAGCAGCCTTCAGAGTCACAACTCCAAACCACCTGTCCAATATACAGCAGGAAATAGGTCCATAATGGGTTTTTGGGGAGAGAAGGAGAACATATGGTCAGGTTCTCTATGATGATTTTATTGTCCCTTGACTTCACAGGGAAAGTCAGGAAAATCAATCCAAATTAATCACACGTGTGAGTTGAAAGTTACACTGGAGTCCTGTGTGAGTGCTGTTGCTCAGAGTTAAAGTGGCCTTGATTTGATTTAGCTTTCCTCATTTTCAAAGTGAAGTACACTAAATCAAATTAATGCCACTTAATTCTGAATATGAATATCTGCATAAGGTTTAATAGAATTTAACTAATCTGCTTTAAAATGTAATTCAGCTAAGGTTTCCTGAGTGTCCCCTTCGAGGAAAGACTCACATCAATAGACTTAATGGGAGTTGTTCCTGGGTTGTGTTGGCCTGAGGTCAAAACATCACTATCCCAAAAATAGCCACAGCTTGCTCAGATGTCTTTGTTCTGAGAGCATCAACATCCAACCCAGGGCTGAGTGTACACCTTGTGAAATGGCTTCAGAAATTGTGGTAAGAAGTGAATTCTGTATTACAAGGCAGATAAAACACTGACTTTGGTTTCTCCAGCTGAGATGGAGAACTGGCATAGATGAGCAGGATCATTTCCTTGTCTGGAGGGGTAAGCAGCAGCAGCAGCACTGTTTTCATTGAGCTGATATCATTCAGGCTGTTGTGCAGTTCTAGACAGTGTAATTTCAAACCTGAATGTTGCTTAGAACCTTTATTTACATGAACTTCACTGAGGTGTGAGGAACTGCAGTCTCTGTGACAGTAATTAGTAACCTGTAATGAGCAGTAGCATCATTGTGGGCCATACCTGCACACCACAGAATAGACCCAAATGTCTATGCCAGTCTCTCCAGCTTTTGGGAATAAAACAGGGGCAAAGTCTTCTTCTAACTGAGCTTTGCTGAGGAGACTGGGCTTGAACAATGAGAACATGAAGGTGCAGCCACACCCCAGAACAAACAGGAGCCCAGCTCTGAAAGCAAACACAGGGCTGGTGGTTTGCCATGTCAAAGGGCTGTCCCTGACAGAGCACTCAGGACTGTGCAGGCACACTAAATGCCATTCAGGACCTGTGCAGTCACACTAAATGCCACAGCCAAGATCCAGTCCTTCCCTTCTCTCCCTGCAACCAAACACCAGTGGCAGCCCCGTCCTGTCCCATTCCTCTGACACATCTGGGCCCAGCCTCCAAAGCCAAACATCCCCTGTGCTTCCACAGCTGGATTCTCCCTCTGGACTGCACATTCTCCTTCTCTCCAACAGTGTTAACTGCACAGCACTTGGGGAGGAAAACCTCAGCACAGAGGCATATTAAATAACATCTCACTGTGCTAATCATTCAGGTGGCTAAATAAGGAACCTGTTCTGCTTAGGCTGCCTATTGCAGGCAGTGGGAAGGGACAGGCAGCTCCAAAGGCAGTGCCAGACAGGACCCTCAGGGGCACTACTGGAGAGCAGAGCAGCCCTTCAGCTCTCACCTTCCCTATGTAATTTTAGTGACCTGATCCAGACTCCAGACCTGCCCAACTGCCCTGTCCAGCTTCCACAGCCCTCCTCTATTGCTACCTATCCCAACAGCACCTCACAGAGCAGGACAGCACCTGCCTCCACATGACCTTGGTTTTTTTCAGTGCCATTAAATCTTTCCATCAAACATTGCTCAGTAATCTATCCAACCAGAAGCCCTGAGTCAAAATTCTGAGTGCTGAGAGATAATACAGTATGTTTTTCACACAAATCCAGTGAGATATACTAAGGAATCTGATAGCCTGCTCTGGGAAAAAAAGTAAACTAAACACAGTCTTAAGCTTTAGAACATCAAATCCAGATTCCAAGCAATATTAAAAACTTCCAGACTTGGGGGAGACTCACCAGTGCTGCCTTCCACTGCATTTAGACAGAGAATTAATCTTGATATTCAAAGGTTTCCAAAACTTGCATGGTTTAAAAATAGCAAAATTTATTGCTTTTGAAGTCTGGGCTTGTTACAGCTATTTAGGAACGTCTTACTCAAGTCAGATGGATCTTGAGCCTCCCCTGGGGATTGTTTAGATGTCAGTGTGCATCCATTAACAGGCTGGAAACTGTCCAGGACAATATTGCAAAAAAACATGCCATGTCCAGGCTTTCTTTCTGTTTCTTCCTCTCTTAAATAGGATTCTCTGAGCAGTTCCCTACAAATAGATCCAAGGTTAAATACGATGAGTAGGGCAAGGAATGCAAGGAAATTCCAGTGAGTGCTAGCAATGCATCCTGCTTATTGGTCAGCAGGTATTTCTCTCTGGTGGGAAGGGGAGTGTGGAGTAAAAACTTCCCTTGGGCAGTGAGAGTCCCACCCTGCCCCAATTCCATCACATGCTCCTGTTGTCACTGACAATAAATGTGCAAAGATCTTCCTTTCCATCTGCACAAGGCCACATGCTGAGTGTCTAACCCTGATCCCATCCAGACACAGAGTTCAGGCAAAATCTTATGACCCAACAGGTTTAATGTTGCCTCTCACTGGAAATCCTCCTGCTGAAGAAACAACCAAGCCCTCACACACATCCAGGCAGCTGGGAGAGGAACAGCCACCCCAAGAAAGAAGGCAGACCTGGAGGAGGAGCTGATGCATTCAAGGTTTGTGCCAGCTGGGAGATGCTTTGAAGATGCAGGGAGTGAGGCAGTGCCTGGAGGGATGGTGAGCCCCAGGGTGTGACAGGAGCAGAGCCAGAGAAACCCTGAGAGAATGACCTTGAGAAGAAAGGCTGGTGAAGTGCTTCTGGTAAGTGCTGGCTGAAAGGGTTGAAATTGCATGCAGAGAAAGAGAATATTGTCTGATTCCTCCTCTCTTCAAGGAAACAGAATTTTGTACTTTCTTTATAAATAAAAGGGCTGCATCAAAGTACCTGAGTGATCAATTTTGCCTGCTATTAGAAACAATCTGCTGGGCCTAAAACCATCTAAGTGCTTTGGTCAAAGATGAGGAATAAAAGCTTCAGTAATTTCCTTGTGGAAAGGCAACAACTTCATCCCTTTGACTGCAAGAGCCTGAAAAGCCAGGGATGCAGGAAGGGTGATGGCTGTGCTGGGGACACGCTGACTGTTGACAGTCCCCTGCCCTGCACCCTGTGTCTCACTGGCAGGAGCACAAAGGGGGTGTAAAGCAGCTACTGGTGGAAGTGCCTGCAGAAACCACAGCACCCCGAGAGTCAGTGGAGGGAGCACACAGCCCTCTGTGTTTGTAGGCAATGAAGACAGCACAGATGTGACCTTTGTCAGGCAGGCAGTGCACTCATTAGTATGTCAGAGATAATAACTGTTACACATGAAAATCTGACCTACATATGCTACCAAAGAGGAAAAGGCAACAATTTACTTAAGTCTCTATTATACTATTAATGATTATAAGCTGAAAAACTACAGCATAATGCAGGAAACTTGTAATTAAAAAGCACCAATTATCATTTTCTCCTTGTAGGGGACATTAGTCAGGTTTGCTTTCCTCAGTCCCACTGGGAATACAGATAGACATGTAGGACTGTGTGATTCATCCTGGAACAGCCAGAAAGGAATCAACTCAGTGGGAAAAGATCAGCTTCAGGAAAAAAACAAGATTAAAAAAAAAAAAGGCAAGGAAAAGGAAATAATGACAGCTAAAGACAGCCCTCTGAGCATGTCTCCTTGGCAAAGCACAGGTGTGTGTCAGGCAGCCCTTGCCTCCCTCCAGCCATGACTAAACTGGATTTATGCACTGTACACAATGTTCTGAGGCTCCAGGGCTGAGCCAGCTCACCTTCCAGTCATGCTGAACATGCCATCCCTCTGCAGAGCTCACCCTGCCCCAGGGCCCAGCAGGAACGTGGGTCTCTCCCCAGGGGGCTGCAGAACTCCCTCTCTGCTCCCTGAAGGTCCCTGACTCCCAGCAAGGGTGGTCACACTGCCTGGAGGCTGTTTCAGGCTCAGCACCCACAGGTGGAGCTTGTTTTTCCAGTGCCAAAGTGTAAGTGCATGCAGAGTTGTTGCTCCAGCCCCCAGGAATGCCCTGAGTCAGGTGCCCTGAGCTGAGCTGGGAACTGCAGCCAGGGAGGTGCTTCTCTGCTGTTCTCCCTGTCTGTGCCAGCAGTCCCAGGAGCCCAGGGCAGTGCAAAAGGCTAAAACCCTGTCTGGAGGCCACAGCTCCAGTGGGGAGAGTTATGGGAGTGCCACCCAAGCGTTTCACCTGCAGTGGCCAAGACCTCCTTTTATCTCTGAGTAAAACATTAAAACAAAGAGACAACTACAGAAAAATCAGGGCAGTAACCAGAGGAAGATGAACCATCACACTGGTCACTTCTGGGGGGTTTTTATGGTGAAAAAGATGAACCATCACACTGGTCACTTCTGGGGGGGTTTTATGGTGAAAAAGATGAACCATCACTCTGATTGCTTCTGTTGGTTTTTTTTATGGTGAAAAAATTATCATATTTTCATTGCTCAGAAAAAACACCCTGATTTCATCTACCACTCTTGGCTTTCAGGATTATGTACAAATATATTACTAATGTATTACTAATCATTTCAGAGGCAGATTCCATCTTTAAGGAATAGTTTAGATGTGGAATTTCTCCTCAAACAATACCTGTTGGATCTGAATTCCCCTCAGCCTTGGGAATGTGGTCAGAGCTGTGTGAAGTCCATTTCTTACAACCTCCATTAGAAGTTCAAGCACAGTCCAAGGCTCCTGCAGGTCCAGATTGATGGGGCAGAGCCTGAGTGCCTTTGCAGTGGCTGCCTTGACTTTTGCTGCTTTGTGTTAAATCTTTCATTTCAGCTTCATGCTGTTATTCTGTTTCTCTGCCATCACTTTACAGGTGACTCCCCGAGGAAACTGTGATTTCTTTCACTATTAAATTTAAAATTTAACTACAGTGATTATTTCCTGCAATGGTGAGAATTCTTTCAGCCTTCCACTCAGCATGTCTGTGGCTGGTGAGGAAATAAATTACCTGTATAAATAAAAATGTTCATATTTAGCTGAAGCTTCCCATGCAAGCTACATTCTCATGACTGCTCGAGTCTAATGGGAACACTTCTGATTTAGAGTGGAGCATGTGAAACAGGAAGGCAACAAAGCCCCATTCTTTGTGATTCTTTAGACGTGACAACTTGCTTATTAGCTCCCAAATAACAGCCAAAGTGATGCTTATTTTGGTTTCCCCAGCCCACTTAGAGAGGCCTTGACTTTCTACACAACAAAATGTGCTGGCATTTTAAATCTGCACCGATACTTTATTGCTTTCAGTTTGATTTCTAGTTTAATTGGTGGGGTTTGTTTTTCATTTGATACCTTTGCTTTTCTCAAGCTTTGTTTCTTTCCCCTGTCCCTGTCCTTTCCCTTGAAGACTGGCTGGAGCAGCTTTACTCCCCTGCCCCCAAGAGCTGGGCTCCTGGTGCAAGAGCAGCTTAGAGATGAACTGCAGCACGGGGAACCTGAACTGAGCCCATCTCACAGAGCAGCAGGTGCAACAAGCACGTAACACTCCAGCAAAGTAAATAAACTGAGAGGTTTGTCACCCACCAATGAACAGGATATTTACTGTGCTCAAAGCAGTGCCCAAATCACAAACAATTCACTAACCTGTGGGAGAGGGGAGAGTTACACTGAACTTAGGAAACTGTTCACAGGATCACAGAAAAGTGCTGAGCTGGAAGGGACACTCAGGGATCCCCCAGTCCAACCCTCAGCACTGCGCAGGACCATCCCCAAGAGTCACCCCCTGTGCCCCAGAGCATCATCCAAACCCTCCTGGAGCCCTGGCAGCCTTGGGGTTGTGCCCACTGCCCTGGGGAGCCTGGGCAGTGCCCACCACCCTCTGGGGGAAGGACCTTTCCTTGAGATCCCACCTGACCCTGCCCTGACACAGCTCCAGCCATTCCCTGGGTGCTGTCCCTGCCCTGACACAGCTCCAGCCATTCCCTGGGTGCTGTCCTTGGTCCCCACAGAGCAGAGCTCAGTGCCTGCCCCTCCTCTGCCCTCCCAAGGAAGTTGTACCTGCAGTGAGGTCTCCTCTTCTGCAGCTGAACACACCAAGTGCCCTCAGCCGCTCCCTCACGGCCCTTCGCCATCTTCCTTGCCCTCCTCTGGACGCTCTCTAATGGCTTAATATGTACTTTAAGAGTGGCTCAGCGCTACTCATTAGAGTAATTAAAAGCTCTGGAGGCCGTTCCAGCAGCACCCCGGGCCTGCTGTTCCCCCGGCGGCCACCAGGGGGCAGCGGCGGCGCTGCCCTGGGACAGGCACAGCTGGGAGAGGCACAGCTGGGATGGACACGTCTGGGACAGGCACGTCTGGGACAGGCACATCTGGGACGGGCACATCTCCAGGAGCGCCACATCTGGGAGCGGCACATCCCGGCACCAGCACATCATCCTGGGACCGGAACATCCGGGCAGGGACATCCCGGGATGTGCCCGCAGGGACCAGCACGAACCATCGCCCAAAGGCACACACAGACACACTCACACTGCACGAGAGAACACGTGGCTGGTACTTGGCTGGAAAGTGGGAAACAAACAACAGCGGCAGCGAGGAAGGGTCTGGTTTGCAGCGTTTCTGTATCTTCCCCCCAAAGCCTCTGCTCTGAGACAGTGGAAATATTCCAAAGTCACCCAGATGAGGCCATGGGGTGGGTAAGGCTCTCCCTGAACGTACTGGGGGGAAGCAGAATGTGGTGCTGTTAGTGGAACTGCTTGGACAAGGCATGGCACAAAGGGCCTGGGCATGTCCATCCCAAGGGACAAGGCACGGCACAAAGAGCCTGGGCACAACCATCCTTTTGCTCTGCTCAAAAGTATTTATCAACACACCTCATTTTATGTTTGCTGAGCTCAACTTGGTGACAATGTAGAAATCTGAATTATTTTGGTTGTTTTCAATCACATACAGTTTGAGCTCTAACCTGACCTTCAGTCTGGCTCAGTAACAGATTCAAGACTTATTTCCCCAATGTTCCCTATGGGATAATGAGGCTTGTTTGGCACATGCCACAAGGACATTTGGACTCCTTGCTTACTTTGTGGGCCCATTTACCTTCTCTTCACTGGAGACATCTGCTGATCTAATGTCCCACACTCTGAACTACTTTTGTTATCTGCAAGACAAAACAGAAGGGCTCAAAGCAGCACAGAGCACTCAGAAATGGACAGTTCACATACCTTTCAGTAGGGCAAATAACTTGTATGAGACAAAATCTAAGATAATTTAGGATTGTTCCAGACAAGAGACAAGCTGGAGGTGAGCAATTAATTGTCCCACTGCAGCTCCATCATGCCCAAGTGACACTCTGAAACTTCCCTGAAAAAAACAAAGTTTCCTGAGCTGTGCCAGGGGCTGGGAGGGGTTTATGGAGGAACTTTTACCTTTGTCATTTAGTAAAAGACTTCTGTGAACTCCCACACTGACTTCTTAGAGCAATTTAGTGCATTTACCTGCTGCCAAACGGGTTTGTGGCTCCAGCTCTGAGTGCCTGGAACCACTTGGTGCAGAGATGACAATTCCATCTGCAAATCCCAGTGGTGGATCTCTGGGCCTCCTCACTAATAAAAAACTTCACAGCATCAACTGGTCACTACTATGAATGTGCAAAATCCAGTGCAAAGTTCAATTCAGAGTTTTCTTTATTAAAATACCTTTCCACATTCCTTATACTGAGGCATTTGCATGGACACTCGTGGGATGCTGAAGGAACACTTGTCAACAGAAGAGAGCTGTGGAGTCAGTCAGTTGTGACAGGCTTGTGATACAAACAACATTTGCATAGGGACAATAAATTAGAGATATTAGCCAGTAACTGGAGCTTGAAAATTTAAACACTTGGAATGAGGTTATAAAACCTTTTTTTGTTTCTTGCTGGTTTTGCACCTTTGATGTACTATTTAAAGCAGTAAATATGTATGTATATACAAATCCATGGCCTCTCTTTCACTGTTTTCTAATTAAAATGAGAACCTTCTTATCTGTGCCCCAAAACTTGTAGTAATTTAATCTGCAGTAAGAAAAGGAGAGCAATTGCAGTGTCAAAGGCCAGCTGGTTAAGGGGTTGGGGAGAGCATTTTATCTGGTTTGTTTTGTATTCTCTTTTAAATTAATGCAGCTGAGACAAACGTGGTGCAGAGATTAGATCCAGGTCCAGACTGGATCCATGTTAGGGGTTTGTCATGCTAGAGAGAAAGAGGATAGGTATGGAGCTCTGCACTGGACAAATTGGGCACAAGTAGGACTTCAGATCTCCCCTATACCCAAAGGAACAAGGATTATACATGACAGGATTTTCAGGTACAAACCCACTGACCTGGGTGCAATATATCCACTCACTGAAGACCTACAGAATCATCCAAAAGAAATTGTGATGGACAATCTACTTCTTGAAGAACCACCACACCAAACTAACCAACAAGCATCAGGACTTTTAAAGGGGAAAAGCAGTTTAGCAAAGAATAAGACTGACTGTGCCTCTCTAGAAAGAAGCACTAGGCAAAGTCTGACTCTCTGAACAGTTATTGAAGTTTTTGAGCACCCAGAGCTCACTCCCCTGCAGTGTGGCATCTCCTGGGCTGGCAGTGGGCTGGCTCCAAGCCTGGTAGCAGTCCAGCTGCTGCAGCACAGGGAGAGCAGCACGAGCTGCAGCATCACAAAGCACATCCATGGCTGGCCAAGCTGTGCTGAGCTCTGCTCTGCCACAGAAGTGTCACTGATAGCCCAGTCAGCGAGTTTAAAGCAAGCTTAGATACTTGTACATCCCACTGGCATCCCAGTAGCTGCTGCACTGTAGAAATGTGCTTCCTCAGCTGGAACTCCCCCTTTTGTTTCCTCAGAGAAGGGTGAATCGGAGGCAAAAAAAAGGCAAAATTGCATTAGCAGGAGAAATTAAAAATGAGAACCTGGGTTGGTGGTTTCTAGAGGCACTTTCCTATGAGAATTTTTATTCGTAATTTTTTCCATTAAATGCTTTAGGAACATCTCTATTGTTCCCCCTAAGGAAATAAATTTTGAAAAGAGGAGTCTGGCAAACTCATAAATAACTGCTGCAGAGCCTTTGGAACGTTGGCAACATCTTCCATCTCGGCTTGTTCTCTTCTCCCAGCTGATCTGTGAGGTGACTGCTCTAAGTGGCATCAGGGTGCCCTGGTATTCTCTGTGGGCAACAGAAAGAAAAAGCAGAAAAAAACAAGGTGTGAGTACAAATGTGCCCCTTCCCTCCTGTCCCATAACATATCCCTTAGAGCACTGTGCAACGAGCTGAGAGATATCCCCAGTTCCCTGGGGAGATATTAGTATTACCTTCATCAGATTTAAAAGGAAATAAGACAGTGGGAGATTTAGGCCAACAATGACAGGCTGGACTGCAATGCTGTTAATCACCAACATCTGCAAGTGGGTGCTTGCTGATAAAAGCTGGATTTTTAAGGGAGTTGCAGGCACTCATCTGGAAGTCAGGCCCCTTGTTTACCAGGAGATTTTCAGCTGCCACAACCAGACCCTCAGTCTGTGAGACTGGAAACCTTTTCCCAAGGCTGGTGTCTCCCAGGGAGCAATGCAGTGCTCAGCTTTGGGACACCACGTTCCTCCAGGAGCTGCTGGGAAGAGGTTTTATCTCCAGCACACAGCAGGGACAGAAACCTGGCACTGGGAACCACAGAGGCAGCGTGCAGATGGAGCAGTGCAGCCAATGGGAACGGGCAGGGACAGAGCCCAAACTGCATTGTTTTCACATGATATGACAGAAATAATTCTGTCCACTGGGGACTCACAACTGTCAAGTCTTTCCTGACATCAGTTGCCAAAGCAAGTCTTCCTCCAGCAGATTTCTAAGAGGACATGGTGGCCTCTAACCCACTAGTTTAGTCTGGGGCGCCTCATTTCTTTTGTGGACTTACCCCCTAAGGATTTGCCCCATGACTCAGAGGCAGGAATTCCTGGTTTATAATTCAGTGTTTATTTCAGAGTATCACCTTGTTTTTCATATCCTGACTGCCTGAAATCCACCCCCCCCAACTCTAAATGGACACATCCTTCATGTCCCTTTCCTGTCTGGCACCATTGTGCCATGTCACTGAGCACAGTCAAACACATGCCAGGCCTCCCTTCGGAGCTGGCTGGGCTGTGCTGGCAGGAGAGTTCCTGCACCACTCAGAAAATACTTGAGAAAGCAGCTGAATAACACTCAGAAATTCCTCCAAATGGATGCAAATTGCCCAGGTTTCTGTCTCAGAGGGCACACACTGAGGCTGAGCACATGAGCAGCTGAAAGAACATGATGTCCTGAGCGAGGCTGCCAGTCCTGGTGTACCCCAGCACAGAGTGACACAGGAACACACCGAGAAACACAGAGAAACACACAGGAACACACAGAGACACACACAGGAACACGCAGAGAAACACAGAGAAACACACAGGAACACACATAGAAACACACAGGAACACACAGAGACACACAGAGAAACACACAGGAACACATAGAGAAACACAGAGAAACACACAGGAACACATAGAGAAACACAGAGAAACACACAGGAACACACAGGAACATACAGAGACACATAGGAACACACACAGGAACACAAACAGAAACACACACAAACACACACTCACAAACTCTCACACACAGAAACACACATAGATACACACATAGAAACACACACACACAAACACACACACACACACACACACACACACACACACACACACAAACACTCACACACAAACACACACAGAGCTCCAGGGCAGCAGCAGAGCAGGGTATGAAGTCAGAACGTCGTGCTGAGGCACATTTGACACAATACCAATTAGTGTTTGGCGAAGTGGCTATCTCATTGTCAAGATATTTCCTTCAATGTGTTTTCAGAAACTGGGACCATTAAGTAACTTAGAAAGATTGCCAGCTCTGATTTCAGGAAGGAAACCTCCTCCCAGTTCCTCTCTAAGTAATTCATTTCTTTTGCAAATACTTCCTATGGATGGCATTTAAGATACAAATTTCTGAAACAGAGGAGATGGAGGGAAGCAACCCCTAACAAAAAACTTTAGGCTCCTTTCTAAACAACCTAAAAGTCCCAAGACATTCAGGTTCAAGGTTCTCTGAACTGCAAATCAGCCACAACCTGTACTGCAGCTGGGCCTTTACACAATTCAAGTAATTCAAACTTTAAGTGATTGCTTTTCTAGAACCTTTCTTGACACAATCCAAACACTTTCAATGCCTCTGTGTCACACAACCCTTACTGACAGTACACAGTGTTTACTAAAGGCCTGAGCCCAATTTTGTGATTGTCTCTCAGTGAAGATGAGGCAAAGTTCCTAAATTTCCCTGCTGGATTACATTTATTCTGACAGAAACTATGCAGGGGCAAATGCACAAAAGCAGGGCTGGCAGTCATTAAAATGATTTATTACATCTTTCTTCTCTGCAGTGAAGAGTGTTTTGCCTGTGGCTTCTGGGAGAGCAATGCAGAACTGAGTGCTAACAGACTTTCTCTGAGCAGTGGAATCCACATTATTTGGATTTAGGGAGTAAAAAGGACATCAGGATCTGATGCTGAGTCTCCCCCATCATCACTTCATGTCCTCCCACCTCTGGAAACAGCTCCTACAAAACACTCCTCTCTGCTGTGTGCCCTCTGTCCCCCCACACTTCTGGAACAGCTGTTACTTCCCAAACAGAGTCAGATTACAGGATTCTGACAGGCCACTCCCTTAAGGAATCCACCTGGCATTCCGTGGGATCAAGGTGCCACCTGAAGGCCTCCTCTCACTCCCAGAGCGAGGGAGCAGCAGATCAAAAGCAGCTTCACCTCTGAGCCAAACACTTCATTTGGCTATCAAGAAGCAGAACAGCTGGGGAGGAAGTTTAAGCCACTTGATCATTTTATAAGAAGCATTTTCCTTTTCATGAGTAGGATCAGCAACCCCTCATTTGGACCAAACCTCTGAGATACATCACAGCCAAGCACTGTGTGAAAATGAGCTTCAGGAAAAAAAATACAGCTGCAAGAAAATAATGGTAAAAAGCACCTTAAAGTGCTGCCTGAAAAGTGCTGAGAGGCAAATAGAGAGGATGGAAAATCTATTAAAAATTCATCTGTCCATCCAACTTCAGGTCACTTATCTGGAGAGTTCTAAAGAGGGGTGATGTTGCTTTTTGCCACAGACTTTATTGGGAATAGAGGTGGGAATTTAAGAAGCAGGAGACAGGGCTCTGGGTTTTTTGCTATGTCTTTTAAAGCACTAATAAATTGGAAGAAAAGGAATAGTTACTCTGTTAGTACATGAGCAGTGTATCTAAGGAGAGCACAACATCTCAGGTGTGAACTGAGTGAAGCTGCTCCTGGGAGAACTCAAGGAAGATGTGCAGCTGTTCAAAAACTGACATTTCTTTGGGGTGTTTCTGAAAATGGGATTAGTTTTACAGAATAACTAGTTTTATTACTCCCCTACTGCTAACAGGAGAGTAATAAAAGAAGCACAAAGAAAACACTGCCCTCAGCTGACACTTCTTCCTTGAATCTAACATAGATTGCTGGGTTTAGCAAGCTTTAATAACCCAATTAATTAGGAAAGTCATTTACAGGGTAGTCAGTGTATTTTCACTAACTTTTCCATTATACTTCCATGGAGAGATATTTTACTCACTTTTTACTGCAGGAAAACAAAAAAAATTCTTCATAAAACTTTAGTCTTTCATCCCATGTCCATTATAAATGAGGCAGGCTGTGGAAAAAAGAAGACAAAACCTCCTCTCTGACTTCCACCTGATGTCTGTCACAGCCTCTCTTGACCATTTTCCCCTTTGAGTTGGACAGGGACGAACTTTCCTCTCTGAGGAATTCCTGGTACAACCCAGAGGAGGGTTCAGCTCAAGGTATTTTTAGAAAATCGAGAGGAAAGAATAAAAACAAAGCTTTAAACTGAGAGACACAATGCTACCACCAACCCTCCTGGGCTGTGCTGATGGCAGTGTTTATTGCCAGGCACTCTGTGACCTTCTGTGGCCACACAATGGGCTGCCTGTGTGTCCCTGGGGACTGGGGGAGCCTTTCAGAACCCACAGCCAGCCATGAGACCGTGCTATTGTCAGGCTGATTTATCAGCCTCTCCTTGCTGCTTCTGAAGTTCCAAAGTGCATGGCAGAAAAAACCTCACTGTGCACAGTCTGAGGTTGGATTTGAGAGTTTATCCAACATTCATGAATGTACCCCTGAAATGTTCCCTGCCCCCTGGATCTCCTGAGAGCAGAGTAACAGCTCATTCAAGACATTTCTTGGATTATTAAAAAGAAATCCATGGTTTCTCACTGGCTCCTCAGCACTGTGAAGCTGTTCACCACCCACAGAACCTTTAAAGACTCCACATTTTTAGCTGAGATCCTCCAAATATGGATGGCACCAGTCCCTCCCAGGCACTTTTAAAGCTGATCATCCCATAAACGTAGGACTGAAAGCCTGAGTAGTAAGAATATTTATGAAGGGACTGCTCTGTAGTGTCCTGTAAAGGTCCTGAACAACAAACAAACAATTAAACCCCCTTGAACTCCATCTCACACAATAATCTCAATCCAGTGGCACCACACTGAATTGCTTGCATAAAATGGATACTTACAGAATACCTGTTTTCCATAGAATCTGCAAAAGAAAACACAATGTATGGATTACAAAATGGCACAGTGCAGAGGGATTGGTTCTGTATTCCAGAAAATACAAGTTTATGTATTTTAACCTTTTTGTTCACTTTGCAGTGATGTAAAATTGCTGCCTAGAGCAAGGCCCCAGCCCTGGACCTAAGGAGCATCCAAGTTTAGGATATCTTCAATTCAATCCAAGTTTCTCTCTACTTTAACCCAAGCACAGGGTGACACCAGCCATGGCTGAACAAGCCCTCTTTGACAGCTGTTGGATTGTGGGTTGGAGCAGAGTCTCTCCTGGGGGGACAATGTGCTCCTGGACCAGAGAGTCTTCCTTTGAGAGGCAAGTTCTGAGGAGCATTATCCTTCCTAACCCCACTCCTTGCCAGGAAAACAATGTACTGCAGAAATCTGGTGTAGGACACAATTTTCCAGGGCCAAATAAGATCTTGCACCTGAAGTTTTATTAATAAGAAGTTGCTTGTTCCCAGTGAAAGCCTGAGAGCCCCCAGGCTCTTTCCATTCAGGGTCAGTGAACTTCAGGATTAGATCTTGGGCTTTTTCTTTTTAAAGAAGTGGATTTGGCCATTCAGAAATTTCACAAAATACATTCAAATACCAAAACATAAATATATATTTGCCCTCTGAAAGTAACTCCAGTTTTAGTGGAGGACTTCAAGTCTTGTTAAAAGTGCTTCTCTGTTAAGATACCTCCCACATGACAGAAGTAAGTGCTGAACCTTGAAGGGTATTTTCTTGGAAGGTACATAAAACTCCATGGAGAGAGTCTGTGTGAAGGAAATCCATCCAATGCTCCAAGCAGAGGGTTTGGACTGGGGCTCTGGGATAAATAATCCTCTCAGTGTTTTTTCTGTACATGTTGGGATAGTTTCTAAATCTGTGTTTTTTCTAAATGTATATTTTTTAAACAGCAAATAATAACATGAGACCTCCCATGGGCTGAACACTTCTGTACATTTTGAAATGTTCTCTACAATAATTAAATGAAGGACATTATGCAAAGCACTGCTACCATTACTGGACCTTAATCAAGGTCTGTTAGAAAATCCCTTCTCAGCCAGCAGAAGTAACCAGGAAACAACTCAGGTGCAGGTCTCTGCCATGGCACAGTAGGAGTTTTCTCCACAGTTCTGCACAGAGCTATTAGTCCAGGCAAAGGATTAAAAACTCAGCTGACTTTATGCACAGCACCTTGTGCCAGTGCATAAAGTTAATTTCAGTGCAAAACTGGCCTCAATGTCTGGCAAGATTGATTGACATGTTGAGCTATTTTGGTAAGAAACAAACTAAAAAGTTACATGGAACACACACGAAAGCTTTTTGTGTCCTGAAAGCAACAGAAGTGACCAAACCCACCCCTGCCCCAGCGCTACTTCAAAGCCTGGCCTGATGTGGACAAAACTATACATGAGGTTTATGAAGTGAGACATTAACGAGCTGTCATTTAGTCTCTGTCACAACGTATTGTGCTCACAGGAAGGAGGAAATGAGAAATCTTGTGTAAATTCCCAACTTCAAACAACGGGATGTTGGCTCCTCAAAGCCTCTGGGTCACAGTGACAGCCACTCTGAGCCCTTGTTACCTGTCACCCACATCCACACTCGTGTGCCACGCCAGAAGAGAATGTGAGCCTGAACAGCTGCAGTTCTTGATGCTTCTCAGACCCAGCCCAGCCCTGGTGAAAGCCAGGGTGTCAGATGCTGAGCTGAAGGTGCTGGACACACACACTACACCCTGCCAAGCCCTTCCCTGCAGCAGCTTCCACCAGAGGCCCTTGGCAGGCAGCTGGGAACAGCTCTGACACGGGGCACACACGAAATTCAGCTTTGCACTGGGGGTTCAAGCAGGGGCAGAAGCTCCCTGCGTGTTTGTGCCTCACTGGAATCAGCTGGCACTGCCTAACTCCTGGCTGGAGCTGTTGTAACCACTTGGCTCTGCAATCAGGGTCTCACAGATCCAGGCTCTGGCCTAGAATATGTCCAGAAACCTAAAGATCCAAAGAGTTTTGATTTTGGAGAAGGGACAAGTTATTTGCATGACTTTGGACTGCATGTGCTGGAAAAGCCTGAGTTGTGAACAACACCACGAATCCCCAGACCTTGAGAGTCCTCTGTGCTGGAAGAGGCATCCAGTGGGAAATTCTGGAGGTGTTAATCCTGAGATTCAGGAGCAGGAAAGTATTTGAGCAGATTTCCTGATTGCTAGGGCTGATTTCAAATAGTTTGTTCCAAGCCACTGAGTGCAATGGGGATTTCTCATGCCTCTTTCCACTGGGATATATTTGTTTTTCCATAGTACATTGTTGGTTGCTGTAGGATTCGTTGAGTTTCCTGTCTCACTGCTGCAAGTGCTTCCAAGTGACCACGTTTCCAGACTTAGCAGCATAAAGGCTGGCTGTGCATTTTGTTCACTAGATTTCCACTTTCCTAATAAGAAATTAGGGATTATCTTGCAATAAGCCACTCTGGGCTTGACTCAGGGCACACACAGAGCAGTGCAAAGCCTGTCACAGCCTTGGGTTTGACACAGAGCAAAGACAGAGGTCACTGAAGGAGCAAAAATGTACCAGGACACTGTCACAGGAAGTGTCCTGGACAAATGTAAGGAAACCTGTGAGCTGGAGCTGGCTCCAGCCTTCCCAGCAAGAGGAACAGGGCTGTGCTCCCCCCAGGACTGGGACCAGTGTGGAGGGAAGGGCTGGAGCTCAGATAAAGAACCAGCATGGAGATGCCTGGACTTCCTGCCCCTGCTGCCTCTGGGGAGGATGAAAGGTGTGATGGAAATAAATCACATCTCCAGGAGCCTCCACCCAGGGGCTGACCTGGTGTGTGACACATCCTGGCCCTGCCCAGGAGGGGCTGCAGTGCTGGCACCACAGCCAGTCTGCCACTCTTGGCACACTTCATTTAGGCAAGTGCCTGTTTTGCTTGAGTTCTGGACTGTCTTGGCAGCAGCTCTGGGGCTGGGCTGGGTATTCCTGACTCACAGGATGCTCTGGGCTCTTCATAGAACAACCAGAGAAAGCAGAATTTTAAGGAGTTTTTTTCATCCTGGTAAGTCTGAAGGACTTTTAGACAAAGGTGTTACTGACCTGGCTGGCACTAACTGTGACCAAAATTCCCCAAATTCCCACTTGGATGTAAGGTTTGATTTGAAGCTGAGGCTTGAAGCTGCTTCAGGTATTTGATGCAAAATACTAAAGTAACAACCTATTGCTCTAGAAAAGGTTTTAAATCAATACCTGGGTGAACTTCCTGAACACTGAATATGTCACTGAATTAAAGTAACCTTTCACCAAGAATGCAAGGACACCTCCTTATCTCTGAGACAAAGTGATCAGCATCCTCATTACAGCAGAGGAAACCCAGCAACCAACTACAGACTGACATTATGTTATTTGACTTTTAATCAAAATAAACCTGACTAGACTTGAATGTCACAAATTTCCTGCTTTTCCTACTCTAAATGAGTTAACTGCAGTTAACCACACACAGGTCCTGTGGGGTTTGAAATGTGCATCTGACAGTTTGTTCCTGACCTTCTCTAGTGTAAAACCACCTCCTCAGGCCTGGCTCTCCCAGCAAGGAAAGCAGCACAGCAGAGGGGACAGAGGGGACAGAGGGGAGGGGGAGTCCAGCACAGGGTGCTGGGGACACTCAGGTGTGACAACAGGAGACAACACAGCCAAATCAGGAGAATGAAAAGGAATAAGGACACAGCACAGTGGCAAAGGCTTGGCAGAGGCCAGAGCATTATCTGCCCATGGATTCATGAACTGGGGAAGCACAAGCAGTGGCTGCAGAACTCCAAATACAGCAGTTTGTTACTGATGGGGCATGTGCATTGCTGGGGACAGCAGTGAGAGCTGCCAGGAAAAGGAAGAGGACAAATGTTTTAGCTCAGTCACCAAGAATTGCATCAGATATGACAACTCCTGTCAGAGCTTTGCTCCCTCTCTGTGGCCACAGTTTCTGGAATGCACAGACAATTCCTTGAAAACACAAAATTGCTCATGAAGCACTCAATTCTAATTAAACAAACTCAAACCACAATAGTCACCTAAAAATTAATAATAAAATGTTACAGTTTGAGGTGTTAAACCTGTCAAACTGTGCAGCTGACACCAATTCCCAAACTCATGTGATTTCCCACAGGACACATTCTCTGAACCATTGACTTCCTGACATAGACTGTAACTCAAAACCCTCAAAGAGTAGTCAAACATACTGAAGATCAGAATGGTAAACCAACTTCTGCACTCACTAGTAATGCTCAGCATCTCTCACAACTGGCACTTAGGATACTTATATTAATATAAATGACTCATGAAATGGATCCATTTCCTATGGATGCTCCCCTGCATTCATACTTTGCCACCTCCCAGTCCCACAGCCCATCAAAAATCCCAGTTAATGCTGCATTAACTGTGGTGTGGCTGCCCAAAGCACTGCTGAGGGATGCTCTGCTTATCTCCTTGGAACACTTTTCCTGTGCATCAGTCAGGAAAAGCAGATGGGATTAAAACAATAAACTGGGGCTGTGTTTCCAAGAATAACTGAAACTGTAGAATGTTATGCATTAGAGAGCAGGTGGACTGCAAGATTAGGGGGTGTTTGCAGCTGATGTGGCTAATCCAGCCCAGCCCTTCAATCACATCTTGTTTTATTGCAGTTCCCACTTCATGGCATTACAGCCTTTAAGTGCTGAATTACAGCTGGGCTGCACCAGCCTGGAGCTCACAGCACAGCCCACAACACTAATATATAGATAAGAAAAAAAAAAAAATGGATATATATAAGGATATAACACCTTGTGTTGTGTCAGAACCAGGAAAGGTGTGACAATCCCCTCACACCTGGCAGAGCAGCTTCTACAGGTCCAGTTCACACTCACTGCAAAATGTTTCTGAGTATTTGTGGCCTTTGGGCAGCCCTAAAATAAACTGGTTTTTTCTTCCTTCTGGTGATCCTGCAGGAGGTGCCTGGCCCTGCTCTTGAGTGTGAAGGATATTCTGATTTTCACTGTGAAAAATGAGTGCAGCACACAAGGATTCTGCAATTCTGGCCCCAGTGCTGCCTCTCTCTAAATGAATGACCTAATCTCTCTGTTTATTCAGCTGTAAAATGGAGATAAAAACTGCCATGTATGTCCTCACAAGGGAAAATTAAGTCATGTTTTCTAAAGTACTTGGAGACCCTCACATGAAAGATTCCCTAGAGACAGAATACTGTGTCAGAGCAGGTGGGAAATCCCTCATAAAACAGAAAAAAACCCAGAAAATTAAACCACAACAATCCAAAATTAAAAGTGGCACACAAGAAAGCCATTTGGTAACATTGATGAGGACAAAAGGTGAACAGTTTGCAGCCCTAATAAGTACAAATCTGGACTTCCTAACACGAAGAGAGGAGAGGAAATCCTTTCTGATTTAGTCTTTGACAAACTCTGAAGAAATACTTTCAACCTTCTGTCTCTGAACTCATCAGTGCCAGGACATTCCCAGTCAGTGAGTGCCAGGGAGCTGCTGATGCCCCACACAAGGGTGTGCCAGAGGAGCTGGGAGGGCAGAGGGACTGGCACAGAAAATCTGAGACAGTTTTTGATGCTGTTTTGGATGGGTTTTCAGTAGCTCATGACAAACATGCCCAATTAAGAGACAAAGTGTTGCTGATGAGCAGTTTGGGTTTAATTCAGCCCCAGATGTATGGCCCAAATTCTCAGCAGGTACAAAACAAACAGGCTGATGGAGTAGGTGCTACAAATACGACTCTCACTGCATTAATTAGCACTGATTTATGAGGAATCATGAAGGTGTTACACAGTTTATCAACACCTGTGATTTCGTAGCTGCACTTTAGTGTGTTCCTATGTGAATTGCACCTTTTTGTGTTATTGCACTTATCTTCTAATTATTCAGCCTGAATATTATCTTGAAAGATATTCAGTCACAAATTTCTCCCTAATCTCCTCACAAATGCTCCCATTAAGTGTTTCAGTTTCACTAGCTTACTTACCATTATTAGCTTTTCTGATTTCACTATAAACTGTTTCAGTCCCCGTCTGTGCAGGAGCTGGAAAATGTATTGGCACAGAATCAATTTCTTTCTTTTTTTTTTCGTTTTGTTTGCCTTATGAAAAGCTCCTTAAACAAACAGAACACCCTGGTTTACTTTCAGAGGAAGGAGTTACACAAGCAGCTCTGAGCCTGTGTGGAAAAGCAGGAGCCCTCCCTGCCCAAACCCAGCCTGTGAGGAACTGACAGGGACATCTCTCCATCTGTATGAAAGTGATGATAAAAATCTGCTTCACTTTCTAAATGTAACATTTTAATAACCTTCTTTGAACTCAAATCGATACTGCTTTAATTTTACAGAGGCACCACCACTAGGGAATGGTTTCTCTGGACCCCTCTGAAGAGCTGCTTCAATTTGTTCAAGGATTTTGGGATCCAAGACCTGAGGAGATCTGTCATTTGGAGGGCTGATTACACCCCCTTTTGGCAACCAGCCTGATTGATTCTTATGGGCACAAAACCCAGCCTCAATTGCTGTTCTTTGTGAAATGTCTGGGAAGGATATTTGGGGATTCTGCACAACTTCTGTTCAGTGTTATCTGGGAAAGGTCCCCCCTGGGCATGGAGGGCTCTCCCATCACTGGGACCAGGAGGACAAGGCAGGAGGAGTGAACGCTCACAGGGCTTGTGGAAAGAATAAAGGAAAGGAGAAAAGCAGGCAGGGAAGGTTTGTGCCTCCAGGGACACAGCTGGGGTACAAGTGCAAGGTTAGTCTTTGCAGCCCCTGTAAAAACCTCTGCTCTTGCATGGAAGGAAAGCAAGAAGCTCTTCCTTCTGCCCTGACATCTGGCAGGACTCACCCACAGACACACGAACAGGGAAGGGGCAGAGCCCTGACTGGAGGCCTGAAAACAGCAAGAACTCGGTTTCTCCCTGCTCAGCACAAACTGCTGGTGAGTAGGAGACCAGAACAGCTTCCTGGATTTAGTTTAAAAATCCCTGGGCAATCAAAGTGCATTTAAACCCACTGTCTTAATTTGCTATGAGGGCCTGTGCTGGCAGGGTCCAGCACTTTGCTGTTCATGAACCTCAAAGTGTTCTAGAAACATTCATTGCAGTTAAACTGAGTCTCCTAGAAACCCTCTGAATTCCATCTGTATCACCTCCAATTTCTGTGGAGCTTCAACAAACCCAGAAGGCAGAGTTTTTCTAGTTAAAGACAAAAAAAAATGGTTGTTCTGTCTCTGCAAGAAACTGGAAGGAAAATTCACATTTCTGGATACAAAATCCTGTACATTAGATATCAGGAAAGCCCCCAACATTGAAAGAATTCAGATATGCTCTGCAATCAGACTCAGGGTCAGGACTATTCCAGTCTTGCACTGCTCTGAAGAACCCAAGTGTCTCTGGCACCACGTTCTGATTTCCCAAAGCCAATTCCACATTTATACAGTGGTGTTCAGGACCCTTTAAGCCCTGGGAGCTCACATGTCAGAACTGAGCTGCAAAGCTGCTGTGATTGAAACTCCAGGAGCAGTTACACTCCAGAAAGTGTCTAATCA
Organism: Sakesphorus luctuosus; assembly: GCA_013396695.1. NCBI lineage: Eukaryota > Metazoa > Chordata > Aves > Passeriformes > Thamnophilidae > Sakesphorus > Sakesphorus luctuosus. The sequence goes on along the minus strand of VWZD01000845.1, from coordinate 1,007,985 downwards.
CGGGCGTGATTTTCTTTGCAAAATAATCTGAGGACCTTGAGGCACATTTCATCTGCTTATGGGCCACTGCTTAAACGATCAGCTCAGCTTCCAGTGAAGTAAGAGGTAATCCTCTCAGAATTTTAATAGGAGCTCATTTTGTTGGGACTTTTTTCAGCAGATTACGGTCCTAAGTCTGCTCCCATTGACTCCATGGAAAGATTTGGTTGGAGGCATTTCCTTAACCTGCTTTTTTTTTTCCAGTCCCATTTAATTGAATTGTGATATAGTGCCACTGCCCATGTTATTTCCTTTGTTAATCTTCCAAAAGTTGTCTCAGCACTGCAAAAATGTGCCAGGAGAAATTCCTTGGACGATGTGACACTTTGTTCCCACTAACTTTGTGATGTTGCCACCCTGCAGATAAACCACCCAGGTCCAACAGCAAAGGAAGGGGCATGTTCTGGCTCAGCCACCATCAGAAGTTTCTCCCTTCTCACCTCAGGGGTATTTCCTGGTCTTACTTTAGGCCTGGCCTTGGGTTTTGCTCAGATTAACAATAAGGGCTCTAAGTCCCTTGCCATCTCTTTGTACAACTAAGCTTTAGAAAAGACAAGCACCACATTTTTGTCAAGCATATAATATACAAAAATATTCAATTTAATCACTCCTTACAATTACCACCTCTTTAAATATCAAATGAACATTCCACTCTGACTAACCCCAATAAGAGCTGGACTGTGTAGCCCCAGCTCTACCTCCTATTTGTGTTGCCCCTTCAGCCCAACTTCAAAAAGCAGCTATCAAGCTATTCCCACATGGCAGTTCTAAACTAAAGCAGTAAAATTTTACTTCTAGCAAGTGACAGGACCCCCCCCCTGCCAGTAACACTGCAATGAGCCCTGGTTTTTGCTCCCCACACAGAAGCACATCTGGAGCTCTTGGTGCATTCACCTGCTCCCCACCACACTGTGTTAAACTATTCCAGAGAGGAACAGCCAGTGCAGACAGGGCTGGAAAAACAGGGGGATCCCAGTGTTTCCAAATGTAAGCAATTCCTCACTGACAAAGACAAGCTGGACGTCCTTCTATAATAATTTAAACTTGTTCTGAGGTGACATTCAGTCATCCCCACCTCCCAAAAGTGACATGAAGGCTGGAGTTGCAGCTTAGACACTGCACATTTACTGCAGCACAAAACATGATTCTCCTGCTCCTGAGATGAACATCAGCACTGACACTGACAACAGGGACAGGAGGAACAAATGATTATGGAGATAAATTAATTTGAGGTTAGTCCTAAGAGATCAAACAAATCTGGAGTTCCTCAAAAGGCTGAGGGAATCAGATTCTGTGTGCAGCTGCTGGGTGAGCTGTGCATGCCCAGAGAAAAGGTGGGATTTGCTTTGTCTTCATTCACAAAACAGGAGGAATCAAAAGGGGTGTGATAGGGGTTTGGAGCAAGGTGATAATCTGAAAGGTCTGTTCCCAGGAAGGGCTGGTCATACCCACAGACAGACACAAAGAATGTTATGATTTAAAACAAAACTTCACAATAACACCAATGTGGCAGAAATATCAGTGCCAGTCCTGTGGCCAAATTCTCTCCGTGGGTGTACATGATTATTACAAGGGAATATTAAGAAACTTGGCTTTGCTTCTCCTTTCCCAAGAATAAATCTCATCCTGTTTTCATTGTGATAGGCAGTGCAGCGCTGAAAGAATTAACTTGGTTTCACACAGCTCCTGTTTAAGCAGCATCCTCAAGATGCTCTCCAAGATCAACACATTCAATACTTGCAATGCGTTACCATTTACCAAAGCATTCGTTTGGGAAGTGCTTAACTGTGCCCTGGGGCACAAAGGAAATCGATTAGGGCACTATTATCATATCTCTGTATACCTGAAGCACTGCTCACTCCTACAGAATCAATCAGTGTTCTGTTAAAATAACCCGATCTCCTTTACACAGTATATTAAATATTATTGTGGGGTTTAATAGTGTTCAGCCTACAGAGCATAGATACTCTCTTGTTACTCAGTCTGATACACAGGAATAGTGTTATATATAAAGAATGGGATCAAAAGGCTATTTTTAGAGATGCTGATCTTGCATTTAACAGGGCTTTTAGTTTAAATAACCAAGCACTACCACATCTTACCATTCTATGCTATTGTTTCATGTAATGCCCACTCAGAAACAGTTGAACAATTAATTATTACCCTATTCTGAAAAAAGAGACCACCAGCTATGGTACTTCAGCACAGAATTTAGCAGAGGTGGATGAACATCATGCACAGAACAGAGGGAAATTCTGAAGGATGATACTGGGAAGTGAAAACAGGGAAAGGACAGGCCTGGCTGTTCTGGGAGGTTTGGCAGCCAAGCTTGCAGAGTAAGCACTTCTGCCCAAACATCTGTTACCAGCTAAACAATCGTGTCTGAGCCTCTGAAGTAAGTGACTAGTCCTTCCTCCCAGGAAAAAGGAAATTTATGTGTTTCTTCCTCAGTCTGCTTCTCATTCAGCAGAAGCAGAGCATGAACCTCCCTCACTGGGTTTGTTCACTCCCAGCTATGTGGGACTTTCAGCACAAGGCCCATAACGGTGTCAGAGCTCTCCAGGTGACACAGAACGACTCAAGTGTGCACTTGGGTGTTGAGAATAAGTTTCATTGGATATTTCTCCTTCAGTGCCTCAGAAACATGTACCTGGGGTGTGGTTCCTGCTACCACAGAGCTGCAGAGAAGAGGACTAAGTTTTCTGGGCATCAATACCCTCATTTCTCTGTTTAATGTGCCACAAAATCCAGGATGGTCTCCAGGCCTCTCCAGACTGAGACACTAAATCTGTGCTGGTCTCTCTTCCTTCTCTAGCACAAGTGAATTACAGCTTTGATCTTTCAACCAGTTCCTTTATAGAGGAGGAAATTGCACTGCTTTCTGTTCTCTGTATTACCTTACCCTGTGGCTCCCCTGGCATGGCTCTACAGCATGGATGTTCCCAGCAGGCTCAGAGCCACAGCTCCACACAGTCCTGCTGGGGTGGGAATGGGAATGGGAGCACCCCATGGGAAGGGGGGCTGCAGAACAGCAGCATGGCTGGCACCATCAGCCGGGTTAAGGAGCACCCCTGGCAGCAAACTGTCACCCACACAAAGAACACCCTGCCCTGACAGTCCCAGTGCCAGCACCAGAGCAGTGCCAGGGAGGGCAAACCAGCCCAGAGCAGCTGCCAAACACCAAACAGAGAGGCTGGGGAGTTCATTACCTCTGTGAGGATCAAGCGTTGACACTTCAACTTCAGTGTACTCCACCTCAGCACTCTCAAGGTCAGGTCCTGCCCCAAAAATAGCGAGAAGATGTTTCTTTGTAGGACTGCACCTTTGTTTGAGCTGTGGGCCTGATCCTGCTGCCACTGAAATTAAGGGACAAGCCCTCCCTGGCTCTCACAGGTGCAGGATCAGGCCCTGCTTACAGATGTGAGTTACTCTGCTAAGAGCTGTAAGGGCAACACATTCCTAAGGGACATCCCAATCCAAAGGACAGGAGACCAATGAAAGGCAGATTTCTGAAACTGTGAGACATGAAAATTGTGCCTAAAACTCTTACTTTGAATGTAACACCTACAAAAGTGGCACAACACAAACCAGAGTGGGGAATTATCACAGATTCTCCCACATTCCTGCTCCAGCTCCTCTTCTATTTCTCCCCCTGCCATTCCTTTCTCCTTGTTTTCAATGATTAAGGCAGGACACTCCCCATTCTCTACTTTCCTCACATTTAAAGCCATCTTTAAGTCTTTCATGGCCCCCATCACCCCTCATCCTCCAAATTTCAGCAATTTTCTCCTACTCTGCCCTCCAAGCTCTCCATGGAGCATCTGGAACACAACCCATCCTACTCCTCAAGATGTTCCTCTGCCACAGAAAGCCTGACAAGGGTTGGAGAGCTGATGGACTGAGACAGCTCTGCCTGCCTCCACACAACAGGCACAAGAGACAGCTGTTGCCTTCCACTCTGGCTTTTTCTTGGGGTGGAGATGGTTTTCCAACAGATTTCTATAAGAGTTGGAAGGAACCACAACAGTCATCCCAACTGGAATCTGAATTGATTTGGCATATTATTTTATTCAGATTTCATGGCAGTTTATTTTCAGATTTCATGCTTAAGTATTTCAAGAGCAACCAAAATGAAGAAAGGACAGAGAAGTAAAAGAAGCAGAAATCTGTAGAAAAGTTTTTTTAAAATATCTAAATATTTGTTATATAGAACTTGCAATTTTGAGTCTAAATTGTATTTTTATGCCAATCCAACACAGCTAATTACACTTCACAATACAGTTGGTAAATGGGTCTTATCAGTGTCATTTTGTGTATAAGATAAAAACTGAGCTCAGCAAAGGGAAGTTTTCCCCACTATTAAAGAGAAAAAGGAAAGGGACAGACCTATCAAATCCTTGTTGCTACCATTAGAAAACATCATGACTTTCAGTGATAAAATACTTTAAAAATCTATTGTTTAAGTATGAAATTACCTTTACTCTCATCTGCTGATTTCATGTGATTTTCACTATCTTCAATGTAACCTGATCCTAAAATATTAAAGCCAAAGTTGAGCTGACAAAGTGTTTATTACAGCCAATGAAATAAATGGGTTACACAGCTGCAATCCCTATGCCATTATCTGTATTTTTATGTGAGACACTTTCAGATTCACACCTAAGACATGCAAGGTGGGAAAAATGTGGCTTTTAAAATAATCAGCTAGAAAACACTCAAGGGGCAACTTTGTTTATGTCAAATACTCTAAACAAAATGCCCACTTAATTTTGTAAAGCTCCTTGAGATCCTGGGATGAAGAGTGCCCAGTCATGGCAAGTTAACAGCCCTGTCCTGTGGCCACATCACAGGACCGTGTGCCACAACTCCCATTTCCTCTCTGCAGGGATTTTCTTGGAGCTGTGCCAAACCCAGAAAGTAATTCTCTTTTACCATGATTTCTCCATCTGTAATATTGTCAACTGATTGCCTGGGAGAAGGGTCTGAGCAGAGTTACAAACCCATCTCTGTGTGAGATGTGCTCAGAAAAACTGTATGAAGACAAAATGACAGAAGATACTTTGGAGAATGTCACTGGTATCCCTCTGTATTCCCAAAACACTGGGCCCTATCCAAACAGCAACCATGCAAGTTCAAAACTTTCAGTAGATGTTTAATTAAGCCAACTTACTAACAGTCTGACAGCAAAATGTCCTACCTGAATAATAGTCTCCATCATTGGGCTCTCTTGTCAGCTTTTCACTTGTCAAGTTTGCAGCCAAGCCTGAACTGCAAAACAAACCAGTAAAAGTTGAGGTGATTACCCAAAAGCAGTCAATAAAACCCACAACATGATTCTGTGCAAAGATCAGTCTGTGCTGACTACCACATATTCTCAGCTACTGAAGCTAATGAAAATTTTGCCTTTGTCTTCAGAAGCACCAACCAACTTTAAGATAAAAAATGTTCCCTATTGCATTAACTGTCTTTAAACCATTCCATATCTAAACACATTCAAACACAGCCCTGACATTATTCTACTTCACTTAGTGGGCTGTTTTTTCTATTTTTAGAGCATTTCCTCATCCTGTTGTTGTGCAAGCAGGTGGCACATGAAGCAGAACCCTCTATTGTGTGCAGGTGTGTGCCATAATGAACTACACTGATGTGGAGGAAGGCCTAGAGCCCTTTAAACAGAAATACTGCACCACTAACATTAAGTGTTGTGGTTTAATCCCAGATGGCAGCTCAGTGTGATGTGGCCATTCACTCACTCCCCTGCCCTGCTGGAGAGGAGGATTGGAAAGAGGTAAAACCCAGGGATTGAGATAAGAACAGTTTAATTATTGAAATAAAGTTAGTAATAATAGCAATAATGAAAAGGAGGGAGAGAAGAGGAAAAAAATCCAAGAAAAATGAGCGATGCCCAGCCAGTCCCAGGTGTGTTGTTGTGACAGTGATCAGCACATGACAAGGGAGCTGCTCTGTCTCCAAGGCTGCTGTACTGAAATCCACCCCTGCTCCTTCGGCTCCCTGAAATCCCCTCTCCTGAGACAGTCTGTGCCCATGGAGCCTCTGGGCCAGTCACACTGGGAGGCTTCACCACGTATTCCCAGTCAGCTGGTGGGATTGCCTCTCCAGAAACATAACTGGGTTGTGCCCCTTTGCAGCCTGATGGCACCAGGGGACAGTGTCACCAGTGTCTGCTGGAGCCTCACACTCCTGGGGGTGATGTTCCAGGCCATCTGATCCACACACAAGGCTGTCCCTCTTCTCCACCTGGCTGGAGGCAGAACTTCTCCAGTCCTGCTCATGGGATTCTCCACTCCTGGTAAGAATGGGATAGATTTCCTTTCTGTAGGATCAGGAGTAGGAGCAGCCCTTCCACTCTGAGGAGCTGCCCACCACAGACTGGAGCAGCAGCTTTCCTTGAAGAACCCCCACTTGTAATCCACGTACCCTCTGGGGTCCAGGGGGAATTTCCAGCCACCTCCTCATGTCCTCTCTGGGTTCTGCAGGTAAGACCACAGAGGCCTCTGTGCTGTGTACCCTCTACATTCTCTCTCTTGAGCAAAAGGACACTCACTGTTAACAGCTGAGATACTGGACTGTACATGTGGGGGTACAATCTGCCCACTCTGAGTTGCTCAACCAGTTTCTCCACAAAGACAAGGGAGGAAGAGGGATTTTCTCTGCACTGCTGGGTTGGTGAAGTATCCTTGTCTTTCCAGGTCATCACTGCCAGTGAGTTGGTGCATGACAACGGTGCACTCTGTAGGAGTTTCTGACACATGGTTTGTGCACATTAGACTTCCTCTGCATCTCTGAGTAACTCTGAGTTGTTTGGGTCATAATAAGTTATCTCTAATTCCCTCAGGTACTGGTACCTGCCTCCAGTGTGGTCCACTTGCTTGGGTGACACAGAACACCTTCCTTGGAGGGATACCTTTCCTTCACACTTGAGAAGAGCTGTCTCCAGAGGCTGAGGACTTGTGTTACTCTTCCAACCACCTTGTCAAGGCACCCTTTCCTAGAAAATGATCCCAGCTGCTTGGCTTCCCTATCCTATGATTCCACACCCTAAATAAGATCTGAACCACACTCAGCACCGTGCAGGGTCCTACCAACAGGACCACGCTGGTTCCAGCATCCCAGGTGGATTCAGAATTTCCACAGCTCTCAAGCCCTTGTGTAATTAGCCTGGGGCAGAAAGGGGAGCTGTGGGAAGGTGACTCCACAGATTGGCTCTCTGAGAAAGGGAAAAGGTGTAATTATGGATAATTCCCATTAGGTGTCTCCCCAGGACGCAGGTGCCGCTGAGGACACCACCAGGTGATTCAAGAGCAGCGATTCCATCATATCATACATTAGTGCTGCAAAGTAGAACAAAGCAAGACCCTCAGCCCAGGCCCCGGTGACAACAAACACCACAGGAGGACGGTGTTCCCCCTGAGTGCAAGCCAAGTGTTGGACAACACAGCTCTGAGAGCAAAGAAATCACTGTGGGGACCACTGGCCATGCAATCTAATGAATGCTTGTAGCAAATTTGTTTCAACAGGCACTGGTCAGATCTGCTGTTAAATCTGAGTCCCATTTTGGGCTCCAAAAAGGACTGTCGTGGTTTAACCCCAGCTGGCAACTGAGCACCACAGAGCATCTCCCTCACTCTGCCCCAACCCACCCTGCCCCCAGTGGGGTGGGGAGGAGCACTGGACAAAGGTAAAACCCATGGGTTGAGATAAGAACAGTTTAATGATTGAAATAAAGTAAAATATAATAAGAACAACAACAATAACCACAATAACAAAGGGAGAGAGAGGGGAATAAAACACAAGAAAACAAGTGATGCCCAACACAATTGCTGCCCACCCTCTGCCCAGTGTCCAGCCCAGCGCCCAGCACTGCTCAGTGCCTCCCAGACAATTCCCCCCAGTTCCTGTACTGGGCATGATGGTCTGTGGTGTGGAACATCCCCTGGGCCAACTGTCCTGGCCATGCTCCCTCCCAGCTTCTGGTGCACCTGCTCACTGGCAGAGCGTGGGAAACTGAGGAGTCCTTGGCTTACAGTAAGCACTACTGACCAACAACTAAACACCAGTGTTATCAGCATTATTCTCACAGTAAATCCAACCACAGCACTGTACCAGCTACTAAGAAGGAAATTAATATCCCAGCTGAAACCAAGACAGCAAGACATCTTACCCAGACATCTCCATGGGTCGTCCTTTAGCTTGACAGAAGGAAAAAAAAGCATCTATTAGCAGGTGGCACAAGTAAAGAATTTAAAAGTAAAAATCAAAACAAAAATACAGCAATTATCTATTCACATCAGAATAATTTCTCCTGGCTATCATAAAATTAACTACCTCACATCCTGTTCATCACCCAGGTCTCTTAAATGTCTCCTGCAGAGAACTTAAGATCCTAAACCCCAGATGTCACCTTGGCCAGTTTAAGTAGACTGGGACTTCCAGATGCTTCAAATTGTCCCAAATAATTTGCAATGTACTGTATATCATGGGATAAACCAGATCTACTGTTTTCTGAAAGAACAAGATCTGAAAAAATACCTTAATGATAAAAGACAAATCCCTAAACAAAATGTATTACAGAGTGGGAAGGAAAAAAACCAACAATCCCACAACCTAATAATCTCAGTTTGTTCCATGAGGACTAGAGAAGCACCTCAATTACACCTGAGCTGGGACCCCAAATCAAATTTTAATAGCTCTGTAAGGGATTCCTGGGGCCCTGTCTGCCTCTACATTGCACAGGGCTGGATTCCAGACCTAGGACTGCATGGGAACACTGCAATTCCAGCCTGTTTTTGCTTCCCTAGTCCTTGCCCTGCTCCATTAGTTTGGTGTTCCCATTCTGCCCCACATACTTGGAAAACTTCAGCACAGCTGCAGCTCCACTTGGGTCACCTGACATTTCTAGGTAGACTCTTAGGTTTTTGGAATTGTGTTTGGTCATCTCTGAAGCCTCACCCACACAACCCTTTGCTCCTGACACAAATGCAAGTCTAACTGTAAGACATTTGTCACCAAAATGTCACCAAAAGAGAAGGGAACCCTCTTACCCTTTTTCTTCTTGCGGAAGAACCACCACACAGCGAGTGCTCCTGCCCCTGCAATGAGGAGCAGCACAAATGCAGCAATCACTCCTTTCTTCCAAGCTGCCAGGATGACTGGAAATAAAATAAATATATTTAAGAAGGTATCTACTGTGATAGGTCAACATCACCGAATTCTGCAGCTCCTGACCTTGCATTTTAATACAAATCAACATATTTACCCTCCAGAGAACTCTGAGGGGACTTGCATGCAAAGTGAGCCTCTCCTTTGTGACCAAACCCCCAGCACAATAGGCAGGTTTTAGTTTGCCTCTGGCTCCTTCAGCCTTAGAGCATCCCTTACCCTTTCCTCTGTTTAACTCCTGGAGAAAGTGGAACCAAAGCAAGGAGGGGAGTTGCATCCCAGATCAGATGAGCTCCCCAACCCCGATGGGGTCAGGTGTCACCAGTGACTCACCACTGATGGTGATGGGGTGGCTCCTCACATCCACGTTGGCTTTGTTGGAGGCTATGCAGAAATACGTCCCCGTGTCCTGCCTCTTCATTGTCTTCTTGTGCCACATCGCCCTGTCTGCGTGTTCACTTTTTTCATACACAAGGACTTCATGGTCAGTTTTTTTAAAGAACTTGAAGAGGATTGGCCAAGATCCTTCTTTCACGGAGCAGAGAAAAGCAGTATCACTGCCATCCTCCACTTCTCCATACGGAATGCTGCCCAGGCTGGCATCCCTGACTGGTACTGCAGAGCAAGGCACAAAGAAAGCAAATATTAGCACTATTAGAAATAATTTAGATGATAAAATATTGTACTGTAGAAATGCTTGCTTTAATGCTTAGTTCAACAGAGGCTGAATGCACAGGATTAATCTTTCAGAGCAGTCTCTGCCAGACAGCATCCTCTGGTAAATATTTGTATATACCCAGAAATAGAGAGGGCACAACAAAGAAACAAAGCAGACACAGCAGGAAATTATATCCATGCCACAGAGGTCAGACAGTCTCTTTTCCTAAAATCCTTTCGATGCCACTCTGGCCCCAGCCTAGGAATTATTTAATTTCCAGAAATATCACACTCAGCAGTTCAATAGTGTAAATAATGATGGTTCAGTTTATGTGGCTCTGCCTTCATAGGTAGGGAGAGTTGTGCTATTTTATGCTAACTGTGTGGTAACTCTGTTCTTGGAAGCTTTAATACACAACAGTGGGTATCAGCAGATAACAGAGCAAGTTCTCCAAGGGCATTAGCAAGTCCCAAATTCCAGTGGTTACACTCAGTCTGCATTTGAACAAATTGCACACCCAAACACAGTCTTTAAGTCTGCTAGTTTACAAATTAAGTATTTTAGCACATACAGAACTAGTGTAGGAGCAGATGAGCATCAGCCCTTGTAATTACAGGGGGGGGAAATGGACACACATTCTGTGATTCAAGACATGTAGAATGCCAGCAGCTTTTCAAAATGCTTGGATATGAAGCATCTGTTTTGCTAAAATCCCTAAAGAAAATATCTCTGGAAATATTAAGAATTTGTTTGGGGCCGTGTCACAGATAACACAGGGCAGATGTAAAGAAGGAATCATTAAGGCAGCACAGAAGCAGAAGAAGGAAACCAGATCTGATATGAAAAGATGCTGGTCCTGAAAGCTGTATTTATATTAGGAAGCAGATTTAGATATAAGACATGGGTTGCTAAGAGTGAGCCTGTGACAGAGAGGATTGCTCTGGGAGACAAGTGCAAGGCAGAAAGGACAGAGCACAGAGAACTCAGTCACCACCTCAGCAGTGGTGGGCTGTGGAAGAATGGCCCACCAGGCTCCAAAACCTGACTATTGAGAACTTCCAAACAGTGCCACAGTACACCCTGAGGCACAGCTCTAAGAGCTGGAACACACTTATTCCAGCAGGGAAATCCCCACTTGTCAATGGGCTAAGATGGTGCTTCATGTTTGTGTATTTGTACCTTGTTATTTCAAACTACTCTGACTCTAAATCTCCCTGGATAAATAAATCTCTTCAGTCTTATCATTCAGCTTCTCTCTAGTGTTAGTGAATGGTGGCACTCAAGGTGAGTCCTGCTGCCATAGTCTGGCTGAATGCAAATACTGCACTAAAAGTCCTGTTTGGGAGCTCAGTGAACAGAGACCAAGTCCTTCACTGGGAAACAAATCCAACTGACTCAGAGCAAACCCAATAACTCTGGATGTATCTCTTCTAGTCACACACAACTCTGTCAAAACTCAGAGGAAAACCAGCCTATTAACCACAAGTTTATCTTTTTAAAACCAACACAGTTGGGTTCAAGCCAGGACACAAAACTGAAAACTCCTTGGCAGAGAGAAATTACCTTTTCTTTTTGAAAGGTCAAGAACAAACCTGCTCTGGTCCTGGACTACCGTGCTGTGATCAGCAACTATTTTAATTCAAGTGAGCAAAAATTTCACATTTCACATCCGTTTTTCTTAGTCCATCATTTGCTGCTACAGTTTCAAAACTCTAAACATGACATTAGACAAGAAGAAGAATTAAACAGACTTACCTATTACTGTGACATTTAGGACATCACTGGTTCTCATACCACTGGAGTGATTATTTCTAACATCACATTTGTATCCTCTTTTGTCATTTAGTCTAATATTTTCATCCAAGAATGTAGCATATGTGTCATTAATTACTGTTTTCTTCACATCATTTCCTTTGTAGAACGTGAAGGTTTTTGGTGGTGTCCCCAGCACTGAGTGACAGAATAACTGCAGAGGCTTCCCCAGCACCACCTCGGGCAAACCACCAGCCACAGAGAGAGCTGGCTTGGAGACTGGAGCTAAAAGGGGAATGAAAGGCAAGAGTCATTGAAAATGACACTGCACAAGGCCAGAAGACCTGATATTATTTTATAGAAAGCATTAAAATATACAATATTTAGATGGTTTGCACACAGTCGATGTTGGGAAGCTCTTCCTCATTGATAGAATGGAAAGAAAGGGACTTGAACAAATCAATAATGTAGATAACGTGACTAAATAAAATAGCATCCAGGGAGAATGTGAAGGAAAACAAAGGGTGAGTGACACAGCTGGGGGTCATCCAAACTCCAGACTAGTTCTGACACAAGGGATAAGTCTGTCACGTTCCATGTATGTATGACCTGAGCAGCACCTGATCAGGGCCCAGCAGCACAGGGAGTCACACCCCAGCCTGGAGAACCACCTGCACCTGTTCCATGAGAGGGAGGGGAACCAGAGTGCTTGGAACCAGCTCTTCTGGAACCAGACGACCTCTGGCTCTCCTGGTTCCCACCTGCAGGGCCAGGGAGAGGGATTCAAGGCAAGCACTGACAGAGTTTCAGATCAAACTGATGAGTGAAAGATTTGCAGAGCAGTTCTGGCTCCTGCAAATGGTAATGAATAACTTTATCTGGCATCCAGCAGAACCAGGGGAGCCGCAGGAGGTCATGCCAACTCCCTTCTCCCAGGGCCAGCCCTGGAAAAGCCTGACTTGGTTAGTTCACAATACACCAAATCCTCTACAGCCAAAGAGGACAAGCACATCTCACAGAAATTGGTATTGCAAGTACTCAGATACCCTGCTAGTTCCTGGACTGGAGGCTGATCTGTAAACAGATGTGCCTATTTATAAGCTCCTGGTTTAGACCTTCCCCCAGCCTGTTGGGTTCTAAGCCTCTGTATCAACTCACCATAAACATTTATCGTTACAGGTTTGCTCTCCTTGACTATTCCTTTCACTTCAGCCCTGCAGGTGTAGGATCCAGTGTCATTGACATCGACTCTCATCGTTAAGGACCAGGAGTTCCTCAGTGGAATGTCTCCGGCGGGACTTCTCCGAATGATGGAGAAGTTTGCTCTTCGAAAACCATTAATGCTGCAGGTCAAGGTGAGTTCTTTGTTTTCATCCAGCTTAGTCGTAGAAGCAACCAGGGTGGGCTTGGGGAATAACTCTGCAAGATAAAAAGAGAACTAATTCGTTCAAATTTACCCTGAAAGAACAGGACCACTTATCTCAACATAAACAGAATGAAAGTTTATAATCTGGGAACAAAACAATCAAGTTATTTTAATATTATTATATTTTCAGCGAAAACAGAAACTTAGTAATCACTTGAAAGCACTTTTCATGTGTTATTTGAGAATATTATTTTAGTTGGGGAGTATTGGTAGGGAAACAATCAGAAAGTAAAATCTAAATAGCCTTTCACTTCGAGAAAATTTACACTCAGATCTCGAGGTTACACTTGGATCTTGAGTTCTGCCGAATTTCAGTTTAAATATCAATACTTGGAGTAAAATCTAAGATGAATAGAGGTTTTACCTGACACAACAACATTCACTTTGGTGGTTTTAGAGGCTCTCCCTTGCTCCACCTTACACAGGTATTCACCACTGTCCTCTAGAGTAGCCACTTTGGAGTATTTCAAAACCTTCTTGTCTTGTACACTGTTCAGAATTGTTCTGTTTTTCTGGAGGATGATTTCCATGTCCCGCATTCGAACCACTGCAGTGGAGCATTCAAACTGTATTTGATCTCCTTCTGTGACATTACTTGAGGGCATGGTGGTCAGAGTGGGCTTTATGAATGGTTCTGCAGGAGAATACACAAAAACATATAGATAAATACATACATATATAAATACATGACCCAGTTTTAACCACAGCAAGCAAAAAGTATCAAAAGAAAAGCCAAGCAACTTACCCCTGACTGTAACGAGTGTTGTGTTGCTTTTTACTGAGTTTTCCCATTCCAGTTTTACATTTCTCCTACCAAAGCAATCAAACTGTAAAATGTGATCTCCTTCTTCCACAGAAAATTCCAGTACAGAAAAATTCCTGGAAGGCTCAGGCACACATATTTGTTTAGGTTTTGAATTTGTCTTGATCTTTCGGAAGCAGAAATGCAAAAGAGGTTCCTCTTCTGGCAGCTCACAACGTAATTTCACAACTTCACCCTCCAACACATCATCTTTGTCAGCAGTCAGGATTGGCTTGGTCATTCCTGACACCAGAAGACAAGAAAAGAAAGAGAGTTTTGCACAATCCTGAAATGGACACTATCTCTGATGGTTGTGGTAATGATTTATGCCAATGAACAGATGCAAATGCTTTGCAAAAAAACAGCTTTTGAGGATGACCTGGTAACTACTTAATGCTGGACAAATTCTTTCCAAGTAGCTTTTCCAAGGGGGGAAATATCACTTGCAGTGAAGAACACATGGCTAGAAGGAGTCTGGATGGAGGTGGACCCTATTCTCATCAGAGATGAAAGAGCAGAACTGACATAACACTGTCTGCAACAGCAGCCCAGAGCTGACACTCCTGGGGCAGGGTGAGCATCCCTGTGTTATTTCCAGCATTTCCAGGAATCTCCCACTCCCCATCACATTTATGGAGTGGGCACAAGCCTTCACAAACAATACTTTCTGTAGTGAAGGGAACAGAGGCTCAGGACAGTGGGGAGGGGACACAGACTGTTCTTGCTGTCACTGCTGCAGCCCTGGGACAGGAGTCCATTTCTGTGCCTGAGCACGAGGGCTCAGCACTGAACTCCTGGGGAGCACTGTGAGCCCATGCAGGAAAATACTTTGCATGACACCCTATTTAGCACTATTATTGCTTCCCTGCCTATATTATTACAGGTAGGCAGCAATAGGACAAGGGGGCACGGGCTCAAGCTCTGCCAGGGGAAATTCAAGTTGGAGAGCAGAAAAAACTTCTCTGCAGAGAGAGTGCTCAGGCATTGGAATGGGCTGCCCAGAGAGGGGGTGGATTCCCCATCCCTGGAGGTTTTTAAGCTGAGCTTGGCCGTGGCACTGAGTGCCATGATCTGGTAAAGGGACTGGAGTTGGCCCAAGGGTTGGACTTGATGATCTCAGAGGGCTTTTCCAACCCAATCCATTCTATGGAAGGACAACCTGGAACAACCTGGAACAACCTGGAAGGTTGTTCTCTCTTTGTGCCTGTTTGAAAGAACACTCACCTGTCACCCAGACATGGACGGGGTCGCTGGATCGTGTCTTTTTATCTGCTCTCACAGTACATTCATAGTCTCCTGTGTCTGAGGATTTGGCCACAGGTATTTCATACTGTGCAGCTCCCCTGTCTGACACAGCTGTGAACACAACCCTTCGGTCCCTAAAAATGGTGAAATTGTATTCCAGCTGAAAATCAGCACTTTTGCTGATGTCAGCCTGACATGTGATGGACAGGGGAGCTCCATTCCTCACTTTGGCAGATGGCTGAACCTTGATTTCAACTGTGTTGAAAGTAAAAACTTGAGAGAAAAAGAAAAGGATTATATTTATTTTCCATTAGTCCAACACAACACCGTTATCTCAAGTCGCTACATTTTAATCACAAAAATTAATTGCAAATTTTCCATTTTATTTGAGAGGAATATTGTAATTTATATACAAAGTAATTGATATAGTTTATATACAAAAGTAACAAGCACATTTAGAAATAAAATTAATCATCTTATTTATATATAAATATAAATGTGAATGTAAATATATAATATATAATGTATAATGTATAATATATTATATAATATATATAATGTATAATATATACTAATATATAATATATATTCTGTATTTCTAACCACAGCAGTGATAAAAAATTTGTAGCATAAATGTTGAAACTGTTAGAATCCTGGTATCATTAACATTTTTATTCACACACCTGGAGTTAAAACAAGTGTAGAGAAAGATCTATCAGTTCACTCATTTTCCCTTCCTTTAGAACTTTTGGGTTATGCCCATTTTGGTCAGGATTTGTATAGAAATTTGCTACTAGAACAGGAAAACTTTCCTGCACCTAAAGGAGTCCTTGCCCTGCATATTTACCAGCTATTTATTATAAGTCCTTGCTAGAGAGAGTTTTGGGCATAAAACCAGTGTAAAAATAGGGGGGGTTGCATGTGAATAAGCCACATGACAACAAGAAGCAAACCTTTGTCCCTGGTGATGGAAAAAGGAGTGGACATGCTGGGAGCCAGCGAGATAGAAGGTAAAAAGTAACTGCATTCCTCTCAGAACAGAGCTCTGAACTCGGCTCAACTGACCATTTCTTTGGCAAGAGAGGAGTGCCCTTAACTTATGTTCTCTAGCTTTATCCTCCCTCCTTGCCTGTGGGCACCAGAGGGTTTTTTAAACACCAAAATGTTCTCCCCCACCTCTTTTATGCCTCAGAAAAGAAAATTACTCTAGGAAAGAGTTCACCATATCTGTCATTTAAACACTATCCCAAGAAACACCATTAAGTAATTCCTTTTTCTGCCATATTGCCAAATTTCATCCTGAGCTATTGTTCAGCAAACCCAAATAAACTCTGTTACAAACGCACACCAACAACTGAGGACTTAGTTTAATTAGTTATTTTAAATCTGTATGTGAAAAAAAAAAAACAACCAAACCCAAACCTATCATTCCCTACCTTTATCCTGAGTGTAAAGTTGTGAACCTGGAAAAAAAGACAAGTGTTATTTTCAAAGCTTTCAGATCGAGAGACAGCAACGTGAAAGTGTAAAAACCACCCCCTAAAGACCCCCAGACAAACCAGAAACAGGTGGAACCCCCAGAGATTCAGTTATCACACTTACACTGCAAGAAAATCACCAGGAGAGCAAGATACATCTCGTTCCTGAAGAGCAGCCACTCAACTCCAAAATAAAACAATATTCATTATCAGAGGTGATGCCTCCAGGTACCAAACCCACGTTATGGTCTTTTTTTCCGCTGCTGTTTTATGGAAAGCGATAAAAATTTGCCATGAAAATGTGTAGGTTGTCCCAGATCCTCCACAGCAACTGCCTGGATCAAGTAATCGTTCCCATTACTGGGAACTGGAAATGGCAAACAATGAGACTCTCTCTGCTGCTCCCAGGCAGATTACTGCTCAGGAAGTGACTGGACTTTTCCTGAGGGCGCCACCAAATGCATTTGCTTTGTTTAATTTCTTAAGGTGTATCAAAAAAACAAGAAGTTCCAATGACATTTATCCTGCAGTTCCTGCCAATATGGGTATTTTTAAGTCATGATTAACCATTTAGGAGCACAAGTCACCTTTGCTACTGGAGGTCAGCAGAGCCTTGAGCAGGTATTTCCCTTCATCATGACATGGAGAACAGATGCACATAATTACTCATTTTCCCCCTTTACCTCCATTTCTAGGCCTCCAATCTTTGCTGTGGCTGTAGGGTGCACCATAAATTCAAATTACCTCAGAAATCAGAGCTACTGTTGTGTGAGACTAGACCATTGACAGGCAGATCTCTCATACTGCCATCATATATCAGAAATATGGATCTGCAGCAGATTTGATTTGATTTGATTTGATGCAGTTAGGACAGGGCAAAGCCTGCACAACCATAAAGCTTAAACCCCACAAGAAAAGAACCAGCTGGAGTTTCAATTCTCAGCAGAAAGCTGCAGCAGCACTGGCACAGTCTGAAATCAAGCACACTTCTCAGCTGTTCAGGATATTCCTTTCCCAGTCTATCAGCCCACTTTTAAGTCAGACTTAAGCCAGCCCTAACACTGACTCAGGCCACGGTCCTGACAAAGGGAATGGAAATCATGCCCTTCAAAAACTGTTCCTCAAGTTGTGTGTCCCAGAACTCCCCAAGTGGTGATTTTGTTATTCTTGAGAATTGAGTGCTCAACTCTTAATCTCTTTCTCTCCTTTGTAGACAGAGTCAATGCTTTAATTCCAGCAACATTTCCCAGGCTTGTTAAAACCTTGTGTAAAACGATACTAAATATATTCACAGAAGTCTATAAATGAGACAGAGATTTCTCATAAGCTTCACTTACATGAAATCCATTTCTTTTTCTCCTGGGGTCAATGAACACCGTATTTTTTCCCAAAAATCAATATTGTAAAGCTATGAGTGTACTTCAGTGCTTGCCTTACACACATAAGCATGGCATTTTGCAAGAGGAAGCAGAAGGAAAACACTGCTCTGTTTAACAATGCGTGGGTCAGGAACAAGCAGCTCTCTGGCTGTTTCACAGAATGGCACAATAGTCACAGCAATTAATGACCAAAGACTAAGACTAACTACCAGCAGTGTTTGTCCTGCTCAGTCCAGGCTGTTGGAAACACTGCCCCAACAAAGGGCTGCTGGTTTGGCTGGTTGCCAGCAATGGTCTCCAGGGACAGGTAAAGGAAAAGAGCAGCAGGACACATGGCAGGTGGAGAACAAAGGTAGATCAACTTTTGCTATTGATAACAAAAAAGTAGGAAGGAAGGAGATTTTCCCCTTCCCCCTTTCCCCAGAAAGGAATTCAGCACAATATAAAAAGCTCAGCAAACCCACACCTCTCTTTCCCACGGGGGACAAAGGGCAGCCTGAGCCCCAGCAAGGGGAGGAGGGAGCAGTGTGGGCCGAGGTCAGAGCCAGGCTGGGGTCAGGCTCAGGTGGAAAGCCCAGCTTCAGGGTGAACCAGCCCAGGAATAATGTATAATGCTGCCAGAACCTGAGGCTGTTGTGAGGTGTCACTCCCAAGTGCAGGACATTCCAGAAGGTCTCAAAGGCTGATTACACTGTCACATTCCTGACCAGCCTCGACAATGACATTGTCATGGAGAGGAAAATCCAGCTGGTACTGACCAAAATCTAAAAAGAAATTCAACTGCAGGAATTCAAGCCAAACTCACGTGGAACTTGAGAGATAAACATTTCAAACACAAAAGAACAGCCTGAGACCATCTCCCATGGCTAAACTGGAAATGACACCGACCTAAAGAATGTAAAATTCAAAGCACCTGTGCCACTAACAGAGCTGCTTATTTTCCTAACAGCCACCCTATTCTAGTCTCTCAAGATACCTATTTCTGAATTACATAAGATAAAATCTATTCTAATAAATACCATATAAAGAACTCTATTCAATCCCTAATATATTTGTGGGAAAAGTAGGACTGACCTCCAAAATGCAACACACCTCCTGAAGCAGACAGAAGAAACCATTACAGTCTGACCCAATGCCCTTTGAAACCCACGGGAATCATCACATTTAATCTACTGCCAATGAATTGGTCCTTTAAACATTAAACCTCCTCTGGGAATTCCCAATCCCTGGTTCTGCTGGCTGGATCCCCTGCTGCTTGCTGACACAGGACATTTCCTAAGAGCCCTGAGCTCTGGCACCTGAACAGAGCCTTGCTGAACCGAGAGGCAAAGCCTGTTTTCCTAACAGAGGGGGAAATGCTGAATAAGATTTTCAAATTTTTCCCTCTGAAAATACAGTGTTTTCAGCCAGTCCCTTATGACAGGAAAGGGAGCTCGGAGTTCCCAGCCCATTCCAGCTGTTTGTTTCCATGTGCTCTCCGGGCTGGCAGGACAGCAAAGAGCTGGTCCCCAGCACTGACACCTCACTCATTTCCTCACAGCACACACAGAGTCCACCCAATTCTGGGGCCCCAAAACTTTGCCTCCTGCTCTCAAGTGCCTGTTCCAGAGGGCAGTTTCACTTTCTTCAGAAAAGAATTTTTATCTCACTGATAAAACATTCCTGGGATCAGAAATCTCATCCCTGGCAATGGAAGCTCAATGCAATTTTTTGTGTAAGTTCACTGATTTTAAAAATAGTTCATTTTTACAGAAGTGGAACTACAGATGTTTGGGATTAAAAATAGTTCATTGCTGCAGAGGTGGAACTACAGGTGCTTGGGATTTTTCTCAGTTTTATTTTAAAATTTATGAAAATTCAGAGACTGGGTCTATCTATACTGAAGTCAACACAAGTTTTCCAGCAACTGAATCAAGACCAGAAAAGCAGCTCTGATTTCTAATCCTCCAATTGCTGGCACACATAATCATTAAATTGTTTTGATTTCTTGCAGCTGGCAGCTATTTTGCTTATTCATAAATCCCAGTTTCAGTATAGCCATAGGTAACAGAACTATAACAAACATTCCTGTTTGTAAAGTCTAGACAAGTCCCTGGGGAACTGTGAGGGAAAAAGGTCTTTTTACAGATCCTTTCAGGGCACATTGTCTTCTCTTGAAAGTGGGACACTTGCATTGTTTGTCTTTGTTTTAAAAGTGTCTCTTTAGACCTCCCTAGAGAAGAATAGAAAATTACTTTTTCTCTATGGATTTAAGTATTTACTGAGAACATTAAAAAAATTAACGCTGCCTTTTTTCAGAAGTCTGGGAGTTCTACAGTTTACAGAAACACTGCACTGGTAGTTGGTGCATCTGGGAACAAACTGCATTTTGCAATGGCACCATCTGCTGGGAGAGGAGCAGCAAAGTGCAATTAAACACGTGATCTCTGATAGCCAACACCTCCTCCAGATGGCAACGTAAATCAAACCTGGAAAAGTCACTGAAGGAACCAGGAGGCTGATAATCCCTCAGGCTTTCACCTTGACATTTTTCTTTTTAATAAAACAAAAGCTAATTATTGCTATTTGGTTTTATGCTTCCTCACTGATAAGGTGCAACATCAAGAACACTGGAAATCTAACCCTGACTTGTATTTCACACACTTCCTTTACCCATTCTGATAAAAGCAGAGACATTCCTTCTATCAGAGATGTGAAATCAGTTTATGATAGCACAATTTTCGTGGTCTGTGATGGCACCTCAGACTCTCCCTGGGACCGACTCAGCCCCTCGAGGACGTTTCCGCTGCTGCCAGCCCTGCATGAGCAAACTGCTCTGTTTGGAAACACCTCCCAGCCTGTGCCACTGCCACACACTGCCCTTTCCTGGCACTACACCGGGGTTTGACTGGTTTTGTAACACCCAGCCCTTCTGTCTGCAGCTGAAAATCAGCCTCAAGCTCTGCAGAACATTCATCTCAGAGTATGGACAGTGACACAGAGGAGATCACAAACTTCTGCCTGGAAATGTTTCTCCTTCTCTTCCTGTTGTTTCCATATTGCCTGATGATCCTCCCAGCATTATTCCACACTGGTTTCACAAGTCAAATTCAGCTGGCAGTGACTCAACAAGCTGATCCAGGTTGACAGGAGATCTTTCAGCAGAGTTCACACAAACCAAGAGGCAGAATTTGTCTGCTCCTCACCTGCAGCAGGTGCCCACACAGCCAGTGCTGCTGCTCCTGGAATGCTGGTCAGACTGCACAGGGGGCAGGTGCTCCTCAGAACACACCAACAGAGGGTTGGAAAGGGCTGAGAAATACAGAGAGTCCTGGGAGATGTATTTTTTCCAGTGTTTTTTTTTTCATTCAGTATGTTAAGTATTCTAAGAAAAAATAGTTAACTTTTGTCAGAGGAAGCAGAAAAAAGTTAAACTTACAACTATGAGTTTGTAAAGAAGGGTGATTAAGCTGAATAAGAAAGTAATCCTTATTTTTCAACCCACAATTCCTGAGTGCATTTGTCTGGAACACTTTTCATACAGTGATGTCTGAATTTATCCCATGAGAAATGCATCAGTAACCCCAGTTTTCCATGTCCCACCAAAATTCTTCCTTTATTTTTCCATTTTTGAGGAGGACTCAGAGGACAGACATACCCCATTCCATCTTTGGGGGATTTGGGAACTGCTGGGTTAACCAGATAGGGTACCCAAAAGTTCCTTTCACTGCTGAGATGTTCTTTGCAATCTGCAGTTAATTGGAAAACCAGATCCAAATCCTCATTCAGAACCTGAGCATCACTGCCAGAAATGTAAAGCTACCTTAAATACCCAGACAGAAGAGACCCTTTCCTCTTCTACTCTTGCTTGTCCTCCACTAAAACAATCCCCTCACAAACACCAAGTAGTTCAAATAAATAGACGTGTTCCCAAAGCTATTTTTACAGGAGTATAAAATACACTATTCTGTGAGGCTCAAGCTGTATCAGTAAACCCTTCCTGCAGACAAAACAGAAAACTTAATTTAATTCATCACCAGACATAACTGTCAGTACAGGGTGATTTCTGCAACATCTACTGCAGCAGATGCTCCTCCAGAATGCAGGACCTCTCAGGGTGAGAAACTGGGGCTGGGAATAACTTTCATAATTCTGCTGAAAAATGCAAATTTAATTTCTCTGGAAGCCTGTGACAGAACAGACACAGTGTGAGGCTTTCACAGCCTTACTACAGAACATTATCACATTTTCATTCTCATGTTAAAGAACTGACCTTGTGAATGAAAGCTCAGTTTGGGTTTTATTCTCTTCCACCTGTTCACTTGGGGCAGAATATTGTCATAGCACCAAGGGATACATATTTCCCTTTCTGACTTCTTAACTTCCTTGTTTTGGCTAGATGGCTTCTGTTCTGTAATGTTGTATTCATTACTCTTTGTTAAATTTACCCAGTTCTGCTTACATGTAGAGCCACATTAATTCCAGGCAGGAAATTCATAAATGTAATAAAAAGGGAACTCTGAGCTTGCACAGTATTTTACTGTTGGCACAAAACTCTCTGTATACATGCTGAACAAACCAACATCATCTTAGTCCAAAGCAAACAGCCAGTTCTGCCAGGAAAACAATCAACATGGAATCAAACTCACTTCCAAACAGAAACCAGGGCTTGGGATTTGTCCTCCCTGGAGGCCCAAGGCTGTACATCCCGAGGGGACCTGCACACCTGCCACTAAAGCTGCTGTGAGGAGACATCCTGGTGACAACCAAACTTTTACTTTTCAACAGGCAGAGCCAGATTCACAGCTCATTTGCTGTGTGACCCTTCCCCATTGCACACACACAAAACGAAGCAGCTTCTTAGAAAGGGAAAAGCCCTGGGTGGCAGGTGAGCCCCTCCAGCCTCACCCTGGGCTGAGGGGACCGAGGGACTCTGTGGGTGGGTTGCTGACAAAAACAGGCTCCTACAACAGGAAAGAGGACAACCAGCCCCTGTTCTTCCCCCACCAGCTGCATTTTCACACGTGCTTCCTGGCAGCTGTGAAAGATGTTCCACCCTTGTGGTTTGCTGTCAGCGTTTCCACTTCAGAAACACTGGGGAGGGTGGAGATTGTCTTAGAAGAAATCAAAAAACCAAAACAAAACGCAACAAACCACCCTCAAAATTAAAAAAAAACACCAAACAAAAACCCAAAACAAGGAGGAAGGAAGTGCACACTACATTCTGTGAGGAAGCTTTGCAATGCTGCAACAGCCGAGGATTTGGGAGGGATCCTGTGTTACACCTCCAGACTGCAGGGCTTTGTCTTGTTGCCTTCAGAAACTGAAAACAAAGAAAGAAGAAATGAGACAAGGATCAAACAACTCTTTAAAGGCAATTTCTGTGTAAGCAATTACCTCCTCATGTACAACAGGGCCCGGAGCCCTCCAGAAGGCACTGCCCATGCGTGGCTGTTGATAACACTGACTGTGCCCAGAGGATGATGTGCCAAGACTGTCATTATGTAGCTTTGTGTTACCGATTAGCTCATCAAATTACTCATCAAGTTTGTTTATGCAGTGGTGCTAACTCAATTCCTTAAGAGATTTGTAGCTTCTAATACAAGGTCTCACTTCCTCACAGCTTCATATGAAGTTTGACCAAAATATTTTCCAAGCAAGCTGGCTAAGCTCTACATAATTATTAGCATCTTAAAACTTCTTTAGATTTGATACTATCTTTTTGGGGGCTCTTTTTTTAATTATATTGCTGCTAAAAAACACCCAGTGCCACGTCCTTCCTTAGTCACAGCCATATGATGATCACTTGCACTATCTTTGGTAAACTTGTGACTTTTTGATTGATCTCAATCCTTTTTAAGAGCAGTGCTAGAAAAACTACCCAAAAGAAGGTTGTAGCCAGGTGGGGGTTGGTCTCTTCTCCCTAGTAACAAGTGATAGGACAACAGGAAATGGCCTCAAGTTGTACCCAGAGGAGGTTTATATGGAATATTAGGAAACATTTCTTCAAGGCTGCTCTGGGAAGTGGTGGAGCCACCAAGCTGGAGGGATTCAAAAGGCATGGAGATGTGGCACTTGTGGATGTGGTTTAGTGGTGGCCTGGCAGGGCTGGGTTAATGGTTGGACTCCATGACCTCAGAGGTCTTTTCCAACCTCAGTGGTTCAAAGATTCTGCCCTGCAGGGCAGCACCTCCCACCCACCTAAGGTGGAAACTGCTGAGCACTCCAGCCACGTGTTGGAACAGCTCTGGGCAGCATTCACCTGGATCCCAACCTGGTGCTCCTCACTCTGCACCCTGCTGGCTCCCCCAGGCTGAATGTCCACAGAGTATCACAGAAGCCTCCACAGACACATCAGCAGAGATCAGCACTGCCTCCATATTTAGAACTTCCTCAAGCCCTCGAGCCACTCCTCCATCTCTTTTGAAAGACCTGTCATGCAACTCCACCAGCTCCTCAGCACCAAGAAAATGTTTTTTCTCCCAATTCTGCTGTTTTCCTACCGTAAGCCAAGGACATACTCCTTTCATTCTCCAGATCCTTCCAAACCTGAACCATCATTTCTCATTGAAAGCTTTTCTTTTCCTTCTCTTAGCTCAAATGTCTCAGCAGGTACAGAAAACTTCTGCAAGTGCCAAAGGTAGGTTCATTTTGTTCATTATTTTTCATTTTGAGGTATGTGCTAAAATTGATTGTTAACCAAAAAATGGGGGAGGGATTTTAAAATGTCCCTAAAGTTCACATAACATTAAATCTTTCACCTGGCTGTGCAGTGAGGCAGTTTACAAGTTTCTAGACAAAGTTAACAGTCTCTTTGCTGACCTGTATATACAATCAGAATTGCTTCAAGTTGGTAAAACATTTTTTTCTCACTGAAATGCAATTTATTTTAGTCATGATTAGTTTAGTACTGTTTTCTATGAAAAGGGTTTCTTGCAAATTGACTCATATAATATCATAAAAGGAAACAAATTTGAGAGACCATCAAGGCCCCTGCTGCTCTTATTCTAAAGTTCAATCTGCTTGCACAAGGTTAATTCTGCCACAAATAAAATACTCTTTTGCTTTCAGGTTCACATGCTGCCTCTCACACAGTATATAACATTCCTTTCTCCTACAATGAACACTCCAGAGTCTTTCATTTACCTTTTATACTTCTATTATTTTAGTTGCTGCTGTATTTGATTTATCTTTTGTGCTTCTATTTATTTTATTGCTGCTGTCATTCAAAAGCATTTTTGCTGGTTCATCTGAATACATCAGTGGGCTTTGTGTGGCTGTGCCCTCTTCTGCATGAAGACCTGCACTTTCTGTCATGTGTGAGGCTGCCCTTTCCATGCTGTGTGAGGCTGCCCTCCTCATCATCTGTGAGGCTGCACACTGGATTTAAAAAATATGAACTTAAATTGGCTGCTGCTGGAGGTGGAAACAAGTATACAATGCCCTATTTCAACAGAAATAGATATAGCTTGATTCTCAACATATCTGGGGGGAAATCTGAGGGGGTTTTGGGTGACAGGTGCAGTCAACTCACCCAGAAGTTTCTCCTTTCCAGGGATGCTGTCCAACCCCAAGCTTGGAGCGGTGCCCAGGGGTTTGAATGTAGTGATGAAGCAGAATGTGACCATCTCCTGCTCCTCTGCCTCTGGATCTCCCCCTATCAGATACACCTTGTTCAAGGACAGCCAGCAGGTATCCTCTTTGAACAGGTCAGACTCAGACCCTGCACTGTTCACCCTGACCATCAGCTCTGCCAGCGATGTGGGTCCCTACAAATGCAAAGCTGAGGACAACACCTTCCCTGATGGAAAATACAGCAACAGCCTCAACTTCACCCTTTTAGGTATGTCTGGCAGTGCACCTTCCCAGCACTGCTCCTTTCAGGGACACAGTCTTGGTGGGGAGCTGCACTTCCCTGCAGATGGCTGCACTCCCTTAGGAGGCAGCAATGCTGTCCTGCCCTGGCTCACAGACCCCTCCATCCTCCATGCCCTGCTCATTTTTGTCACTTAACTCTGTGTCTTGCTTGGAGCTTGTCCTGTTCTCAGTGATTCAGCCTTTTCAGTTCTCTTTTCACAGAGCCCATTTCCAAACCAGTGCTGAGCTCACCCACCTCTCACACAAGGAAGGGCCAGAACGTGACCCTCTCCTGTTTCTCAGAGAATGGATCCCTTCCCATCACATACCAGTTCTTCAAAGGCAACCGAAGTATCTCTCCCCAGAAGACGATGCACAAGAGGGAAGCAGCTGTGATTTTTCTATCTGTCAACTCCTCTGCTGACTCTGGAACCTATAAATGCAAAGCTAATAATAGTTTTCCCAACAGAGCAAAATACAGCTACAGTTTCAACTTCACATTAGAAGGTATGAAGGAGTGAAAGGAGTTTGCCACTGTCGACAAACAGGGACCACACGAAGTTCAGAATGTTGTCAGGACCCAAGTTTTTTAGCCAGATATTTTGTTCCTGCACTGTCATGTCCAGGGTGTAAATTTTTGCAACAAAAAATAATCTGAGTTTTTAAAATTAATGCAAAACCACAGAATTCCATGCAGCCTGGGTAGCAGAACTTGAAGTGCCCATGAAGGATGACTGTAAAAGACTCTTTTACAAGAAACCCCTGGTCCCCCTTGGGGAGAGTCTGGTTTCATTTTCCTCTCTGTTCCTATGGAAGAGCCTCCTGGCACCAGCAAGCTGGGACACAGTATCCTTGGGGCTCTCCTGAGCAGTTACATTAACCACAGTTAATCCAAAAGCTGAAAGAAATTGCAGAGTCTGGATTTTAATGTACAGAAGACACTTAAAATGCAAACAATTCATTGCATAAACACATTTCTTTTCTTCTTTTTGGCAGAAGAGAGAAGCCATTCTCAGGCCCTGCTAATTTCTCTTGGGCTGATCCTGCTGCTACTCATAATAGGCTTTGCTCTGGCAATTCCATTCCTCATAATTCCTTCATACAAAGCAAGTGAGTTACTTGACTGTCTCTCTCATTTTCCAGAGGTGCTGTCAATACATTTTAGTGTGTAAACATCATGTTAACAGCAGAGTAGCTCTTGGTATTCCAGGATGTTGTCAAGTCTTCTCTCAACCACCACTGGCAACTTACCTTCACCTTTTCAATGTCTCAACAAGACACTGAAAAGGCAGAACCTCTGAGTGTGTTTTGTATGGCAGGTCTGGGATGGGGGAAGCAAAGCAACATCTAAAGTATATACAGAAATGTTGGAAGGAATCAGACCTCACTGGAAAGGGAAATGAGTAAAATCTATTAAAATTGGCTAAAGAGTAATATTTATCATGAAAATAACATTATCTGAGATTTCCGAATGTTCAAAAAATACCATGAAACTGTTTCTTTCCCTCTAAGAAAAACTGATACAGGTATATTAACACATGTTTTTCTTTTACAATGTGCAGAAAAATTTAAGTCTACCAGGTCCTCAACTGGCTTTACATCACCAATGGCTGCAGAGGAGCCTGAAAACGATGTCATATATGCAGAGATTGGTGAGTTCATGTCATCCCCTGCAGTCAGGATTGTGAGCACTCACTGAGTGAGTACCACCGACCCTGCCTGCCAGAGGCATTATCTGAAATCCTCAGAAAACATATTTGGCACTACCTGTCAGCCATGCAGCCAAAACTGCAGCTGGTTAAATGAAATGAGGTTCTACACCCAAAAACCCCCAAATGGATGTAATTCCCATTTATTAAGAGAACAGTGGGCTATATGAAGTAGCAAAATAAAAACTTATGTAGCTCCTGCATTCTGTCCAAAATTGTTCAGTGTTTCTGTTCTTTATTCCATGTTTCTTAAGTTTGACAAGACTCAGTTCAAACTTAAATTATGGAGTGACAACAAAGCAACTGACATAAGACATTGTACTGCTTGAATTGCAGAAAACACATAATAACAAGGACATTACACAACAGCCACAATGCTCTGAACTTGCAGTTTTCTACATTTGCTCTGTATGTGAATATCTGTTTTGAAGGGGAAAAAGAAACCCCCAAACCAAACCAATAGCAAAGGCATTATGTTTCTCATTTCTGAGTATCAGAATGGAGTCACTGTCTCCAAACAAACCTGCCTTCCTGTTCATGCAGTGGACAGTTCTCCCTGCCCTGCTGTGCAGCTGCTCCTGCCAGGTGTCACTCAGCATCCCACTCACAGCCTGCAAGGACAGGGACAAGAGCTCTGATAAAGCCCAGGAATGCTCCAGAAAACAGGATTTATATTCACTATAGAATCTCACTGCTTTATTTCTAAGATAATAGAAAAAAAATCTGGTCTAGTTGCTTGTAATTGAGTTAACTGCTGTTCCTCATCTTTAATCCAGAGCCTGTCAAACCAGAAGAAGAATACATCAACTTTTCTGTTATTAGAAGAGAAGATGAAAAAGGTGAAAACCCAAAGCTGTAATATTGGAATATCTGATGCTCACAAACATGTTTTGAGGGGATTTTGCTGGGTGGAGGCAGGGCTTAGATAGTTGTGGTTGCCTATGAAATTGCTTAGTTACCATGGAGAAATTAAAACAACTTTAAGACACTTTAGAGGGTGGAAAAAGAAGAAAAAAACAAACCAACAAATTATCCTGTGACCCAACAGCCTCACTATGTAACCATGCAGATGTGATTAGTGACTGCTGCTGATGTAATGTTAGTTCTGTTGGGTATCTGTTCCAAAAAAGCAATTCTGAATTCTGTTCTGGCTTTCAGCAGGGAAGGAGGCCTGTTCTACAGTCTATTCAAAGGTCCTCATCAGGAACTGAGCACCAGGTATGATCTCTTTAGTGATTAACTCCATCACATGCTTTTAAAGGATTTTCCAGTCCTCAACTGTGGTACCAGCAAGTTGCACACAAAGAGATGATGTTCAGATACCATTTCCTGGCCTAATCAGTCTGTAGAGAGATAACACAGCTCACTTTCTACCAGCAAGCAAAATAACAGTCATGATATTTAAGGACTTCAACTTAAGAGAAAAAGCAGAGCAGCTAAAAATTGGAATTCCTGAAGACACAAACAGCAATTCCATTAGACAAACAGCAGCTTATTGCCCAAATAGCACCATAAAACCCAAACCAAACCAAAGCAATGCAACCACTGCCAGGTATTAAATCCTGCTGGGCACAATATACAGTCTGGCATTACAGGCATCTGATGAGTAAACAGAAAGGAATAAGTTATTTAAAGCTCTCACCCAGACCCAAGTTCCTGTACATTTAACAATTCTCCTAAAGCAGAGACTGGATTGTGTGCAGACACAAGATAATCAAAAGGCTTTAGTTCAGCATAAAGAAATAAAATAAAATCCCAACTTGCTGTCCTCTTAGGCACACACTGAAGGATGTTTGGCCTCTGTACCTGCAAGGATGGCAATTTCTCAGTTCTACATTATTTCAGCTCTCACAGGAGGCATAGGATGCCAAAATTAACTTTTGGGACAGTTAATTCCAAAACAAATTCTGCTTCCTGCTACAGGCTGTTCCTTTGATATCACTGTTTTAATATCATTCCATAGCCATCTCACTGAGGATTCTGTGAGTTCAGTAAGTCACACTGTGCTAACCATGCACTACCTTCGGCATAATTACACTATGCAGCAGTCATTACTACTGTTACAAACAACTCAGGTATAGGTAAGAAGAAAATTTTAAGGCAAGTTCTTGTGTTTTGTGACTCTGATGACTATCAGGCCACGTGCCTTGTTGCACACACTTTGAGCACCTTCTGCAGTGATTAACAAGCTCTAAACACATTGTCAATCTGCAGAAGATCAGAAACATCAGTTCTGTATCTATGCAAACTCTTGTATCTGATTGGAACTGCTCTGCTTAGTAGGAAAAATATAATCACACATTAGTCTTTCTCCAGCATTTTATATAAACAGACCTTTCTTTGTCCACAAACCAAGCCTTCCAAAAAACTTGACAATTTATTTCATTCTATTCCTCTGTTACTCTTGATAAGGCACTTCTGGTTTTTATGTTTATCAACTGCAAGATGAAGTAACTTGAACATTGAAGAACTGAGGCCATGTGATTAAAATACTTTCCTACAAACAGATAGTACAAAGATACAGATTTATTAAAACATTTAAGATTTGGAAGCCTTTTATATAAAATACCATTTTCCAGTAGAGATCATAACCCTGTTAGCAATACAGATGAAAGTGGAACTTTTAGCTTAGGATGGAATACTTTTACTTGGCAGTAAAACTGAAGATGTGAATGAGGATTTGCTCAGCCCTGCTAACCAGGGACAAGTTTGTCTCTTCCCTCTTTTCCAAGGAAACCTGGAAGACCTGGATGGCCTGGATTTGACAGAGAACAGATGCACCACCAGAGCTATTTGCAGAGAAGCCACTGAGTCTCTGACAATGCTGCAACCAGCTCAGGCACAGATGTTCAGGAAAATCCCCTTGTTGGATGAAGTTCAGCTTACACATTTTTGGCTGATGTCACATACTTGGTTAAAAAGTCCTTCAGCCTAGAAATGTGCATCATTTCCTTCATGGTGGTGTCTCTGCTCCTCAGCTGCACCACCCCGTTCTCTAGAGTGGCATCAGTTACCAGGATCATGAAGAGAATACTCATCTCATCATACCTGCAAAGAAAGGAGCCTCCTGTCACTGCTTCTGGGGCATGGAAAAAAACAGATAAATTATGTACAAACAACCACAAGCTGTAAATATTTATTTTTGCTCCACTGCACTAAGTCCAGCCTCACAAACACCAGTTTTCTTGTTGTCATTCCTTGCTTTCCTGACTACATTTCTTTAAATTATTTAGCTATCTAGTACATTAAAAATGTTATTTAGTGACCTATTACAAGAGTATTTTTGTAGAAACAGAATTTATCTTTCTGACTTACTTTGAATACTACTGCACATGAACAAATAGTTGTATTTATCTTCTCTCAGGAAAAAATATTCATCAATATGCTCAAGATCCACTGACATGAGCTGCCACCTGCCCCCAATTCCCTCCTGATGAACAAATCATACATGAAGCCCCCAAATGGAATAACTTTTTATATCCACAAATAATTCCATCATATTCACTAATGATAATGGTTCCAGACTGGGAAGAAATTTTAAGTTCAAGACTAGACACAGTGTGCTATTTGAAATAGTACTCAAGAATGAAAAACAGAACCAGAGCAGATGTAAAAATGGGGGTGAGGGTGGGAAACAGTTCTGTGAGCTGGACTCATCTGAAGCAATTTGTTTTCAGTAGGAGAGTCTCTAAAAGGCATTTCACTATTCCAAGGAAATAACAATGACATGTGAAAGGCTTATACTTTAATTAATTATCTGATGTATGATTTTCATACTAAAACTACTTGAATCCCAGCCTGTAGTTTGTCAGTGCCTTCAGTCAGGTGGTTTCTGCACTCAGTGAATCCTTACTGAAATCAGGCACATTTTCCCTAATCCACAGAAAGTCACCTTTCACCTCCACAGTTTAATTTACCAAACACTGCTCCTCCTTACTTTGTATAAAGCTGTTCCAGAGACAGTGGCACAGTTTCAAGATAACCTGGCCACACAGAAATTCCATTTTGTGACAGCTCATTGAACAATCCTTGACAGACCTGTGATCATTTAAAAACAAAAGTTAAAAGACAGACTCTGAGGGCTTGAGATACAAAGAAAGCATTAAAACTCTAACGTGTGGGGTATTAACATTCCTAGATGGTGTTGATTTGCTGGCTGAAATACTCTGGAAATAGAAGGCAGCCTGGCAATTAAATCTCCATTTCTGTTTAAAAACAATGAAAGTTCCCTCCTTTCTGTGGGGACTGACATCATGACTGACTGACATCAAATAATTTTAAGAATCCTTCTGAAAATGCAAAATGTGAAAGATTCAGAAGCTGAAAGGGATTGTGTTATTTATTTTCCCCAGTTTTGCATGGAACAAGTATCAGCTCTATTAACAGTACCACGAGCAGCGTGTCCACACAGGGAACTGCCTGCAGTGAACTTCTCTGGCTGTGACTCACAGGCTGCACAGCAGGAACCAAAGCAGCACAATTATTTTCCTCAACATAAACAGTGTCTGAATTGTAACATGGAGATTCAGTGCTCAAAATTAAAATACTGTCTTGCAACATACCTGTCTGAGCTCTGTTGTTGGACCTTTTCCTACATCCAAGGCCACTTTCAGAGGTGCTAAACAAGGGTGTAGCTTCAGTACCTAATAAATTCACAACAAGCAACAGATTACCAAATATATTTAGCATGTAGTTCTACACAGAAGTAGGAAACAGCAGGGTTTTTTAACTGAAATTAAGGTTCTAAACAGGCAAAAACTTTCTCACAGCCCAAATTCCTGAATTAGAAGCAAGCTGTATTTTATATAACCAGCACACCCACACCAGCCAGATTCACACAGCAGAAATTACTCTGTTTTGGCTGAGCCTCAGAAAAGAGGTGAAGATTTGTCAGCAGAGCTCCATCCTCTTGAATGGAGCCAGAGTGCTCAGAGACAGCCCAGCAGGCAGTTCCCATCCAGCCTTACTGCCTGTTCTTAAAGAACAAACATTTGTTTGGGTCACAAGCCCTGTCTGACAGCCAGCACCCAAAATCCACAAAAACAGGGGAAAAGTGGCCATAACAAAGGTCCTGGGGGAAAGGCCCCACTACCACCTGGGACCCACTTTTTCTACTCTTCCCAGACACCTTCAAATGCTGCTGGAAGAGATTAATCCCTCCTTCCCACAAACTGCAGCTACATTGCAGCTTCTCTTAACTCCTTCACTGCTTGTATGGCAAGATCCTACCTGCTCATCAGAGAGAAAGGGAAAACAGGAAAGGGAACCTCAGAGTGACAGAAAAATTGCTCATGTGGGTGACAAGGCCCACTGGGCAGTCCTGTGGGACCAACCAGTGAGAGTGGTCACTCTGCACCCACTTGGGAAGGGAACAGAAGAGCCAGGTGGAAAAAGGAGACATTTCCATGCTGGAATTTACCACATTATCTGTGGGGTTTGTACTTTCCACAGAAAGTTACCATTCTCTGGGAATTTTTCTTTGTTGTTAATGGATTCTCAGCCAGCTGCAAGGAATCACAGAGATATGCTAATACTCCTCTGTCCAGATTCCCATTCATAGACAGAACATGAGGAATAACATTCTTCCTTCCATCTCGGCCCTGAAGAGAAAGGAAACACAAAGGGAAACATCAAAGATTGTCCCAAAAAGCCTTTTGCTTGCTTTAAATTTATAATGAGGTGCTGAGGTCAAGTAATTTAAAGCAGAATGGACCTGTATTTTAAAAAGTCACCAGCAATCTTAAAGGTGTACCAGGATCCAGGGAACACTGGGAAAAGCAGCAGGGCAGGGCAGGATGGGATTAGCTGCTTGCCTTGCCACTGATGATACATTTATGACAAATCTATGCCAAATATGAAATTACATTTTCCTTTGGAGGTGTGTAGATTATTTCAAAGTGACTATGAGTATCTGTTCCCACATTCCAGGAAATCCTAACCCAGTTTTATACGTGGATGTGAACAAGCTACAGCAAGAAAAAAACATTTACAGGTTCTTTTTGCTGCAAACTGAACATTGCAAAGCACAGTCTGAGTTTCCCTTGACATCTTTCAGTAGATACAGGTAAAGACTTTGGCACTGACAACAACTGACTTGTCAATTCAGCTCATTTCTAATTACAATGAATTAACTTCTTGGAAAAAAAAGTCCCAAAACACTCTTTTATCAGCTTCTGAAAACGAAGGTCTGACTGCAGAGTATCAATTGTACTACTTTTACAGCAGTCACCTGCTAAGCAACTGGACACAAAAAGAAACCATTCCCTCACACATCACCCTGTTTATCAGGAAAGATTTTTAATACAGTGAAGCTTACAAGTAATTTTGAACTTTCCCCTGGGTACATCTGTAACAGTTCAGTATCACCAAGGTTCTGCAACGTTTCTATTGTTTCTGTGCCCCAAGGAAAGTTGTACTGCAAATGAAATCCTCTTCTGCCTTCTTCATCATGGAAGTCAGTGCTGCTGAAGTTTGATGGGCCTACTGCAAACTGAAAATAAAATGTGCAAGAGGTGATCACTACTATGAATCCTGTATTAACTAAAACACCAAGTCTGCAATGCAAGCTGAAGTCTGTGATTTTCAGCAAGAGATTTTTATGAATTACAGCCCAAATCTCTCTGCTGCACAATGGCATTTTGTTCTCACATCACTTACAAACACAAGACATTTCCCTTTCTGTAGGTCATGTGATAAAGTCCTTATCTGGTCTGTCACAAACTTCAGCAGCTTTTCAGCTCCCACGAGAAATAAGGGTATTTCAGTGACTAGAACAGGCTTGCAATGCAAGGCCAGAAAACCAACCAGGGTGACTATTCCCCCCACCCCGAGACATAAAGGAGCAGGCCAAGATTCCCCAGGGATGTGCTGCTCTTACCTTTCTCCACCACTGGAGCCGCTGGCGTAGCCAGTAATCGAGCCACTGTCCTGCAGTTCTGGGAGAACTAAACCATGCAAGCAAGGACGTGGTCCTCTCGCCTATTCTTTAAACAATAGCAAGGGCAGCAAGTTAACACCTTCGGAAATAACAGGGGAAAAGCAAGAGACCACATTCAAAACCAATTCAAAAGTGAAACAAGTGTTAACAGTTGCTTTAAGCATGGAAAGGGTTAACCCCTCTGTTCTCTACCTTGTGAGGTTTTCGCTGGTNGCGGCCGTGCCCAGCACTCGGTCCGGGGCCGGGCCGTGCCCGCCGCCCTGCAGGGCGTCCCGCAGCGCCTCGCTGCGCAGCAGCCGCAGCCCCGGTGCGGCCCCGGGCGGGCCGTGCAGCGTGGCATCCACAGCGAACAGCTGCTCCCTCAGGGGCACGGCGGAGTCCCACCACTGCGCCGCCAGGTTGGCGCGCAAGGCCGCGCCCAGCGGCCCGAGCCCTGCGTGCTGCCCGCTCAGGTAGGCGCGCCAGGGCCCGCGCCGCAGGAAGCGCCGCCGCCAGCACACCTCCAGCAGCTCCGCCCCGGCCGCCGCCTCCGCGAAGGGCCGGGCACAGCAGCGTGGCGGCTCCGCCCGGCCCGGGACGCGCCGCGGCCCCTCCAAGGGCCTGCCCAGCCCGGAGCGGGCCCAGCGCCCGCGCAGCGCCATCTTGGCTCCCTCACGGTGCGCGCGCATGCGCGGGAGCTGCCCCGCGCACCTCACCCCCCCCCACCGGCCCTGAGACCGACCTAGAGCAGGGGGCTTTACATTTGATTTATTTTAATTTTATTTAATTTTCTGTGCCCAGCCTGCACCG
>VWZD01000845.1:889195-972687 GCA_013396695.1 Sakesphorus luctuosus | reverse complement strand
CTTTTACAGCAAAGACAGTCACCTGCTAAGCAACTGGACACAAAAAGAAACCATTCCCTCACACATCACCCTGTTTATCAGGAAAGATTTTTAATACAGTGAAGCTTACAAGTAATTTTGAACTTTCCCCTGGGTACATCTGTAACAGTTCAGTATCACCAAGGTTCTGCAACGTTTCTATTGTTTCTGTGCCCCAAGGAAAGTTGTACTGCAAATGAAATCCTCTTCTGCCTTCTTCATCATGGAAGTCAGTGCTGCTGAAGTTTGATGGGCCTACTGCAAACTGAAAATAAAATGTGCAAGAGGTGATCACTACTATGAATCCTGTATTAACTAAAACACCAAGTCTGCAACGCAAGCTGAAGTCTGTGATTTTCAGCAAGAGATTTTTAAAAATTACAGCTCAAATCTCTCTGCTGCACAATGGCATTTTGTTCTCACATCACTTACAAACACAAGACATTTCCCTTTCTGTAGGTCATGTGATAAAGTCCTTATCTGGTCTGTCACAAACTTCAGCAGCTT
Source organism: Sakesphorus luctuosus (assembly GCA_013396695.1). NCBI lineage: Eukaryota > Metazoa > Chordata > Aves > Passeriformes > Thamnophilidae > Sakesphorus > Sakesphorus luctuosus. The sequence goes on along the minus strand of VWZD01000845.1, from coordinate 972,162 downwards.
TTCAGCTCCCACGAGAAATAAGGGTATTTCAGTGACTAGAACAGGCTTGCAATGCAAGGCCAGAAAACCAACCAGGGTGACTATTCCCCCCACCCCGAGACATAAAGGAGCAGGCCAAGATTCCCCAGGGATGTGCTGCTCTTACCTTTCTCCACCACTGGAGCCGCTGGCGTAGCCAGTAATCGAGCCACTGTCCTGCAGTTCTGGGAGAACTAAACCATGCAAGCAAGGACGTGGTCCTCTCGCCTATTCTTTAAACAATAGCAAGGGCAGCAAGTTAACACCTTCGGAAATAACAGGGGAAAAGCAAGAGACCACATTCAAAACCAATTCAAAAGTGAAACAAGTGTTAACAGTTGCTTTAAGCATGGAAAGGGTTAACCCCTCTGTTCTCTACCTTGTGAGGTTTTCGCTGGTTTGTTCACTTTCAGGAACAGAATGAAAGCACACTCCAATCTGGGCCAGGCCACAGGGCAGTCTCTTGTTCACCAGCTCTAAGCAGCTGACATATTGTGCCAGAACACCTGTCAAAGGGCAAATCCTTGATTTTAGTGGTCACAGGAAGTTTTTTATGCTTTAAATCTACCAAGAGCAGATGTAGCACATGACATGAGTATTGTTTATGAGTGAAGTCCCACTGGCTTTGTCCTTCGCAGGGATGGGCTACCCAGAGCAAATGTAGCACGACATGAGTGTTGTTTACAAGTCCCACTGACTTTGTGGTCCGCAGGCACGGGCTCAGCATCCCGGGTTCTGTGGGTGCTTTGACTTTAACTTTCTCCTCATTACAGGGAGCGCATCCCTGCCCACCTGTGCTGCTGAGGGGCACACACTCACAGCACTGCTGAAAACTCCCTCCAACACCGCTGCTGCCCTTACTAAAGGGCTGCGCCCGGGACCTACCGGGCAGGAGGCTCTCCCGCAGCACTGCGGCCGTGCCCAGCACTCGGTCCGGGGCCGGGCCGTGCCCGCCGCCCTGCAGGGCGTCCCGCAGCGCCTCGCTGCGCAGCAGCCGCAGCCCCGGTGCGGCCCCGGGCGGGCCGTGCAGCGTGGCATCCACAGCGAACAGCTGCTCCCTCAGGGGCACGGCGGAGTCCCACCACTGCGCCGCCAGGTTGGCGCGCAAGGCCGCGCCCAGCGGCCCGAGCCCTGCGTGCTGCCCGCTCAGGTAGGCGCGCCAGGGCCCGCGCCGCAGGAAGCGCCGCCGCCAGCACACCTCCAGCAGCTCCGCCCCGGCCGCCGCCTCCGCGAAGGGCCGGGCACAGCAGCGTGGCGGCTCCGCCCGGCCCGGGACGCGCCGCGGCCCCTCCAAGGGCCTGCCCAGCCCGGAGCGGGCCCAGCGCCCGCGCAGCGCCATCTTGGCTCCCTCACGGTGCGCGCGCATGCGCGGGAGCTGCCCCGCGCACCTCACCCCCCCCCACCGGCCCTGAGACCGACCTAGAGCAGGGGGCTTTACATTTGATTTATTTTAATTTTATTTAATTTTCTGTGCCCAGCCTGCACCGCCGCACCTTTAAAAACGTAATGGTGCCGCCAAAGAGTTTCTGCAAAGGGTTGGGTGTCTCCGAGGAGGGTTTGCTCGCCTTTTGTGAACGTGGCGAGTGTCCTCTCGTAACTCCTGCGATAGAAGTTGCGTAATAAAGAACTTGGTGTTTCAAGCGTTTGGGATCGCACAGATAAACATGCGGTAGGGAGGAGCAGGATTTGTATCACATAGGCGGGTTCGTGTAAAGTTTACTGTATGAAAGATGGAAGTTTTCACGCTGTTTTGGGAATTCTCCACCTCTGCCCTGCGCGGGGTCAACAACGAATCCTTTTGAACCAGACCGTGCACAGAACACCTAAAATGGGTACCGGGGACGCAGCCCGCCCTCCCTGTCGGGCACGGAGCTCCCGGGGCACTCCGGGACACACCCGGGAACGGCGATCCCAGCCCGGGACACACCGGGGAACAGAGCCCCGTCCCAGTCCCGGCCCGGGGCACTCCGGGAACTGCCCGGGACGTACCAGGACACTCCGGGGAACAGCCCGGGATACAGCCCGGGACATACCAGGACACTCCGGGGAACAGCCCGGGATACAGCCCGGTCCCGGCCGGGGGCACTCCGGGACAAACAGGGGAACAGCCTGCAACATACCGGGACACACCGGGGAACAGAGCCCAGTCCCGGCCCGGGGCACTCCGGGACACACCGGGGAATAGCCCAGTCCCGGCCCGGGACACACCAGGACACGGCGCAGGGCTCCGAGTTCAGCGGGCAGGGCAGGGCAGAGGCAGAGCCAGCGCAGTGGAAATTTCCACTCGCTGCATCACGGGTCTGTACCGGAGCCAGGAGGAGGAGCGAGAGCCGGGAGTGCTGCGGGTCGGGCCAGGCAAGGCTCGGGCGGGCAGCCCCGAGCCGGGCCCCGCACACCCAGCACACATTAGTAGGGCACTGGGGCAGCCGGAGCAGCCGCTGCTTCCGCCTGCACGAGTATTGCAAGTCATTTCATGTCTAAGGCAGATTTGCCATGAGCTCAGCTCTACAGAGGAGCTCTGGTATTACTCGCAAAGCTGCTTAGCAGAGCTTGGGTTTTTTTATCGTTTTATGTGCAAATGTTACGAGGAGCACCCACCTTTCACTGCCCCCAGATGATGGGCACTTGGAAACAGCATAAAATACAAAGGGAAATGGGAAAGAGGCTGTTCGGGTCATAAGTTCACATTTTTTTAACAGTAAAAAAGCCTTTATACTGGAATTTTTAAAACCAAGCTTTCCAATGCATTTTGTTTCAGGCAAGTGACCTGGAAACAGGGATTAAGTCATACTTCAGTGGTAAGTAACCTACTTCCTTGTCTTTTGCCACTGCTGGCACTGGGCAAAGGCCACGTTGCAGAGCCAATTAAAAAGAAAATAAAAACACACTGCCAACTGCACTTGTAGACTCAAGGGCAGTACTTTCAAGCCTCCAGCTGAAGTTCTGGGGCAAATGATCATAAAATACTGTCAAGTGATATAACTCCACAGAAAGGAAATAATTATGAGGCAGATTAGGCTGTGTTAAGGAACATCACAAGCTGAGCCCCAGAGGGAAGCAATCACTCAGGGCTAAGCACAGACTAAGCAAAAAGATCTTTAGTGTGAAATAAAGTCTGGCTTGGGTTTAAAATAACCTAGAAAGAATCTTGTAGATTCAACCTTGAACTCATTAACTGTAGTTAAGCATTGTTAAACTTGAAACTCAGCATTGTTAAACTTGAAACTCAGCATTGTTACTGGTATACAAGTGAGAAGGAGGAACTGGAAAAGTTAGTATTAACAGGAATTTTAATAACTGTACTTGAAAACATTAAGCACTTTAACCCCAGGATCAAGTATTATTCCAGCTCTGCTCTCATCAAGGAAATGCTGTTGCTTCACTCAGCAAGGGCAGTGCTTTGAGATTAGTCATTTGCACATATTAAAAATCTTAAGGAAAAAAATCTATAAAGCACATTCATGGACCAACAGCCCACTTCCCTCCACCCGCTTCCACAAAGAAATCACTGCTCAATACCAGTTTAAGTATAATTTGAAGTTTTAATACTAAGATCTTCCCATTTCTCTGAAGCTCAGAAGCCTGCATGCTAACTCACAAGGCCTGGCAGCTGTGGGTACACGACACTCAAGCCTGGTCTGCACATATGCTCGTGTGAAGGCGACGGTTACGGTGCTGCAGAAGCTTCCTACGCTCGTAGCAGCTCGTTAGCAACACCACTACAGAGTTTTGATCTTTTCCAAGAATTGGCCCTACGCTAGTGAGACGGGGAAGAACAGGCTATCCAACACTTTCTTAGAAGCCATCCTAAATTTTCTTCCCCATCAAAGCAGAGCCTGCCATGCTAAGCAATCTAGCCCAATCAAGGCAAGGCTGGTTTTTGTATAAGCTTAAATGTTTAATCAGACACAGTTGAGAAACCTTTCTAGAATTTAATATAAAAACATTTGACATTCCATTAATGTAAAGTTGTGCACATGTTGAGAAAATTGTCATCTGAAAGAAAATTCGGTCTTCAAATATCTTTATTGGAAGGCCATGCACTGCCTTCTGTTACTGTATTTCAAATCACTGTACATTTAACTTTGAAAACACTGTCTGCATTTTCTAGTACAAAAAACTAAAAATTGTTTCAGGAATGTAGAGAAATATTCAACTTAAATAGCGAAAAAAGTGCACCATAATTACTGCTGCACTGCAGTCATTTCTGCATTTCCCATTTTCTTAAATAACTATCCTGTTTGATAACACACAATATAAAGAGCAATTATGAAAAAAACTGAGACATTTAAATTACACTAAGTTATTGAGAGTAACTTGTGGGCATGGGGTAACCTATCATGGGAGCAGCACCAGTGGCAGCAGCAGGGTAGGCGTACTGCTGCTGGTTCATGCCATTGTGCATGTTGGCAATGTTGGAGCCGTACTGCTGCTCGTAGCCGTTCTGGTAGGCGCCCGCCGCGGGGTTACCGCCCGCCCTGAAGCCAGCCTGCATGCCTGCCGCGGCAAAGCCATTCCCAAAGGGAGTGCCATTGCTGAAACTCTGGGCGCTGTACGCCCCGTTCTGCGTTTTGGCTCCGAAGTCTCTCTTGCCTAGAGCACCATAGGTTCTCTCAAAGTTCTCCCTCTCTCTAAAGCTACTAAATCCACCCCTTTTGCCCGCAGAGTATCTGTCACGGCGGTCACCTCGGGAACGACCTAGTGAGAGAGAAGACGGTTATATGGATTACAGAGGCCACAGCAGTTCAGCAAAGTACATTTCCTTTTCTGTCCCAGCAATGCCATCTATAAAAGCTTCCAGGAGTTCACTGGACTCCAGTTAAAGCTCTGAGGACAGTCACACACCTTTGCCTGTAACAAGAGTGGTGGCATCCAGGCAAAGTATCACTTTCACCTTGCCAGCAGGACACTTGGGTCCATCTCTTTTCAAGAGAGAGGAGGCCACACAACTGAATGCACAAGGGTTTTATTTCTGCCAGGTCAGAAGCACCTCTTTGGCCAGCACTAGCCTTAAATGCACCAAAACATGAGCTGGCAGCATTTGGATGCTATTTTTTTGCTATTGCTGTTAATAAATACCTTCTGAGGTCACCGTAACTGGTAACTAAATCACCTTCCACATCGAATTTGGAGAGGCTGGAGGTGCAATTTGAGTTTCCATTTTGTTCTGAAAGCAAAGCTATGCACTGAGGTCAAAAAGAGCACTTACCTGAACCTCTGTCTTCAATAAGCTGGAGCAATTTGGGGTTGATGGCTTGATTAGCCTCACGAAGCACAGAGATGAGGTCATTTACTTGCTTAATATTGTTAGGAGTAAAGAATGTGTATGCTGTGCCTGTTTTGGTACTGCGGGCAGTTCGTCCAATTCGGTGGATATAGTCCTCTGAGGAGTTAGGGTAGTCATAATTGATGACAAATTTCACATCTTCCACATCTGTAAAGTGTTGCAGTGTGGCAAAAGGCGAAGTACAAAGTTTTGCACACCACAACAGCCAAATCGAAGATAAACATTAGACAAGAGTATTTTAAAGGGAATAATGGCTGCAAAGAACAGTGTTAGAATCATCCATTTCTGCAAGAGTATTGAGGAAGAGAAAGTAATGCACACTCCGTCTGATCCCGTCTCATCACCCACCCTGTGATCCAAAACCTTACCATAAGGAGTATGCATTTGCTTGTCATTCCCAACTCAAGTGTCCCCTTTACATATCATCAAGTGACATCTGAAAGCTTCTTGCAGTAGGGCCACTAAATCTCACAGCAGCCTCTTCATGTGCTCATTTGAGGACCTTAGAGTAAAAACATACAAGGTCCTTCACATACACACTCATTAGAAGCTCAAAAAAAAAATGGCCACACTGCTCGTCTTGCCAAGACCTTTGAACCGCAGCTGCAAGAAAAACATACCTGTCCCCCCAAAGTCACCAAGTTGTTTTTATGCACTGTGTCTCGTCTAGGCAAGCGCTTCCAAGAAGCCAGGGTTCACTTGAGAATGGGTCTCTCTCTGGCAGGTCTCGACATGACGACTACGTATAGGTGGAGGAACTTCGACTTTCAAAGGCATTGAAAAGCCATTGCTTTCCTGCCCCACTTGTTTAAGTGAGAGGTGGACTTTTTTTTTCTCAGATTTCATGTGCCAGTACTCACCAATTTGCACAAGGCTTAGTACATTTTAAAGCTGCTCTCTCCATTTCATGGTTGAAAAAAATTTCATTGAACATTGAAGTTTAAAATTATGTCCTTCAACATTTCAAAAAACCTCACTGAAATTCCAAGACCCACAGATCACAGCAAACAGTATGCACAAAACTAACAGTACTGCACCATGGCAAATCATGCAAAGCATGGAGAGAAGAGAAATACCAGGGCAAAGTGAACTGTGAATGAAACTGCTTATTTCATGAGAGAACAGTTTATGGGGTAGTAGTTTAAAGGATGATCTTTGCCTTTTGAAGATTACTGGCACACAATGCTCTCAGTTTTCACCTCTCTATTTGACTGGAAGCAGCCAGCCGATCATTTCCACTAGTCCTCCATCCCCCTCGAGTCCTCCGATTGTCATGCCTAGGCCTTGCCACAAAGACTGCACCTTTATGTGAAGAAAACTTAGAAAAATGCAGAGGTTAAAGAAAGCAATAGACTTTCTTTAAAAGCTTTGGGCAACTGCCATTACGAGCTGTACTAACCTAGACCTCTGGATGCAACATCTGTAGCAATCAGGATTGGTGCTTTTCCATGTTTGAATTCTGTAACACAAGAAACAAACAAGTTTCTTCCTTCAGTAACACATCAGATTCTTGCAGAAATGCTCTGCAGAAGAAGCTGCTGAAACACTCACCATTTAGAACCCAGTCCCGCTCCTGCTGACTTTTATCACCATGAATACCCATCGCTGGCCACCTGAAAATACAGAATTTGATTGACCCAAGACCATCCCTTCAGGGGCTTCACTAGTCAAAGACAGGGCTACTGGCAAATTGCAAAGTTATTCTGAGCACTGTAACTGATGCCTGGTAAGACTGACACAGCTAAGAATCTAAAGTGCACTCAGACTGATCAAGGGGGCTCAGTGAAGTCCCAGCTGTTACTCACCCATCTCTCCTCATTTTCCGGGTAAGATCATCACAACGCCTTTTGGTTTCCACAAAAACAATTGTTTTGTTTTCCTTCTCACTCATGATTTCTTCCATCAAACGAATAAGCCTATTACAAAGAGATGATATTTAGAGCTCAGACCAATTTATACTGTGCAAGCTTAATTGTAACAGTCTGATTTTTAACTTTAATGGTCTCAGATTGGTGTCAAAAATCTGTTAAGACCAATTAATTTCACAGTTCATAAACTGTAACTGGCCATTACTTACTTGTCATCTTTCTCCACATCGTGACACACATCCACAATCTGAAGGATGTTGTGGTTTGCGCTCAGTTCCAGAGCACCGATGTTGATGTGCACATACTCTTTCAGGAAGTCTTCAGCCAGCTGCCTCACCTCCTTAGGCCATGTGGCACTCCACATCAGAGTCTGCCTGTCAGGCTGCACAAGGATTAGGGCAGTACAAGATCAACATGTAGTCTGCTCAAATGCCAAACAAAAAAAAAATCTACCCAGGCAACCCTGAGAAATTAAAGCATGGGCAGTGCAATTAAATATAACTAAGCACAGGGGTGTTTGTTTCTGCAATAGTGACAAATACATGAATCATTTATACTTACTCTTATCTGATCCACAATTTTTCTGATTTGAGGCTCAAATCCCATGTCAAGCATCCTGTCAGCTTCATCAAGGACAAGGTAAGTACACCTCCTGAGATTGGTCTTTCCAGCTTCTAAGAAGTCTATAAGCCTTCCGGGTGTTGCAATGCAGATTTCCACACCTAAAACCAGGCAGTCCAGTTAGCTGAAGCAGTTTCACAGGGCCTCAGACAGACATGCACCAAGGCTGATCCATACCTCTCTCCAGGTCACGGATTTGTGGTCCCTTGGGAGCCCCTCCGTAGATACACGTGGACTTCAAGCGGCACGCTCTGCTGTACTCAGCAGCCACCTGCTGCACTTGCTGGGCCAGCTCACGGGTTGGGGCCAGCACAAGACACTGCAAACAACATGCCCACGTTTTAGTTCCCTACCCATGGAAAGGTCTGAGTCTCCCACTAGTCCTGAGTGGCAAGTCACATATTCCTTCACTGTGAGAAGGACTGAAGGGGATTTAAGTAGCCAAAGAACAGCAAGCCAAGTTACATGGCATCTCAGCTGCCACCAAACACGGACCTGTGCAAAGACACCTGGAAGTCACTGGCTTCCAGGGGACAGCAATTTCCAAAATGCAACATCTAGCCTTGTTCTGTGTTATTTTAAGGGCAATCCAATCAGAGCTTATTCAGTCTCCAGACTTCCTGGGAGACTACCACAACAGGGGATACTTTAGTCATGAGAGGAACACAATGCAGCTGCACAGCCTCATGAACAGACAATGTGGACTGTAAAAACCACAGTCAAGTTCCCTAGAAATGAAGACCCCCTTTCATTCAGGAATACTCACAATAGGTCCATCTCCTCGCTCCAGGAATGGCTGGTGATTTATATGCACAATAGCAGGCAGTAAGTACTATTGGGAAGAAAGAAAAGTCCAATTACCATCTCTTTCCAGAAGTGTTCAGCCTGCTTTAAGGCAGGCCATACTGACACTGCTGAAATCCAGCAGTATTCCAAGCTACAACCAGAACTTACAGAGAGAGTTTTCCCTGATCCAGTTTGTGCCACTCCGACCATATCCAATCCGCTCAATGCAACAGGCCAACCTTGTGCTTGAATAGCAGTTGGTTCAGTGAAGTTCTGCCTCTGAATTACTTCCATAACATTTGCTTGAAGAAAAAATTGAAACATGTTAGCTTAGATTTTGCCCTACAGGAGCCTGAAGAACAATCAGCTCTGTGCAACAGAGCCTCACTTACCAGGGAAGTTTGCTTCATAAAAGTTGATAATTGGTTTTGGACAGTTATGGCCCCTAACAGTGACCTCTTTGCTTGCTCTGTACTGCTCGACTTCTTGCTGCAAAACAAAACACCCATTATTGGAAATCAGCTTTGATACCAAAGTTATATTTTAAGTTACCCCATCTGTGCCTGCAGGGCCTCATGACCCTCAGTGTGTTTGCACTTTCTGTTTACTTTTGCTTGAGCCAGATAGGGTACGTACCGCAGTACGTCTGACCACATCAGGGTGTTCTTGATAGAAGTTCTTCTCAAATTTGGGCAGCTCATCTAAATTCCATTTCTTTTTGGTAAGTTTTTCCCCAGGATTTCCAAATTTCTTTCCAGACAGAGGTCCACCTCTACTTCCTCCAAACCGAGGGGCTCCAAACCTAAGAAAAAAAGAATGTAACATAGAATCCAAAAGAAACATAACGATTTCTTACAGGAGTTAACCACCATCTTTGTGGTTCATCCTGGAACTTTACAACTTGTATGTACAATCCCTTCCTACTCAAGTTTTGAGATAATGAAACTTCCAAAAACAAACAAACCTGCAGATGCCACAATCTGCCTTGCTACAGTTCTTATTCAGAAGCTAAGGTAACATGCCTTTGCCTTTTCCATAAAATGCAATCGAAAGGCAAGTCGCAACAGGCCAGCCAAGGCATTAAAACCTTTGCATTACCCCGTGATCAAAATGGATTCCCACCCCAGTGACACTCCCATTGCTGAAAGCGGGCAGGGGCAGTTATGAAACACGGGGATAACTTGGCCAGAAACAGGTTTTTTTGTACCCTGAAAGACACCCTTCTCCGGACAGCGATGTTTTTCGAGGCCGTGTGCTCGGAGCGGCTGCCCCCGCACGCCCCGAGGCGCAGCCGGAGCCGAGCGCTGGCTCCGAGCGCGGGGCTCGCTCGCCGGCCCCGATCACTTCCAAGCCTCGGCCGGGCAGCGATCCTTCCCAGCACAACACAGCGCTCCCCGAGCGGCCGCTGCTTCCTGCCAGCGCTGTTTCCTTTGTCTCTCATTTCTGTCTACGCCACATTTTCCAGCCGCTGCCATTTTAGAGCCGGGGCTGGGCGGGGGGAGGAGGAGGAGGAACAAAGGCGGCAGCAGCACAGCCGGCATTTTGATTCCCCTCAGCCACCGCATGGCGGGGCCGGCCATTAACATCCGCTTACACAACACAAAGCGGAGCCGGCCGGCTCCTGCCGGCCACGGCCGAGCCAGAGAGGGGGAAGGGAGAGAAGGGAGGGCCGGGACCCGCCCTGCCGAGCGCTCCCCGGGGCTCCGGCACCGCCAACCCACTGACCCACAAACCGCCCGCCCGCCGCTCCCGGCGGGGGCATCGGGCTCTGCGGGGGCCATCCGTGCTCGGGAGGGCGTCCCCGAAGGAGTGGGGGGGACTAATTTTTGCCCACATAAAAAGAAATGGAAAAAAAAACCCGAAAAAAAACCCACTCGCGCCCCCCCTCGAAAGCCGCACACCCGCGGGGCTGCGCTAGGGCGGAGGGACCGAGCCCAGACCGCCCCGCCGCCCACGCTCGGTGGCCTAAAAAAAGCCCCCAAGCGCCCTCCCCGCGCCGCGACCCGCGGCGGGAGCGCTGAGGGAAGGGCGCGCGGCCCAGCCCCCGCCCCGCCGCCATCTTAAACGGCTCAACAACAACCCGCAGCCCCACGGGCGGGCTCAGAGTCCGGACGCTGGCGGCGGCTAGCGCCGGCCAGGCCCCTGGACTCACCCTCTGTCCCTGTCGCTGGAATACCCGGGCATGGCGATGGTGGCGGTGGGCGAGGCGATACCGGTCACTTAAAGCGGGTGGTGAGGGTGCTACAACAGATGCGGCGCCGGTGGCGGGGGCTGCTCACTGTGGGCGCGCGGCCGCGCTGCCGCCGGTTATATAGAGGGCCGCGGGGGCTGCCGGGAGCCGGCGCGTGACGCACGAGCTGGCTCCGCCCTCTCCGCGATATGATTGGTCAAGCTGGGCTCATGGGCGCGGCCTCGGCGCGCCCGACTGACCGGGTTTGCGCTCGCGGCCGGAAGTGCCCCTCCCCTCGTGGGCGGGGCCTGCGCTGGCGTCACTGCCCGCAGCGCGCGCCCCCTATGGCGCATGCGCAGTGGCGCTGCCGGCTCAGCCTCGCTCCCGCTGAGGGGCCCGGCCCGAGCGCTCGGCGGGGGCTGCGCGGGCCGACACGCAGATGTACCCTCCCAAAGGGCCGCCTCGAAACGCCGCCTGGCTCCCCTCAGCTCCTGGCAGCGCAGAGCCGGACCCCGCAGCCCGTGGTGCAGCCCCCCGGTTCTCACAAATACGTGTAGTCTTTGTGAAAATCCTCCTGAAAGGGCTCCCCCTGATAACGCTCAGGCTCGAAAGCGGCCTGGGTTTCACCTCATAACTAATAGTTAATTTTAGTCAGGCTACCTGCCCAGCTGTGACTCCCAGAAGGACTCAGATGTGCCACGTTCACCAGGGCCAGCTGAATGCACAGCAACAGATCATTAAAGGCTTCCTATGGCAGTTCTTTTAGACTGTCACTCGATGCCACTTATAAATGTTACATATATGTGCCTGTAAACAGTAACCAGTGTTATCTTTTCGGATTCCACCACAGGGCCAGTAACCCGACTCAAAGGTCAGCGGAGGCGCCGCGCTGAGGGCCGGCTGTGCTGAGGGCAGGCTGTGCTGAGGGCCGGCTGTGCTGAGGGCAGGCTGTGCTGAGGGCCGGCTGGGCTGAGGGCCGGCTGTGGTGAGGGCCGGGCGGTGCTGAGGGCCGGCTGGGCTGAGGGCCGGGCTGGGCTGAGGGCCGGCTGTGCTGAGGGCAGGCTTGTGCTGAGGGCAGGCTGTGCTGGGCACAGGAACTCCCACAAAAACATCCCATGCCCCAAGAGGACACTCCTTTTCACCTACCCGGCATTGCCAGGTGAGGGATAACCCCAATGTCCGGGTACCTCAGGCTTTACACACCCAAAAGCTGAAATATAAACACCAGCAGCCACCTGTTCCAGACAGACAGGGATGCAAAGCAAAACAACATAAGGAAGAAGCACCATAACAACACTCTCCGTTTATATCCTCCCACCTTCAGCAATCCCTGCTTTAAGGCTTCTCTGAGACAAAAATAACTGCATCTGATAGCCATTTCTTCACGTTTTTGTTCTATTTATGCCCTGAACTTATGAGATACCATAACAATGTGTTTCATTTTGACTGTACGCCACCTGAAAAACATTTACTTTCATTTTCCATATCTTCCTGGGTAAGAACAAGGGGCATAAAGCAAAATGAGTTACTAAAAGTGGGGAGTAATAGTTTTATATTTATTTATACCCTCTGTGGACATTACTATCTTCTAAGTCACCTCCTTTACAAACCAAAGCTGAAGTCTGATTTTTCCTCCTTTTAAAGGCATTCCACACTTCTAAGTATCCTTTGCCATTTTCTTTTTATTGACAAGAAATTCACAGTAATTATGATCTGGACCCCCTACAGATTTACATAATGGAAGCATGAACATATTTCTTATGTATTGTGTATTATTTCCTAATATTTTTAATTGTTCCTAAGAATAGACCAAGCTTTGCAAAGACCAGATGTTTCCACAAAATCTTTCTCAAACTTTACACCTTAGCCAGGCTTATTTTTGTTTATCAATAGCCACAGCTCTTCACCCCTCAGCAATCTGGAATTCTACCTTGATCCAACAGTTTTTCTTGTAATTAAGTTTTAGTAGCACTCCAATTTGACTAGTTTTGTTAATACTATCTCTGCAAATTTCTAATAAAGGAACCACCTCGGTTTTTTCAGTATGGACTGACTGATTTTATATGGTTTTTGAAAGACATTTCTCCCCAAATACTTCTTTTAACACTCTGTACCTACTGACCCTCCAAACTTCCTGTTTCTGATGAGTCTGAAACGGGTTTTTGTAAAGGCTGTAAAAATAACAAATGATCAGATCTTTTCTTGTTCTATTACATTTATTTTAACACAGCTTAATTTGATTTTTGTTTGTGTCCTTCAGTGGCTCCTGTTCTGTGCTGTTTAAGGTTTTAAAGAATTGAAAAGACTAAACAAACCCCCCGTCTCTGCCTGCACACATTTGGTCTGCAGGGAACTCCTTTCGGTTTCCTTTGTAAAAAACTTCCTCATTTTTCTGTCCCACCCAAGTCAAACTCCACTGATTTTCCTGTTTTCTCCTCCTAATTCGAGCCAATACATGGGAACAAAGCAGAGCTTTGCAGAGCTGTGTGTCTATCAAACTGAAATCATGTTTAGTTTATCTCACGGCACTGACACGTGTTTGGTTACCTGCCCCAAAGCTGTTCTGTGTTCCCGAGGTGGTGTGTGCACTTGGATTTACACCTACACGGTTTGGATTTGTACCCACACAGGACCCCCGGGGGCTGTTGGACCTCACACCGCTGAGGTTTGTTTGCTGCCAGTCATTGTTCTCACAGTCACAACTGGCATCTCAGCTGCTTCTCTCGTGCTCCAGGAGTTTAAGGACAAAGGGCACCTTTTTTTGAGCGCCCTGATTGATGCAACAGGGAAATTGGGGATTCCTGAGGAGCACGGCACTGTTGGTGGGTAAGGCAAATAACACACTTTCACCACCCGACCTTCCCAAAACCCGACAGCACGCCTTTCACCAGACAAACCCTTCTACAGCTTGTTTTTAATGCAGGTTTAACACGGCAAGAGCCATGAAAACGTGTGTCACCCGGCAGTGAACTCCGGTTATACACGCCCGGGCCAGCGCCGCAAGGTCAGTGCTGGAACCTTCCCAGGCCGGGCCCGGCCCACCTACGGCACCGGGAAACCGCCCACGCTCAGCGACGGGGCGGGACCGCCGCCGTGGCACACCCGCCGTGCGTGGGGGCACCGGGCGGGGAACGGGAACAGGGATGGGGGAATGGGAGCAGAAATGGGAACAGGGGCACAGGCAGGGACGGGGCAGGGACCGGCACCCAGCCCGGCCATGACGGACGTGCGGCCTGGCCCCGCCCCGAGCCATATGGCCACGCCCCTTTCCACTGCCCCGCCCCTTTCCGCACCCAGCCCCTTTCCGCGGGCCGCCGTTTAAATGGCGCGGCCGCGACCCCTGTCCGTTGGTGCCGCCATGGGCAGCGCGGAGGGCACAGGTAGGGCCGGGGCTTCGGGGCTCCCCTCACGGCTCCCCCCGTGCTGCGTCCCGATCCCAGCTGCTCTCTCCGCCTCCTCACCCCCTTCCCGCATGTGCCGTTTTATTCAGCTCCTTAAAGCTGTCTCTTCCTTGTGTTGGGTTCTTTAAGCTCTTTGTGTTAACGTCCCAGTCCCCTCCCCGGTGATGCTTTTAAAGTGATGAAGCTGGAGATGATCAGTAAGTGGAGTGTTCCAAGACATCAGCATGAAACATAAGAGATGATATTTTAACTTTTCATGCACCTGAAATTGTTAAAATAAAGTGATGTGTGGAACTGATGGAAGAGTAAAGGGATGGAAAAGTAACACTCCCTGTGCACAGAAAATAAAATACTGTACAAATAAATGTCTATTGTAGTAACTGTGCATTTTCCTTCCAAAGATGATTTATTCCTTCTCCAATAATCTAAAGTTCTTAATACTTGCTAAATACTATTTTGATTTGCAAAAGCAACACCGTGGGGGCGGAATCCAACCCTGAGAGATCCCAGGCTCACAGAGATAAAGACTTTAGTTCTGCAGAGCTGGTATTTGAACTGGGTGACAAGACTCCAGAGCACTTTGGATGCAGGACTCAACGTTTTGGGGAAATCTGGCTGTTAATGCACATCTCACTGTGCTCCTCAGAGCGTGAAGTTGGTGGGACCAGCCCTGTATTCTTGTAATCCCAAAATAAATAATAAATGCAGTCCCTGAATTTAGCTCTGCTGGGGAATATTTACATTAACAGTGATGTCATGGCCCAAGAGTATTAGAGAACCTTGGTTTGTAAGAGAAGCTCCTTTTTCAAAAGAGAACCTGTCATTTTTGATTATCAATAAACAGCATTTCAAAGCTTGGTAATTTCTTCAAGGATTGGAATTCCTGGCTGTGAGGCCAGATCCAAATTTGTTTTCCATTATATGAGGGAAAAATGTACCTTGCCCAGCCTGTGGTACTTCAGTGCCTTCAGCTCTGGAGTCCAGCTGTGCTATGACTGAATTTAAACAATATGTTCAATGTTTATGTGATGGGGTGGCTTGGCTGGGTTTGACCACCTCTAGTGGAGTCAGAGACACTTACAGAGGTTCCACCTTTAACTAACCACGTGCCTGTTTCTGTATCTTCCAGTTATGACATTAATATGTTTCCCTTCTTAACAGATTGGGTTGGTGTTGCTAATGAGCTTTTAAGGAGCTGTCAAATAAACCAGCAAATAAAACGTCTCTCAGAGTGTGGTGCTGATGTGTTTGTTGGTCTTTATGAGGCAATCTTAGGAGAAAAAGTACCAGGTAGGAAGGATAATTTTTACATCTTTTAATTTTGTCTCTTGGTATTCTGTAATGAAAAAAAATTAGAAGTTTGTGCTTAGTATTTATGAAAGATTTCATATGACCATATGATATTTGGACTTCTCACCAATTACAAGGTACTGAAAAGCTACTGATTTATAAGCAGAAGTTAGAGTAGTTTAATTCAAGTACCTGCAATAAGCCAGCCATTTAGATAGCCTAAAATCTACTCTTTATTTTAAATAGATTTCATAGCTACTCCCAGGAGCCAAGAGGATGATGCACACAATGTACAAGCAGTAATAGATTCCCTGGCTTTGGACTATTTGCAGGTCAGCCTGTCTCACATCACTGGTAGGTTCTGATTTTATTGAGACAAACACCATCTGTGGGGTTTAATTTGAACATTTCTAAGAACTATATGTTACACAACATGCTCCATACTGGCATGGAAGGTCTTTGTCCTTAGTCACTGTCATCAGAACACTGAACCCTTGCCTTGGACATCAGGTTATAAATTAAAACAGCAAGCAGAGAGTAAATAAGAGAAAAAAAATATTAAAGTTAAGTAATTCGTAGGTCATTTGGCTGCTAAAGTGTTACCTGAAATCTGGCTCATCACTGAAGACTGGCTTTTAAGACATAAGCCTTGAATGTCAAACTTTTATTGCATTTTTACCAGTTGGTGAGTGAAGACTTGGCCTGTTGTGCCTGTCCTCTGCACACAGAGGAGTCTCACATGGCATGACCTGCCAGGAATGAAAACTGCTTGCCATGAAGAGGTGCCTGTGCAGTGTGGCTGCTGTTTGCATCCTGCTGCCCCTCCAGAGACTGAGTTCATGCTATAGATTGTGTAGGAAAACTATTAAATACTGACCATCCCTGAAAATATCCCTGAATGCTTTTCTCCTGTGTGGAAGCAGTTATTGCATCAATAAACTTTCACTTATTAGTACTGAAAAGATGCAAATTGAGGACACTTTAAAGATACCTTAAGCTTATATACAGAGCCATAAACGAATTTCCAAGCACTCTCTTCCAGGAAACTCCTGCTTTTGAGAGTTTTATTTCTGGGAAGTACTAATTCCTCGTATGTGCCTTCTCTTCAGGTGAGAACATTGTGAAAGGAGACTGGGAATCTATCAGAAACCTCCTGGAAATATTTGATGGTTTGTTGGAGTATCTTACAGAAGTCAGTGAATCTTCTTCTCACACTGGAGGTGAGCAGACAGATGGAAACCCAAAGTGTTTCCAATGTAGCAAAGATTTATTTGTGTTTTTTCCTCATTTGTAACTTTGACAATGCAGAAAAGAAGAAAGACAAACTGACTGTGGGGGAAGAAATTCCAGTAGCCAAAATGAATATTTACATTCCTTATTTTCATAAACTATAATAAAACAGATAATTTCCCCCAAAGCTTGTTAAAAGGCAAGAATTGAAGTACATAATCTTTCTGTTTCATTCTTGTGTCAGAAACCTACTCTAGCCCATTCATCCTCTGTTAGCTTTTTTCCAACCTGTAAATCATTCAGGATTAGGATTTAGGGAGGGAAATGTTTGCTTTAATTGGAACACTGAGCAAATGTCCCTTTTACTTACCAGGAGCCAAACAAGGGGGTGAGAGCCCTTCCTGTGGGTGGGTCTTGGGAGCAGATCCGTAGCAGGGGCTATTTTGAGGAAAGTGCTAAATGGGAAGAGAAGCTGTTGAGCCCTGCAGAGGCATCTTAGTGCAGACTGAGAGCTGGTGTCCCTCTCTTGGAACTGATAAGAACTGTCACCACTGGCTGCTGCACTCTGTGAGTAAAGGGGAGCCCTTGGTGGCTGAGACAGTCCCTCCTGTCCTGTTCCACAGTGGCATTTTCAGTGCCTGTTCTTCTGCTTCTCCCTTCCCTCAGACTGCCAGTGCATTCCCCTGTGGGTGTCAGTGGCTCCAATTTTCTAGCTCTAAGTACAGGAGTTAATTATTTTGAGGCAGAAGGAAGGTTTCTTTATAATTGGAACAACAGGATATATGATAGTGGTGTAATTGTTCAAAACCTCCCATGAAAGTTGTGGCCCTCCCAAGGAGAGAGCATTACATGTTGTCATTTTAGATATTGTCATTGTAATGCTTTATTACTTTTAACTATTTGGATGATATTGGAAATAGCTGTTAGTTTATAGGTAATTTTCTTGTGAGTAATTTCCTCTTGATTATTAACAGCTGAGGCAAATGTGCTGCCCAACAATGACATCCCAATTGCATCTCAAGAGCAGCTGGAAGGCAGTGCTGGTCAACTTACAGAGCATTCAATACTCTCATCAGCTGAAGGGTAAGAGAATTCTGAGTACCTGCGTTGACACAGAGATTGACTGTCTTTGTGTGTCTGTAGAGAAACCAGTAGGGTTTTATCAGTATGGAAACACAGTGATGACATATGTCAGATGGAATGTGAGGTAACTCCTTTGGGCAGGCAGAGTGCTGATGGCATTTAGTGTCCCCTAAGTTTGCTTTACAAGCTTTGATCAGTTCTAATGGATTGTATTTTCATTTCACTGAGTCCAGTTTGTCTTTGCCCCTCCTGCCCTGGTCTGTTCTGTGGAAGGAGGGCTGTGTCCCACCCTGTCACAGCCACTCTGCTGTCACAGCTCTTCTGCAGCTCCATCTCGTGGGCTGAAGGGGCAGAGACTCTGAGAGTAAATATTTGATGGCTTTGTGTTCCCCTCAGGTCCCAGTCAGAATATTTTATTCTAAATTGTGATACAGACTGCTCAGAATCTACCAGTGAATTAATTAGACTTGGAGATACTGCTCATTCATTCTCCAACAGAGAGAAAGGTGAGTATGGGTGAAAAAAAATGTAAGACCACTCTGTAGGAACACTTCTAGGCTTTATTTGTTGTTTCTTTTTGAAAAGTTACTTCTTTCAGGCAAATTTTGTATCTTAACTTTTTATTTTACAAAAAAAACCCAACCCACAATAAACATCTCCCTGTAGTTAATCTTGATGAAGTTAAAGTTTCTGAAAGGAAATATTCCAGACACGATTTTTTGTGACTCCTGAGCTACATTATTTGGATAAAGGTTTGTTGTCTGACTTCTAACTCAGTTCTACCCCAAAGGCATTTTATCTTGTTCAGTAGAACAGGAGAATTCTGAAGACTTGAATTTATTTTCTTTATTGCAGAATAAGATGTATTATTTAATATTGTAAAAAATCCAGTAAGTTCATTCTCAAGGAAGACTTGTTAGGAGTGTGGGTGCCCCTTCAAAGCATTATGGGTGGCTCTGAAACAAATCATGTGCAGACAACTTAAAGGGAGTTCATTCTTATTTCCCATTTTTCTGTAACAATATTCCTGTTCTTATTGGTGATTAATCTCTTCAAGTAGAGGCATAAAGGAATATTATGAATTATGAACATTTCACTGACTGCAATTACAAGTAAGAATTAAACAGATCTATTTTGATCATAGTGCGGATTGCTGACACCAAGTAATTAAAGCAGCAGACAAGAAAATTGTCCATCTCCAGATGCTTTCTAGATCTTAATTTAATCTTTTTAAACATCCACTTGTAGAGTTTCCATTGCCTGTACTGTTAATGGCACAAATGGACAAAGGGGTGGAAGAATCAGAGGCTTTTGCAACATTGCCCAGACAGTTCTCTGAAAGTGAAAGTGAAATGGAAAAGGAAGATGGTGAGTGTTGATTCTTCTGACAGCTGATCCCCTCATTTTGACTTAGGGGTGTGGGGAGCTAAGGTAGTGCAGAGGAGAGCTTTAGTCATGGGTAGAAGCACTTCAGCTGTGCTTTAAAATAAATTCTTTTGAGAAATATGATATTTTAGTGTCCCAGAGTATGCAAAGTTTCATTGTCTGGGGGTATTTCTGCTTAGGCAGGATTTGGCTTCAGCCAGGATTTTTTTTAATTGTGGTTTGTGGGGTTTTAGTTTTGTGGTTCAATAAGGAAAACACTAAAAGTAAGAATTCCCTTGGAAGATCCTCACATCCAAAATCATGTTCTCCAGGCACAGAAATGTGGCAGTGCTGCCCTGTGCAACCCAAGATGGATTTTAGCTCCTTCCCTTTAATTGGCACAGACAATACACACCCCATGTTCTGCTTGCACAGGTAACACAGTTCATGTTCCTGTGTTTGTCTCCCCAGGGCTGATGGAGTCTGTTGGTGCTGCTGAGCCCCCCCTGGAGGGTTGGGGTGCCAGTGCCACTCAGCTGGGGGAGCCCATTCAGCAGGCCATCCCTCTGCTGCCCCCCTTCCAGCCTGCACACCCTGCATGGAGAGACTGGCACAGCTCACACAGGCAGGAAGCAGCTCTGCCAAGCAGGCAGGCACTGACTGTTCCTACTGTAAGGAAAAACCTATCCTTGGATTATTTTATTTATTATTTTAGTAGCCAATACTGCTTTCATTTTAAAACCTTCTACTTTACTTGCAGAATGGGAATAATTTTATCTCTGAAGAACACTTCTGATTGTGTCAGAGTTTATCTTAGTTTAAGGAATTTTGGATTGTGGATTAATTCTTCACTAAGTGTCCAGAGAGGAATTTAATTTGAGGGGTGTCTCCATTTTATACACATATGCACATCCTCATAATCAGTGTAACTGCATGGTTGGCAATAGAGCAAACAAAACAATTACAGTGATTTTTTGACTATAGAATCAGCTTTGGTGTCCATTTGCAGCCAAACCTGATGTATGACCTCCCTGCCAGGACTCTACTGTGAATTTACAGAACACACATTGCTTTTTATTTCAGCCTGAAAAGTCACTCACTGAAAATTCTGACGATGTTTCTGATACTCTTCCTCCATCAAGAAAGATCCCTGGTGAGAGAACATTTTGCTTCCTGTAGGACAACTCTTAAGTATCAAGTGTTACATTTATTTTTACTGGCACCACAAGAAACATGGTTTTGAAACTACAAGTGCTTTTCAGCCACAAGTTCGTATTTCTATCTCTGTGTTACAGAGAAACAAAAATAGGTTACTTTTAATCTGTTCCCTGTGCTGGAAAAAAGTAATCCATGTCCTCAGTTCAACTCCTTTCTTAGTTAATCCAGTTGAGATGGGCCTGCACTACAGAAATCTCTTCCAGCAGATAACTCCATGGCTGAGCTTATTCTGAGCAGGGAAACATGGACCAAACAAGCCAGTTCCAACTCTAAGCAAAATAAACCCCCCATGAATTGCAATTGTAGAGAAGGTTTAGAAGCTGTTTTTCTCAGTACCCATTTTCCCTGTTGCCTGGGAAACCCTGCTTACCTTTCCAGTTTCCATGGCACTCCCATGGCTCTGAGCACTGAGGACTTGAGAAATTCCCCAAATGGATGTCACAACTGTGTCACCACAGTGGCTTTGTCATCCTGTTCTCTTTGAACCATTTGGATCCAGGGGCTATGGCTCAGTGTTTGTAGCTTGTTCCCTCCTCAGAAGGGCCAGTGCAGTCTGTGCCATCACCTCACATTTCTGTCCTGTGTCTCTGCAGGGACAGCCCAGGTGGGACCACGGGATGCCCAGGACAGTGTGACAAAGGTACAGGTTTATCTTTACTTATGGCCTTGTCCTTCTTCTGGTTCAGGGTTTTGGCTGTAGATGGTTCTGGATCTGATATTCTGTATTTTTGGTTGTCTTTTTCTTTAAACATGAATTCTCTAAAGCACAGTCTTCAGTCAGGGACCTGGAAATACAGCTGTTATATATCTGTATTCACAGGGTTTGAGATGGTTCTATAAAAGCTGTTAAAACATCTCTCTACTCATGTGATCTATAAGATCTTAATGAAATCTCAATTTACTGATTTTCCTAGGTTCCTCTGGTACATGAACCTTCTACATCTGCCTCCTCTTTAGAAGAAAAGCTCTCACTGCATGTTGACCAATTAACACAAACCTCAAGACCTGAATCCAGGTCCCTGCCTGGAACAACAAGGCAAGTCCAGTGTTCTGGTACTGAACCACACTTTGATTTCCATGGCCATCCAGCCCCCACCCCTCTTTTTAAATAACATCTTTTCTTCCTTGGCTGTGTGACAGTGAAAGATTAATGTTAATAGAAGGATTTCCTGTTTCTCCTGACATATATTCATTTTCTTAAATATAGTTATAGGTATTTACACATTCAGCTTAATCCTGTAAAATGTGCTCATACAAAAAGTGAAGTGGACTTGGGGGGGATAATGCTTATCTTCAAGTTTATAGTATAGAAATGAAATCTGTTTTCTGCTTTAGCAGATATGAAAATTCTACCCCAGATTCCCTTGAAGATTCACTTTCCCAGGGGACAGCAGAGAAGCAGCTGCCTGAGCAGGAGCTTCATGAGGCATCAGAGAAACTGTCTCGCAGGCTGAATGAACTGGATTTAGTAAGTGAAATCTCTGCTTTTTTGAGCTGTAATGACAGTGGAGAGGATGAGAATATCAATTCTGTACTGATGAAATGAAAATCCACATCTAACATTGGCTTTATTGAAGATTTAGAACTGTCTGTTGAACCTGACCCCCCAAAACATCCATCCCTTAGATGTTAAAGAGAGCTTTGGGTGAGCAGAGCAGAGAAGAGCAGAGAGATGAGGACAGCCTGTCTCAGCACAGTGACAGTGTCATGGACTATGGCCACAGGGCAGCTGAGCCAGGTAACCATTCTCATGCCAGTATTATCAATAATTATTAATAAATTATCAAGTATTGCAATGGAAAAGAATGTAAAAACCCCATTTTCATGTAAAACTGATACACTGAATTACTCACTAAGTTTTGTGTTGTTGGTTCACTTATATTTTGTCTTTGATCCAAACCTGAGCAACAGTAACAGAATTCAAACTCAATTCCTGTTTAATACTTAAATAGCTCTGGTAAAGCTGCACAAAGAGACACGAGGCAAACACAGCTGCAGTGACAATGTACAGGCAGTGGGGAGGGACAGAAACCAGCCCACAGGCCTGTGGTTCTGAAATGAAGGCTGCTCACAATGCACTGCCCGGGCTTTGCCTCCAGTGAGTGACCTTTCCTTGCAGGCACATCACGCCCAAGGTGCCCAGCCAGGCCACGCTCCCTGTCCCCACCCTCACCCTCAGCTCAGCACCAGCAGGACAAACTCTGTGGTAATGGCCACATAAGGACAATCCGTGGCCAGCTGCGAAGAGAAAGGGATGAAAGAGCCAGAAAAGCCAAGGTAATCTCCGGGTTAGACCTCGTGGTCATTCCTCCCAACAGTTCTGCAGAGCCCATGAGAACAGTGCTCTCACTGCAGGGGGGCATCTGGCCCCTCTAGTCATCATGTGCTGCTGTAGCTGTAGCCTGCTGAGGATTTGAACCCCAAATTATGCAAAAAGAGAGCTTAAAATGGAAGAAGCTCCTCTGACCCATGCAGCAAACAAGTCAGTGAGGTGGTTGTATGGACTGATCAGTTCCTCTGACAAATCCTTTTCTTTTTATTTTCTAGATGGTCACTAAAGCTTATGAAGATGAACTAAGAATTTATGAAGCCAGGGAGATGTTTAGACTTTCCAGGCTCAGAGAAGCCATCAAGGAGAGGGTAGGTGATGCATTCTGGGGATTGTTGGTTGTTTTGTTTGGCTGATGTTTTCCTTTTTAGATTTGTCTGGATGATCTGCCCAGACACTTTTGGGTACAAAAGCTCCCTGTAACTTGTCACACTGTGTACTACTGAAGTAGTAACTTCCTAGTGTTGAGTGCTGCAGAAGAGCTGAGGATCTGCAATAATGAGATTTAACCTGTATATGAACCCTGACCTGCATTTGGTGAGTTCTGCCCTTCTGGAGAATCCAGTGCAGTGTGTCCAAGTTCTCAGTCTAAAGTTTCAGAGACATTTAAGTTCTGACAGCCAAACTGTGTTCTGTCAGTCTTTCCCTTCTCATACCTGTTCTCCATCTGTTTTACATCTGCTCCTAAGGAACAAGAATACAAAGAAAACATCTTTAAAGAACCTCCAAAAATGTCTCAGTCAGTGAAGGTTTATTCTAGAAAAGCCACACCTCGGGCTCCCAAACACAGCCAGTGGATTCCAAAACGAGGGACTGTGAAGCCAAAGAAAGCAGATCCAAGTAAGAACTGCAAAACTATACTTGGTGGAAAACTGGCATCTTTTGAAAGCATGTGTTGAACTCCAAGAATAAAGGCACCAGTCCAACATATACCAGGCAGCTGCAGCATTTTCCCCTTCTTCTGACCTCTGTATGTCTGGATTTTTGTTAGGGGAGATAATGCTCTAAGTAAATGTAAGCCATCAATGCACAGTCAAACTGTGACCCATTTGCTACTTCCTTAAAATCCCTTGGATTATTTTCAGGGCTTGTTTCCATTACTGCTACTCCTGTGCTTGTTCCACTACAGTCTGAGCTCTCCTGTTATTTTTCTGAGCGTGTATCAGATTCAAAACAGGGCCCTTGGCTTGAGCTGAGCCGCGTGCAGGTGACAGGGCAGACCTGTGAGGGCCCTGCCATTGTGGTGGCAATGCTGCCCCTGGTGTTGCTGAGCAAGTGATGGCCAAGGACAGCCACGATGCCAGTCCTGGGCTCAGTCTGGTAACCAGCACTGTGCATGCTCATGGATCCCCAGCACACCTGGGTGTTGCTCAGCTGCACTGCCTTATTTTTTTCCCAGTTTTTAAAGGGCATGTACTTGATAAATACCCTTTTGTTTCATCTCCCCATCATCTTTTCCTGCCAGAAAGATCAAAGATGTAATGGGAATGAGCTGGTTGCACACCAGTTTATTTTGCACTTGTTTACTTGCCCTGGATCTGTCATTACTCCTGAGATGTTGGCATCATTTTAAGTTGCTGCACCCAGAGAGAGGGACAGCTAAAGAACTCACTGATTAGTGATGGTCAGAACCAGATGAAGGAAGAAGGGGATATCTCACTTAGCTGGATGTGGTAGTGGGAGGGAAATAACACCTGAGCTCTAAAAGCAATTCTTTAGGAAAAAAACAACAAAAATCTGGGATTAGTCTCTGCTGCTGTGCTGTGCTGTTGTGTCCTGCTGGGTGTAGCAGACGCTGTGACAGCAGCATGGCATTTTACACAGGGCTCAGTGTAAAATAGTTCACAACTTGGGCTGGCACTGTGGACAAACATAACACTAAATGTATTCTCCAGGACTTCATTGCTTACATCTGTCTTTATCTTCCAGTGACAATAAGAGACAATGAGCTCCTGGAGAAGCTCCTGGAGGAGTTTCCCTCCCTGCACATTTCCCACCGCACTCTGAACAAAATGTGGCAGCGGCAGCTGGCACAGACCGGGCACCTGCAGGCAGCTCCTGGCAGAGCTAGGCCAAAGCTCCTGAACGAGGTGAGTGTTCTCATCCTACCAGAGTGAGCACAGAAACCCTGACAGAGTGTCAGCAGCAGGACAGGGCACTGCACCCCAGAGCACAGCCTGAAGGGATGTGGGTCTGAGCTTGGTTAAACAGGGATGTACATATTCAGACACATGGATTCAGCTTTTGTTCAGCCACTGGAATATAATGGTCCTTTTTTGTACTGCTTTCTCTAGTGCTGCCTGGGGCTGCTATTGCTTTTTTAAAGCACTTTGTAGTTTTGAGTGCTAGTTCTGAGCAGTCTTTTAGTTTCAAGGTTAGTTATGAGAAACAAAAGTTGACCAACTTCTTCATGGTAACTCAACAGAAAAACCAAACCACAGCAGAGGGGCAATGTTTAAACCTCCTGCACAGAGCTGCTTGTCCTGCAGAATGATGGAAATAATCAGCTTTTTTTAAACCTCCAGGTCCAACAAGCCCTGAGGAAGCATGAGCTGCTTGCTGCAATTATTAAAAGAGATCAAGATCACAGTAAGAGACTGGTATGTTGTTTGGAGGGCATTTGTTACATCCTGCATTCATGTTGAGCCCCCTGGAATGTACATTCCCTGGCCATGGAAGTGGCTTTTAATATTATGACAGTTTTATGCCTTTTGAGTAGCTGTGGTCTCAAGTGCCATGTGATCTGTCTGTTGGGTGGCTCCTGGGGTCATGGAAATGGAATAGTATCATTATTATTACACTGCATTGTGGCTTTAAAAGGTCAAATTCTTAAGCTGTGCAAGGAGCAGAACCTTCAGGTGGCAGCTCTGACCCTCAGCTGTGCTAAACCAGTGGTGACTAAAGCTTTAAACCACAACTGCAGTGGCAAACTGGGGTATGGAGAGGGCCAAGAACCTCCATTAATCAGCAGTGGTTGACAAAGCTTTGCCTGCAGTTTGGTCTCACAGCTCTTGTTCTCCACTCAGCAAGAACTGAAGCAGCGCGTGGGCCGCCAGAGGTGGGCCCAGAACAAGGTGACAGAGAAGAGACAGCAGGTGGCCCGGGCCAGGAGGTACTACGAGGACTACAGGGTGCAGCTGAGGGCCAAGATGATGAGGGCCAGGACACGGGAGGAGAGGGTAAGGACCAGAATCCTGCCCTGCAGGGCTGGGTGTGGTTCCACTGGTGCTACGAGCAGAGAGCAGAGCACGGCAGATTCAATGGTTCCTTCTCTGGAAATGTGGGTGCACTGTGGGCAAACCACTGTGGAACAAGATGCTTCAGGGGGTTAAGAGAAGGAGAGAAGGGGTGAAGTATCAGTGTGGAGAAACAGGGCTGGTAACGTGAAGAACTGGGGAAATGAGTTTTCAGAAACAGCAGGATTAAGAACTTGTTCCTATAGTTACTGTCCAAAGAAAACAATCTAAATCTTCAGTTAAGGGAACTGATCAAACAGGCAACTTTGTTATTCAGTTGTTTGTTAAACAAAGTGGACTTTGGGACAGATATGTCTCTAATTCTCAGAGAGAATGAAAGCAAGGAGAGTTACTACACTTTGCAAGAGCAGATACACCATTGTCACCTTTTAAAATCAAGGATTTGAAGTTTAGTGCATAACCCACTGTTGGTGATTTGAGAACTGTTTGCCTCAAGCTGTGAACTACAGCTGGTAAGTGTTCTTGTGTGGAAATGGAAAGCCTGAGTCCAGGCTGGATTTCCTGCTGCTGGAAATCTGGATGAAGGTCCTGCAATGAGGCTCAGCATGCAGGGTAGGCTGTAAATCACAGCATGTTCAAAGGCCCTGGCTTGCACTGCTGGGTCATGACTAAACTGACATGAAAAAATTACTTTATCTCTCAGAATTTCAGCTAAATGAGTAAAACAAACCCAGCTCAGCTGTATCTGCACCGCATTTCCAGATACACAACTGTACTTTTCCATGGGCAATGGCCCATCCTCCTGTGCTCACCATTCCAGCAGGGCATAAAGCAGCTGGAAAATGTAAAAGCATATTTAAAATTTTCTGTGAAAGTTTCAGGTTTGCTTTTACTTGCTGACAGATATTTCAGAAGTTATTTGAAGAAGGCTTGGAGATTCAGAAGCAAAGGCTGAGGGACCTGAGGGCCTACGCTCAGGAGAAACGCGACGAGCAACGCAGGGAGCACCAGAACGAGCTGCAGTCCATGGAGAACTACTACAAGGACCAGGTACAGCTTCACCTGCATCACACAGCTCCTGTCTGTACACCACAAGTTTCCCCTTTATTTAATTACTTGTGTTATGCTTAGTTTTCCATGCTAGCAGAAGCTTTATCTCAAGAATTCCAAGAAATCCAAACCAGAAAGAAAGCACAAGCACAAGTAAGTATTGTTAATTTTGTCTGATTGTGTTTCCTTTTGCCATGCTGGGGCTGATGTCAGGGTTTCCTTTAGATGCTGCAGAAATCAAGAAGAGAACTGAGATCAAAGATGGAAAAGGAAATACAGCAACTGCAGGCAGCAATCATGCAGAGTGATGATGACACCTTTTTTCAAGAACTAGAAGCAGACAGACTGAGGTCTAGACTTCAGATGGCTTCCTTCCAGTACAGCCAAGGCCATTTCCTCTAAGCCTTGAGTAAATGTCACTGGGTAAGATGATGACAATCTTTGAGAGCTGCTGGAATGGCAAATGGTGTGTGGCTGTTTTTTTCCCTACAATACCTGGTCTGTCATTTTGACCTGACAGGGGTGTACCTGCTGAGGTCTGGGATCTCCACAGCATTTTATGATCACCAATAAAGTTTTTGAAGTATTTCCTACCTTCTTAGCAAGGCTGGGACAACACTGAGCTCTGCCCAAAGGAAGGGGGGTGAAGGCTGAGTGCCTTAGTGAAGGTGTCCTGGTGGAACAGTTGGATGCTGAGCCTGCTCTGCAGCTGTGCTGGGGCTGTTGCTGCTAAAACCACACCAACACATCAGCCAGAAATTACTGCATTGGAAAGCTCACAAAGAACAAGAAGATCTTTCAAAGAGGTTCAAGTTTCCTGTGAAAGGCCAAGCTTGAGAATGGCTGTAATAAACCTGACATAAAAAATGAGGAATTTAAATACACCAAGCAAGGGAGGACTCCTTATTCCATGACTTCTATTCAACACTGTGTTTGCAGTGTTGGTGTTGCTGCCTTGTGGATACAACATAAAATACTCCTCTTATACTACAAATGCATTGGGAAAAGTAGTTAGAAATAAAAACAATGAGGATTCTTCTAAAGTACCACCCATGTTTTCTCTCTGGAGCAGATTAGCTGGAGAAAGGTTTTGCAAGGATACTCTATTTAGCATCCTGTTTAGGGTTTTTTAGGGAAAAACAGATTAATTCTAGTTCTGTCAGTTTGAAGCCAGAGTAAAAAGTGACTAAATATTTCAAGTCAGCTTTTACTTTACTTGCAACTTTTAAACAGCTTATCTTGGTAATGAGGATGAGCTAAAGTGTAAATAGGCTCTGGTAGAAGAGTTTCTGCATAAAATTGATGTGTGGGAAGTGATACAGAAATACTGGAATTAATTGCATTGTGCACACAGTATTTGAAGGTTGCCATGAGATGGTGCCTGATGAACTGACAACAGAGAACTCAGACCTGTGCACTGAAGGAAAAAAGAACTAAACAGCAACAAAGGCCCCAGCAGGTGGAGAAGCTGCTTTGACAGGTTAAACCAACCAGTCAGAGCATGAGAGACCCACTTCAAAAACACAGACCCAAACCCAGAGCCACAAACTGCCCTTCCCAGCCCTGCCAGGGAGTGGCTGCCAGTTGGCTCTCCAGGGACAGAACTTACCAGATGACATGTAGCAAGTATTTACCAGATTTACCTCTTTTTTTCCCCTCATGAAGATGGTTTAGCTTTGCTGGGGTTTGAGAGGAGACACCTGCTCACCAATCCTGAGAGAAAGTCCTTGCCAAGATGTGCCAGGACAGGAGTAGGAGCTGTTTGTGTTTGACCAGAACATCCAGCACAGCCTTTCTGTAGGAACCAGCACAGGGAAAGACACCAAAGTTCAAGTATTTTCTCCTGAAACAAAGTCGAGTTACTTAAAAATGATATTTGACACTTGAAAGATGTAATTAATAAAACCATCAAGCTTTTAAAACCATTGATGCTGTGACAGTGCAAACAGCATACAATTTATTGCTCGACTTCTGCATGGGTACATACATTAAGTACTTAAAAACCATTTTATACAGATTTTTGTTAAAGCTCATGTAACAGCTGGGTGAAAATACAATGATACCTAAAACACTCTGTAATAAATACAATGGACATGATAAACTAAGAACTGTCAGTTTGTGGAGGAGTAATTACATTTGGAGAAACTAATTACAACTACAGACAAAGCTCTGAGGATGTGGCAGAGCCAGGAACCTCCTACATAGTGTGAAGGACACCCTGGGAACTCCGTGGTGCTGTTCCAACCCAAGGCCATCAGAACATGCTACATCAGCTGGAGGAGCACAGAGAGGCAGAGCTTTGACTTCCATCAATGCAGCCAGTTCAAATGCACCACAAGTTCAAGACAGATGTAGTGTTGGAGAACAGGAATTTAAAAATGTGTGCTCTGGACTTTAGTACAACACAAAAAAAATTTGGTACAAATAAATCAGTTTAGGGAAACTGAAACTATGTGCAAAAAAAAAATTAGAATACATACTGTACAAAGCACCATTACAAAACTCTTTACACCGAGAAATTAAATCCTCTGAAACTCAACTGTGTATATTTGAAATCTACAAAAGTCACTGTCCATAATTAAAACATTCATCATGAAAAGCAACAGCATAAAACCAGGATGTGACATCTCTCTAAAACAACTAAAGACTGGATAAAGTAAAACCCAGTAAGAGGGACACATTGAAATAAATATTCACATTAATCATGGGGTGAAAGTCCAAGGTTAAAATGCAATATTGGGCTTAGCACCTTTTTGAGGGGAAAGTAGCTGACATGGTCTTGAAACAAACTTTTGCAAAGGAATCAACCCTTTACCATTTTCAGATAAACATCTGACTGGGCGATGAGGTGCTTCAGTTAAAGCTCTCAGACTTTATGAAGGTAGAAAGGCACTCAAAATACTTGGTATATTCATCCTCATCTGTCAGCTAGGGCAAGTCTAATGTAGGTTTGTCTAGCTTTGCCTATAATATATTAAATTTACAGTATTTATCTGTGGCAGTTAAAAAATTCTCTGTGCCATACCAAAATGTTTGGTAGAAAAACAGATGTACTGCTAAGGCTGCTGTGAAAATGAATGTGACCATCAGCTGATCTGGGTCTGTCTTCTGCAGAGCTCATCTCCTCCCTCCTCAGAAATGCTTCTATGACACCAAGGTGGCCCTAACTGTGTGTTCAGTAACTCCCCAGGCTCCTGGGGTGGTGTGGGCAGGAGGCCCTGCAGGGCCCTGCTGGGCTGAGCTCTCTGGCACAAACCCCTCCAACCACCTCACACAGCCCTGACCTCCCAAAAGCTGCAGCAAACCAGGTATCACATTTGCCATGGCCCGGGAGCAGCAAGAGCAGGGGAAAATAAAATAAAATAAAATACAAATCTCTTTCCAGCAGTGGAGTGTCCTGGGAGCAGCAGTCACAGGCACCTGTCTCTGGAAAATCTCACCAGCAATAACTCACATCCACCCCAGAAACTGCAGGGGCGGGGGCAGAGGCTCTGGGAGGGGCTGGAACTTGTTCCCAACCATGGACAGAGCTCTGAGTGAGGAACCAGCACCTGCTCTGCTCTCCCAGCCCCTGGACAGACACAGCAGCAGCTCCTCTGGCACCAGAACCACCTGAAAGTCATGAACTGGGGAGCAAAAGGAGCACCAGCCCCTCAACAGGAGTGCAGGAGTCCCCTGAAATCAGAAGGAAGGGCGTGATGTATCCCAAACCTCGGCTGTTTGCACCCTGAGCAGCCTCACCTGCAGCCAGCCCAGGGTGGGAAGCAGCTCCCTCAGAACAACCTGCCAGCAACAGCTGTACAGAAAAACTACCCAGAACGTGCGGGTTTGGCTCCCCAGTCTCACCACAACAGCATCCCTTGCCCCTGTTCAATGCACATCAGCAGTCACTGTTCCCACTGTGGCAGCCACACTGGGAGGGCAAAGCTGAGCCCCACACAACACACAGAGAAGGAGCTGCTTCCCTGGGCCCTCCCCTGCACACCTGAACAGCTCCTTCCATCCCATCCCTGCAGCATTCCAACACCTCTGACTTGCTTCTCATTGTAACAATAGTGCAGATTTGATGATCAGTTGTAACCTGAGTTACAAACCCACAACACTGACGGGGAAGAAACTGCTGCTGCCTCCAAAGGTGCTCATGGCTGAGAGGAGAGTGGCACCATCCTTGAGCAGCCTCCTTTACCCACACACCACGAGCAGATCAGACAGATCTTCACTGAGAATTTCCAAACTAACATCAAAATTCAGTTCCCTCTACTGGTAGTGCATTTTATTCCCCTTTGAAGAGATCAACCCATGTTATAATTCATATATATACTTACTTCCATCCCTACAATCAATAAATTATGTGCTCTTACAACCTCATTTCCAAAGCACATTACACATAGCTCAGTCAATACACCATTTTTCCTTAGCTGTAACTTAAACCCACGTGTCATGAGCAGCTGGACAAAGATTACAACATGTTTTACCTGATAAATCTTTAGCATCAACAAATACAGAACAGGATTTGGCTGCACTCAAACAAACTTTGGTTGACTGGACAGGGTGGGTTCTGGACTGCTGAGAGGCTTCTCTGCTGGCAAAGCCCCACCAGCTCTTCAAAAGCTGAAAAATG
This sequence comes from Sakesphorus luctuosus, assembly GCA_013396695.1. Lineage (NCBI taxonomy): Eukaryota > Metazoa > Chordata > Aves > Passeriformes > Thamnophilidae > Sakesphorus > Sakesphorus luctuosus. The sequence continues at coordinate 940,628 of VWZD01000845.1, read as the reverse complement.
CAGTGTTTCAATTTAAAGTCAAAAGCAATAAAAATACTCTTGACAGACTTGTTAGAAAAAATGCTGTTTTAAAAAAAAAACAACACAACATCTACTGTTCATTAAAAAAGGTTATCCCACATGTTAACACAAGGACTGTACAAACACAGTCTGTGTCACTCACACCAGAAACTCTGCTGGAGGAATCTGACAAGTGATATAAATAGGACCCCAAAACGTCTGGAATTCATGCTTGAAAAGTATAAAAAAAGCCCCTTGTGGCAACATTTACCTTGAATTTACATTGCAGAATATAATGTTTTACTATAAGAAAATGCAATTAACATGTAAGTGGCTTTAATTAAAAGGGTTAATGTTTCTTTCAGCCAATTTTATGCAAAGTTAGAATAATCCAAAATATTTTTTTTTCCAAAAATAGCAGGTATAGATGCTGTTCAGTATCATACATTTAAAACAGGCTGAAACGTGACTTGTACCGACTGCTGAAGGTGTGTCTTGGTATCTGAGAATAGAAATCAGGTAGGCAAATATAATAGATTACCTCTTACAAAAATAGTAGTAGTCTTTAAGTATAGAATACTGCTTAACTGTTGAAATGTAGGAAAAGTCAGCATTCTGTATGTTCAAGATATTAGTTTTTAATAGCAGCTGAGTGATCCTGTGGCAGGAACCACAGAACCCATTTTCTTGAAATAAAAAAATTTTTTAAAAAAATTAAAAAAAAATAATCCAAAGTCGTCCTTTCCCTCCCAGTGTCCTAGTGTAGAAAAGGGAAAGTTTCCTGTATTTCAAGCATTTCTTGAGTCTTGGCTGAGGGAAGGAAGGGCTTTCTGGCTGACAGGAGTATAAATAGAGTCTGGGAGAGGCTGGGAAGGGTCACTCCACAGCAAAGCCACAGGTCTCCTCGATGGCCGTCAGCAGCTTCTCGTGGAGCTTCTCGTAGCTCTCGTACGGGGGAATGTCGATCCGGTTGAAGCTGAGGGGGGAACAGAGCGAGTTCAGCTGAGCCCCAGAGCACCTGAAAAGGGCCCTGAGCCCCTCTCTGAGCTCACACAGGGCTGGCAGGGGGGACAGAGCCAGTTCAGCTGAGCCCCAGAGCCCCTGCAGAGCCCTGAGCCCCTCTCTGAGCTCACACAGGGACACCAGGGGGAACAGAGCCAGTTCAGCTGAGCCCCAGAACCCCTGCAGAGCCCTGAGCCCCTCTCTGAGTTCACACAGGGCCACCAGGGCCACCACACCTCCAGCCATCACCCAACAGGGCTAGTTTTCTCTGCTGGGTAAAGGCCCAACAGAGGGGATGGCAAAGGAAAAAGAAGCAAGACTGCTCAAAATATACAGATGGCAGACTGGGCTCGATCTACAGATCACAACAGAGAGCTGAGAAATCTTACCAGGTATGAGCTTTGGGCAAATTATTAGTGCTGGCATCAATCTGGTGTATTGTGAAGAGCCGTGGGCCTGCAGCACCTGGAAGGCAGAGGGGAGCTCTCACTGCTGGGTGGCACAAGGAGTGTCTCTGTGGCACTGCAGCAGCAGGAGAGCAACTGAAACACAGAGGAGCTCTGCACAAAGGAAGGTGAAACCATAAAACAGGCAGGAAAACCCCAAAGAAGCTCCCAGTGGTGTGGGACACACTGTCCACACAGACAGCCCTGCAGTTATTTAAACCATGCAGGGATCAGGAAGAGAGCACTGATAAGGAAGAATAAATCCAGTGAGTCACATCATGCACAGTTCTAGGATTTTAATTTGACTTCTCTCCCCCTTCCCAGACACCAAAACTTCCACAGCTGTACCTGTCCCTGTTTTATAACAGGTCTTGAATAGTGGCCAGTTCCACTGAAATTCCACAGAGGAGTCAGAATACCAATTCCTTATAATTTGGTTAAATTCCTGACTATTAAAGATCCCCTTGGTCTCTGCTAAAGGAAAGGACTGCAGCAGAGCAATCCTTCAGGCTTGGTGTGCACTGGAGATGCCACAAGGGACAGGAGAGGTCCCCAACCTGAGCAGAACAGGAATCCTGGCCTGAGCAGACAGACATTAAAGATACAGTTCACAGGGTCTGTGATCCTCATGGGGACTCTGCTGTTAATAAGTCTGAGCCTGTGCTGTGTTACTGCACTTCAGAGGACTGGTGGAATCATCTGCTCTGTCTAGAAGCATGTGGTGTTATCTGGTCCCAGAGCTGTGCAGGTGAGGATATGAGGGCTTGTAAAAGTCAGGAATTAAAAACCAGGCTTGTGGAGCAAACACAAGGGGAAGCCCTGTAAGATCTCAGCTGATCAGAACTCCTGGCAGGGAAGGAAGTGCAGAACTGAAACAGAAGAGCCGTTTGCACCTGAGTAACAAACCCACAAAACAGGACTCTGTGGCTGCAATCAGACCACTGAAACGGCTCTGACAAGGTGCCCTGCAGCCGCCCACACCCTGCAGGTGCTGCCCTGAGCTGTGCCCTTACCCTGCAGTGCCTTGAAGCCCTGCAGGGGCACCCGGGAGGAGCCGGTGACGAACTGCAGGAGCCGCGCCCGCCGCTCCTCGTCGAACAGCTCCACGGCCTTCCAGAACCACTTCACGATGTTGCTGTCGGGGGTACAGTGTTTTAACCTCGTGTTTGCCTTCCAGTCGTTCACATCAATTTTTCCCAGTCCACAAATGATGAGCTGTAAATTTAAAAGAGAATTATTAGAGTATTTCATCACTGATCAGTGTAAAAATGGGTTTGGAGCCAGCCAAGTGAGGAAGAACTGACTGGGGAAAATGGACAGATTTTATACCTCTCACTCATCTTAAGCAATGCAAAAATATACCTGTTCTGGTTTTCTAATTTTACCTTTATACAAAAACAATTTTTCAAATGGCCTCAATTAAAATTTAAAACAAACCCAAACCAACCATTTCAAGCTTAAACAAGTGTCTTGACCCATCAGGTAAATAAGAGAAGCTCAGATTCCAGCCCTGTATGAAAGTACAGAAATAACTCATGTTTGAGCTCAGTATTTCCTTCTGGAGTAGCTCTGGATGCCCAAAAGGAATCTCCTTCCTGTGGTACCACACACGAGACTCAGTTCAGCCTTTCCTGACAGAGCTTTCAGTGCTCCTGGGGATCCACAATGGATCAGGTTAAGCTCAACAGAGATATGATTATAATTCTGAAGACATTTTCTTGTGACTAAGAATATTGGACCTTCCCCTTTCTTATTCTGCAGCTGCCAAATGACTCTGGGTAGGGGGCATGGCTGGCTCACTGCTGGGAGTGAGAATACTGGGGATAAAGGAGGAGCAACCACTGATGTTCTGGGGCACAGAAGCACAAGTGAATAATTTACCTGTGGCCACTTTACATGGCAAACCCCTCAGTTCCAGAGCTGACAGTCTGTAACATTCCAGGTTAAAGCAAGCTTGGGATCTATGGAGGATCCTGTTTAGATGCCAATCCTGAAGCACATTTGTCTGTGACAGCACCTTTCCTTCTGCTGGATTTACAGTGCCAATGGAGTCTGGAAAAACTCAGCTCTGCCAAACCCCCAGGATCCGGACACCAGTCAGGGCAGTGCAGGGAGGGCTGGGGGCGAGTGCAGGGAGGTGGGAGGCACTGACAGCCTGTTTCCCTGGCAGACTGAATTAGGTATCCCTGTGAGAACTCTGCAGCAGGAGCTGTGCTGGAGCAGCAGTGTCTGGACAACCCGAGGTCACTGCAGGGACCTGCACCCCCAAAACACCCCCCAGCACCCCCAGCCCAGTGGCTGCCTGACCTGTCACCCCTGCACTGCCCCTGTTCCATGTGGGAGCACACCTGGAGCACTGGGAACTCAGCTCGGGGTCCCTCAGGCTCTGGTGTTACACCTGACGACAGGACACAACAGCAGCACACTGACCTCTAACTCCTTCTCATCAAACGTCTTCAGCAGATGTTGTGGGATGACTTCATTGAATCCCTTCTGCAGCGCCAGGAACTGAGCTTCGATTCCTCGCAGGAACCTCCAGTTCACATACAGTCTGTGAGCAAGAGCAAAGTGGGCTTGGGGAGGGGGTGTGAAACACAACACCCTGCAGCTCACCCAGCCCAAACAACAGTCTGGCTGACTGATCACACCCATCCCAACCCCAGCCTGGCTGACACATCACACCCATCCTAAACCCCAGCCTGGGTGATGGATCACACCCTGCAGCTCACCCAGCCCCAAACACCAATCACACCCTGCAGCTCACCCACCCCAACCCCAGCCTGGCTGACACATCACACCCATCCCAACACCAGCCTGGCTGACACATCACACCCTGCAGCTCACCCACCCCAACCCCAGCCTGGCTGACTGATCACACCCACCACTGACAGCCACCCCAACACACAGCGGTGCCTCCCACACAGGAACACAGACCCACTCTGAGGGACCCCTGCTGTACCTGACATACTCCTTCTTGTTCTCCTCCGTCACGGGGACGCTCTTGCCGTTGGGTTTGAGCTCGTGCTGGATGATCTCGCCATAGGCGTTGTGCTCCACACAGAAGGTGTGGTCCAGCACGCCCGTGATGTCGTTCTCCCTGCGAGGGAAGGGGCAGGGACTGAGGGGGATCCTGCAAACACATCCCAGCCACGACCCACCCCACAGAATCACAGAATCGATNGTGGTGGATTCTCACTCAGTGCCACATCCACAGAATCACAGAATGGATTGGGTTGGAAAAGACCTCTGAGATCATCAAGTCCAACCCTTGGGCCAACTCCAGTCCCTTTACCAGATCATGGCACTCAGTGCCACGGCCAAGCTCAGCTGAAAAACCTCCAGGGATGGGGAATCCACCCCCTCTCTGGGCAGCCCATTCCAATGCCTGAGCACTCTCTCTGCAAAGAATTTTTTCCTGATCTCCAACTTCAATTTCCCCTGGCAGAGCTTGAGCCCCCCGTGCCCCCTTGTCCTATTGCTGACATGTTACTCAATGTTGTATTTTAATAATGTTTCTCAATGTGATGTTTTAGTAACATGTTACTGTTATTAAAATATATATTTATATATAATAATAGGCAAATTTAATAAATTAAAGTTTATTAACTCCCCTCCTGCCCCCCAAATTTGAATGCCTTGAGCATTTTTATCCTTAAAGAAGCTGAATTGTGCAAGGAAGGTATTTCCTAATTCTGCCTGAGCAGATCAAAACACACTTCATTTCCACTGGATTTAGGACCACTGTCACATAACAAATGGCATCCCAACACCCTGAGGTGCTCCCCAGGGTACATACAGTATCCAGACTAAGCTGTTGTGAAGATCAGGGTCAACCAGCTCCATGTCATCCAAAGTGATTGGCTTCCCAAGCAGCTGCTTGTAGAAAGGCAGCGTGAAGCCGCCGTCGATGTAGTGCCCGTGGAACACGGCCATGCCCATGATCCGGCCCACAAAGTGGAAGTAGGACAGGTGTTCCTGCAAGGAGGGGGACACAGGTAAGACCCTTATGCTGCTGGGTAGGAAAGATGATCACAGAATCCCAGACTATTCTGAGCTGGAAGGGACCCACAAGGATCATAGAGTCCAACTCTCAAGTCAATGGCCCACAGAGGGGATTGAACCCATGACCTCGGCATTGTTACAACCAAGTTTGAACCAACTGAGCTGAGCTCAGGGTTGATGTCAACACAAAGAAAAGATAAAAAAAACTCCAACCCCAATCCCAGTGCAGAGTGGTTTGTTCTCATACCCACACTGCTCCTAGCCCAGGAGTCTTTTACCAGTACAAACCAAACCAAACTCAATTTCTCCTGAAGGAAACAGAACTTCCTGGAAGATGTCTATTTAAGAACCCATTTGAGAAGTTTCTTTGAGCAGTACAAACAAGAAGAGATGCAGCCCAGCAATCCCAGTGCCAGGATCTGTTCCTGAGCCCAAGCCCTGTGCAGAGGGATCTCATGGATGTGGCACCTCCGTACCGGGTTGACGGCGGAGTCGGGGTTGATCTGCAGGGTATAAATGTCATCCCGGGAGTACTGGAACAGCCCATAGTATGGATTCAGCATCTCATGGGACAGCAGGTACAGCCACTCCCTGCAGAAAATACAATAATCTATTGGTGCTTTGTAGGCAAAGGCATTCCTGCACTCAGGATCTTTACACAGAGTCTGGTTCTCAATCTTACTGTTAAACATAAATGTAAAGGGAAGTGATCTCTGAACATGCTGATTTAAGGCTGAAATCAGAATTGTTTTTACTGGCTCAGAAACCACACAGCACCTGACGCTGATGGATTTCCCAGCTTTCCAAGATCTTTCTCCAGGTCACTTATTTCCAGTGTTTCTGACTTTGATTCTTCTTCATCCCTTACACACCAAGACAAGACACCAGGTGTTCACTTGGCCATATCACAGAGAGTTTACAATCAAAGCTTTTAATATAAACCATCTTTAGGTAATGAATATATTTGGTTCAAGTTTTAATTACCTGACCACAAATCAGTCAATAATGGTCTGAGAATTGGGAACATCATTTTTATAAGCAAAAAGTAACCTCAGGTTATTGACAGACTTAAATTGCCTACAAACTGCTGGGTCTTAACACTTGGCTTCAAACTACCATGACAATTTGCAATAAAACACATTTTTTGGCTAAAGTTATTCCACAAACCTGAGTCTTTAGTGGTATGAATTGTCAGACGTCCAAACTTCACTAACCAAAGACTGTCATTTCAACAGATACCAAAACCTGTCTGACAGATGTCTGATGTGATCTGTAACCTGCATTTTCATTTATTACCAATAAACTAGTGCTTTTCTAATGCAGTTTTTTTTCTTTCAGAAGACTATCTAAAGCTATATATTCTTCTGACATCCAATCTGTTACAGAAATAAATATACATAAAGCAATGTAGAAGAAGCAGGGCTGACTCTAGGCTGGTTTAGGGCTCAAAGCAGGGAAGGGACAGAGCAGGGACTGCTCACCTGGCAACTCCTCCATAATCAAGGCCTTCCTCACCACGAAATTTGATCATTAATCGCTTCCACAGGTCCTTTGGCCTCATCTTCATGACTTGCCTGTAGGATTCCTGAAAACACAGAGCCCTTCCTTTGGTTAAACTGCTCCTCACACTCAAGACAGGGGAGTCTCAGGATCCCCAAAAGGGGTACTAGGAAAGGGGACACTGTTTTCCCAGATACCAACCAGGTTACTTATTTACTCTTAAATTTACTTTAATTACACGACTGTCTTGACCTCCCCTTGAGATGCTTCTCCCGGTAACCCCTCCCTGCAGCCTTCAAGATCCCACTGGAGCAACAACCCTCCTGCCCTCCCCTCAGGGCCCAGAAACCCCCCCCAAACCCCCAGTTACCTCGAAAATCTCCTCCCTGGAGACCTCGATGCGGCAGTGCCCGGCCTGGGGCTGCTGCTGGGACAGCTCCTGCCTCAGGATCTTCAGCTTCTGCACCAGGTCCCTCTTGTAGCGTGGCACGGTCAGGCACTCGGCCTCGTCGGGGAGCTGGCACAGCGACACCACCTGTGGCGGCTGCGGCGCCTGCTGGTCCTTCAGCTGGTTCTGGCGGCTGCAAATACACACACACACAGAGCCCTGGCTGCAGAGCTGGCCCAGAGCTCTCCTCACAGAGCTGCAGCTTTGGGTCTGCACCACTCCCCACTTTGCTGTGGTTACTGCAGTGATTGCGCTCCTGAATCAGCTCACGGGGATTTATCCTGTGGGTCTGTCTGTCCTGCCAACCCTCAGCTGGTTTTAGGGCTTGTTATTCATAGAATCATAGAATGGATTGGGTTGGAAAAGACCTCTGAGATTATCAAGTCCAACCCTTGGGCCAACTCCAGTCCCTTTACCAGATCATGGCACTCGGTGCCACAGCCAAGCCCAGTTGAAAAACCTCCAGGGATGGGGAATCCACCCCCTCTCTGGGCAGCCCATTCCAATGCCTGAATACTCTGCACTGTGTCAAGAGGTTACAGCACAGACAATAAGGTTTTATCCATATGATTTGACTCCTTAGCTGCTGACACTGAATTTCTCAGATACCATTTCCACATTTCCTTTGCGTGTTTTCCCTTCCTCCATCTCAAAATTCAGGGATCTGCCAAAGCCTCTGCCTCTAATCTCAGTCAATACCATGGTCTGTTTTCAATGGCTTGTCTGGAAAAGACTAAACTCACAGAAAGATGTTTGTACTGGCAGCTTGGCAAGGACCTTGTCCCTTGTACCTGGCCTAGTCTGGACCACAGGAATGTGGGAGTTCACATGGAACTAATTGGCACAGATAAACAAGTGTTTTCACCAGCAATTCGAAGAGATTTTGTAAATCTGACTTCTTACTAGGAAAAGTAAATGGATGGTGTTACAGAGATCTTGTACACTGGATATTGCACAGCTTTGGCTTTCCCAAACAACACAGGAGGGAAACTGTTTTGTCTCTAAACCATGAGAAAAACATCTCTGTGTGCAGCACAGGAGAATACCCTAAATTTACTGGATAAAGAGGAAAAATGCTACAATTCAGAATGTTCTCCAAGTGGAACGTTGGTTTGTTTTTCAACAAAGACCCAAAAATCTTAGATGGAACCAAACAGCTTAAATGTATTTTAGAATTTCTGCCTTTTGTCTGTTTTGAAACAAGGCCTAGTAGAAAACTCCTGGCCAACCAAAATTCCTCTCCAGCTCTGCAATAACAACACCTCTTTCCTCCTGGGTTCTGAGGAGGGAATAACACACAGATCCTGCTCTGCCACCACGTCCTGGGATGCAGAACCTCAGAAGGGAGCTCAGGGTTGTTATTTCCAGTGTTCTGGGGCTGGTTTTCACATAAGGCCACCTGAACTTTATTCCTAAGCTGATCACATTGGTCTCACAACCAACTACAGTTATTTTATCCTGAAACCCCAAGTCCTCACACTGATTCACACACACACACACTCTCTGTGGTTCCAGAGTGTGGCTCCATGTCATTTATGATGGTAATTTTCACTGGGAATTAGCTTTAAATATGAATCTCATTTGAACTGTGTTTAATTCACAGGCAAATAAAAGCAAAATCTTTATTCTGCCTTCTGAACTTGCCAATTCCATAGGGAGGAATATGTGAAAATACTGAGTGAGCACCCACCCAGGAGTCAGAGACACAGTCCCCCAAGCACAAAGCCAGTCAGCCTTAAGGAAATGTCATCTCAGAAATGAGTATAAATTTAGGATTTATGCATCAAATTAAACCCTCATGTTTCTCCTCCTTGTACTCCCCAAAATAAGGAAGTACTAGGGGGAGAAAAATAAAATGCCATATTAGACTAAAAATAATCAGTGAAGTATCAGCTAAACAATCTGCAGTGCTTAAAGTCATTAAACCTCATTTTCCAGCTTGTTTTCACAGCTGAAGGGCTTTGCTTGATTCCCTACAGTGCTTTAAGGATATAACTAAATACTTTTCAGGTACCATAACTATCACAATCTATCACGAACTCTCAGTCAATATTTGAAAACAGAACTGGGTAACAAGTTTGATTATTTTCATAACTTATCAAGTCACCACTGGAAGAACAAAGGGCTTTACTCAGCTCAACAGAAAAGTCAGGATCACTGAGAGGAAACTTTTTCTCATGCCTTTGAACTTGAAACCCCATCACACCCGTCCCACCCAAACACTAAATCATTTCTCAGATAATTCACAAAATGACAGGCCCAAGGCAAACTCCTTTTTTGTTGTTGTTGTTGTTTAAAGAACAAACAAGGAGGTGGGCTTAAGGCAGGGGAAGCTTTCCCATATCCTGGTTGGTGCAGCAGAAGAACAAGCCCCAGAGATGATTTATCAGACAGCAGACTCTGCTGCTGACACTGCTGGGGAGTTTCTGAAATTCTCCCCTAATGAGAGACAGATGGGCACGGGAAAAGCTTCAGCAACTGCAGGACTACTGAGAGTTTAAATCAATGCAAAATGGCTCTGTGATTCCAGGCATGAGAAGTCAAATTGGGTTTTCCAGCTGGCAAAGGCAGAGCCGTGTCTGTGCTGCCCCAAACTGCACCGAGCTGTGCAGTTGGTCAATCACAGCCCACCTGACTGGATTTTCTGCAGTTCAAGAACTGCTCTGCTGCAGCTAAAAGGGTCTGAAGATGCATTCAGGTAAAATACCTAAGTCTGAACTGATTAAAGGAACTTTTCTGTGTCTCTAACACAAGCAGGCTCCTCCACTGCTAAGTTTTTGTTTCATTTCAAACCACCAGACTGGGTTAAGCTAAAATTAGTGGTGATTTCTTTGTCTCAAATTAAAAAAGTACCCAAAGTGTCTGCGTGACTGGAGCTTACTGCAGTCTGTCACATACACATAAATAACCGGTGATTTCTCTAAACAAAACTCCTACTTGTCAATATTTACACTCTTCTCCCTCCCTCAAGTGTATATTGGGCCAAGGCCAGACAGGTTTGTGTAATGCATAAAGACGTGTTGAGTCCTGGATATTCCTTTCCATTCCTCGGTTTTGTCTTTTCACTGCCTGTTCCCATTATTCTTTCCTTCAGCTTTTCTTGCCAATGATTCACTTCCTTCAAGGACTATCCCTCCTCCTCGCTCCTTGCCCAGGGCTGAGTGGCTTTCCCTGGAACCAGCTCCTCATTGTTTCTTCCACTTAACACCCACTCAACACTTTCCAGGTGTTTCCCAACAGTATTAAAAGGTGTCAGCAGGAGAAACAATGGAGTCAAACTCACAAATAGCTTGGACAAGCCGATAGCCACGTCTGGGCAAAAGAAGGAGAAGTGTTTGTTTCTTTTTTGTTTCCATTTTTAGTAGAAAATCCCCACTGTGTGATGAGTGTCGAGGGAATAAAACAAGGCCCAGAATTCTCTTGAGTTTCCCCTTCTCTTTTGAAAAGTGCGATATGAAAATGTGATATCAGAACACTAAGGCAGGAAAAAAAATGCAGGGCCTATTCTATTTTATTCTTTTCGTTAAAAAGCTGATTTAAATTGTTGGGGTTTTATTTTGAGAACATCTCAACTGGCCCTGCTTTAAAGCTGAAGGGAGGGCTGAGCTGTTCCTCCTTTACTCCAGGGCAGTTGGGCAGCTGTGCACGAACTCCTCAGGATTTCACACCATTGCCCTCATATTTTAAAACAACTTCTCCATAACTGAAAGCAGAATGAAGGAGAAAGAAAACCAAGCGCCCTTCTTGCTGTTAGGGGGAAAAACAGAATCCACGGGCTAATGTTTCCCACCGGACAGCACCTCCCTCCCTCTGCATCACAACAGCCACGGACATTCCTGCCTAAACGCTCCTGGAGATGGTTTTTCCAAGAGCAACCAAACCGGAAGGAAGTTGTAGAGTGGCAAAGAACCCTCCATGCCCGAGTGGCAGAGCACGCTGGAGGAGCCACCTCCTCCCTGGGCAGGCTTTGGGACTCACTTGAGCACCAGGTGCAGGTTCGCGGAGAGCCGCGGGTCTGTGAACTGCGTCGTCCTGTTGTTATGGTCAACAAAATAAACTCTGCCCGTCGCCGTGTTTCGGATCTCCCATCCAGGAGGCAGCGGCCCAAGCTCCTCACAATTGATGTTGCTAAGATCCCTGGGCAAACAAACAGAAAAGGAGAAATACCTCAGCATCAGCCTGCGAGCCAAGGAGCGTGAATGTGAGAGCCGAGGGAACGGATTGCTCCAGGAACAACTCGGGCTGCTGGGCTGCAATCTCTGCTCCCACCACGGCAAACACACCCACCGGGGCACGTGGGGAAAAGCCTTATCAAACTGCCCTCCCTTCCACACACCAACCCCAGCTGTTACATCAAGAGAGGCTTCAAACAAACTAAAGACCCTATTTGTCAGAATGGAACTGCAGTTCAGCACCAATTCTGACAGAGAACATTTCTAAAGCCACATAAGGAACTGAGGTTCACACTTTATGAACTCCTACAAAACAGAACAGTATTTCTGAAGGATTCTGCTTTCCCTAAGAATTCCACATGGGATGTGTGTCTGTAGCACAGGCAGCTTTGCCCCAACTCCCCATGCTGGGGGGAAGCAAACAGCTCTGTAACAAAGTATTCCCACTCCAGAGTTCTATGAGCAGTGACTCAGCTCCGCCCTGAGCAGGGCAAAGGTGGCTCAACAGGTCTCAGGAAAAATCCTGCTGAAATTGGGAAGATTCATTCCAGAGCTTCACTGAACACAAATCCTGGTCTCCAAAAACTCACTGATAACTCATGGACAGAGTTCACACCCCTCACATTGTCTAGGGGCAGCTCTTTCTCCAAGGTGTTCAGCATTCCCAGCGTCCTGGGAGTCCAGGGAGGACAGAGCCAAGGGATGGAATGGCTCAAAAGGTGCACCTGCAGGGATTCCAAGAGCTGTGGAACAGGAGGCTCTGGGACTGAACTCCTGCTGCTGTTCCCCATGAACTCACTGCTGCTGGGCCACAGGGCTCACTGCTGCTGACTACATGGGTGCTATCAGCATAAAAACACAATATTCCTTAGGAATGACATAAATCCCACCCTCATGCAATCAGCCAAATCCTGGTGTCAGTCTGTGCTGCCACACCTCAGGCTGCACACAGAACTACAACACCCCACACTGGGGGATTACATCTTCAAATCATTCTTTTCAGAGCCTGGTTTGGGACAAAGCACAAGTCAAGGGCTTCCTAAGGCACAGCTGCAGCCTCAGGTCTGCAGGGGACACATCAAAGCAAGGCAGAGTCCAGGGACACAAAACCAAATGGTAATCCCAACCACAATGAAGTTGTGGCCATGAGGCATTTTATCCTTCCTGGGACACCCATTTCCATGGGAAGGAACATCAGCAATACTCAAACTCTCCCAAATGCCAGCACTGGCTACCAGTTCAAACCACACATATCTCATACCAGCAGCCAAGGCTTTAAGAGACAAGTGTTTCCAACAGGATTTCTTGGCTATTTAAAGAACAATCAGAAACTACCATAATTTCCATTATCACCCTTTCAAACACATCAGAAACAATCATGTGTACAATCATGAACAATATGTACATGTGTATTGTGCAAATAAGGCCATGAAATGAGAAAGACATCAGATTTGTTTTCTCCCAAGTGCTGAGGTGGTGCAGGAACAGCAGTTTGAGTATTTCAGTCCAACCCAGTTTTCACTGAAGTATCTCAACAAAACTTCTTTTGGAAGTGTTCAGATTCTGCTTTGTGTCATTACTTTGCAGAGTATTAAAATCTGGCCCTGGCCCTGATTCACATGCCAAATCCAGAATCAGTGAACTGGACCTGTTTTCAAAACACCACTGTAATTCACTTCTTGATTTTCCATCTCTGCATTAAAATAACAACTTTAAGAACCAAGGAAGAGACACTAATGAATTTTGATTAATAACTTGTTAAAATTATATATTAGGGGCCAAGAATCATAATACAATATTAGACAGAGAAACCTGTGAGGAGAGCAGCACTTAAATGATTTTGACTTGAAACCTTGGAAGTACTTCCATAATTTCTTACCTGGGCACTCTTGGATCGTGCCACGTGCTGACACCAGTCTGAGTGTGCAGAAAATAGACTTGACCCTGCTGAGTTGTCCTTTGCTCTGTGAAATCAAGATAAATTAACAAATGTAAGAACAACAAACACACAAACACCCATTCCCTAAAACAAGGAACCAAAAGGACCTTGTTTACGAGGAGAAGACACCCCCTGTTCTCCCGGCTCTGGAGCCCCCCCAGGAGAGGGCCGTGGTTTCCATACCGTATCCCTCGGGCAGGTCGGGAGGCGTGTGCAGGTGTGTCCTGCTCATGTAGTTGCGATGCCGCTGGGAGCGCACCCTGCGCTCGGCCAGCCGCGGGTCTGCCGCCTGCCCGCACGTGGCGCCGTTGGTGCCCGGGATCGGCGTGTTCTCGTCCACCAGGCAGCTCAGGGGCCTGCCCGGGCTGGAGTACTCGGATGCTGGCCTGGGAAAGGGAGAATGGCACCCTCAGGGGAGGTGGGCCACGGGACAGACGGGGGGGAGCGGCACTGGGGGCTCCCGGCAGAGCTGACCCACCGAGCAGGACACGTCGGGAGAGCAAAGCTGTTCTGAGCTCCCCAGGGGAATGTTGGAGAGGCACAGAAAGTGCTGAGCTGGAAGGGACACTCAGGGATCACCCCGTCCAACCCTCAGCCCTATCCCCAAGAGTCACCCCCTGTGCCCCAGAGCATCATCCAAACACTCCTGCAGCTCTGGCAGCCTTGGGGCTGTGCCCACTGCCCGGGGGAGCCTGGGCAGTGCCCACCACCCTCTGGGGAAGAGCCTTTCCCTGAGATCCAACCTGCTCCTGCCCTGGCACAGCTCCAGCCATTCCCTGGGTGCTGTCCCTGCCCCACAGAGCAGAGCTCAGTGCCTGCCCCTCCTCTGCCCTCCCAAGGAAGCTGTACCTGCAGTGAGGTCTCCCCTCAGCCTCCCCTTCACCCCCAGACTTTCCCACCTTGCCCTCCTATGGCTCAGGGAGTGATCAGGCCTTGTTATTCCTTCTGGCTTTTAAGGAAGGTTATTAGACAAGGACGGTGACAAAGGGCTAAGCAAGAGAAAAAGCTGCTGCTCTTGGGAACTCCACTGCAAAAGGAAACACTGGCTGTGTGATTTCATATCCCAGTGCTGCTCCCAAAAGGATTTAAAGTGGGTTAGAGGGGGATTGACAGGGCCACTTGAAATCCCCTGAATAAATTATACATTTTATATTTGTTTTTCTACTGTAAATGTGTCTAGAGCTTAGAACAGGTATTTTAAAATACCAGGAAAAACAAAGATAGGTAAATTAAAAAGCTGTTCAATCCCTTCACTCCAAAACTGCATCAGAGCTGGCAGTGTTAACAGTACAGATTATTTTAAGTCACATATATCCATGCAGAGACTAGAATAACATTGAGAATGGGAGAGACACTCTGCAGAGTCTGAAAAATCTGCAATGCCACTGTCTGTAGTCAGGGAACAGCAAAAGTGGTTTGAGGAAAGTCTCACAACACACACCTACAGTTACCACAAAAGGTGGTTGGGAGGATTTTGAAACATGCTGTGGACAATCAGCTCTAACTCTCCTGGGTTACATGGCAAGGGAGAGGCAATGTCTGACAGCTACTCCTGAGCTCATTTCTTCACCCTCACAACATCTGCACATTGTCCTGTTTGTATTTACAGAGTTCTATCACAGCACCTCTACTAGGAAATAAAGATGCTGCTGTTAGGGGAGGGAAAAAAACCTCCTCAGCACCATATTCTGAGTTAAACACTGGGCAAACTGAAGGAGCAGGATGCCAAAGAAGGAAAGCATGCCCTTGTGCAGAGTGCCCTGGAGGAATGGGCAGTGATGCCCAGGCAGCCACCCCAGGCCGGGGATGTTCCTCACCGTGTGGGTCGCTCCCACTGCGTCGTGCGCGTGATGTGGTTCAGGTACTGGATCCTCCCCGAGGCCGTCCTGCGCTCCTCCCACCTGCAAGGCAGCCACAAGGCAAGGTGTTGGGACAGAAAAATCAAAGGGGAGCAATTCAGGTCTATACAGACCCTGTGAGACTGAAAGCAGCTAAGAATAATCAAGGCCACAGCTGCTGGAGATTGTTAAAGGAGAAATCACTCCCCAGGAGTTCTCAGCAACTCCCCAGAAGTTTCTCATGAGAACTCCTCAGGTTTCCCACACCACGTGGAGATGTACCTGAAAACAGTCAGGATGAGTTCACCAAAACACTGGACTTGTGAGATATGGACTATAACCAAATAGGATTTGCAATTAGATGGTGTGAGGTTCGATTAGCCAATAGACACAGCTTCAACCCCATATAAACTGTGTGCAGTGTGTAATAAATGGCACTCACTTGATCACAATGCTCTGGTGCGTGGTGTCTTTATTTCTCCATGTTATTTATTGTTTACTTTAGTAAGGCAGGCACAAGGCAAGGCAGGGCCATGCCAGGAACCCAGGGCACAGCTGCTTCCCACCCCAGTGCCAGCTCAGGAAGGCACACACTGCCATGGATCACAGGGCTGAGCAAGGTGACAGGAAACAACTGAGGGCTGAACTCAGAAATGATTTACCACGTTCTTCCCTTGGAACCAGGCACAGCATTAACAATATCACACCTCTCTAATCCAGAACTGCTTGAATTCTAATTAAATCCAAAGACCACATAAAGAAACTTCCTGAAAATATCATGCTTCATAATGCATTTAACTTGTTTTGACCATGGGGTCTAACAAGTGCTTCCACAGCATCTTCATGCACTACTTGCTCTCATTAAAAAGTCAGCTTTAAATAATGGGACTTTTTAATTATTATTAATTTTGCACTCCAAAGTACATGAGGCTGTACAGGAAGCTTTGCAGTTACACAACTGAGTAATATTTATGCAAGGAACACTTTGAAGTGAAAATTCAGATCCTGACTTATCTGGACCCCAAATTAACACAAAAATGCTGTTTAGGATGTAGATGCTACTTTGCATTTCAAAATCCATCCTCTGAAAACTCAGTTTCCCCTGTTTTTACCTGCCAAGAATCACATTCAGGAGGTCTGTGTTTGCTCTGAAGGAGTTGCTGACAGCACCAGAACCTAAACCAGAGCATTTTCCTGCATTCTCAGAAGTGGTTTAGGTGATAATGATGTCAGTAACTCTCAGAGGGGCAGAGCAGACCCCCAGACCCTTGGCAGGTCAATACAACAGGAGCTCAGGCTTTTCCAGTCATGTTTCTCCCTCTGATATATCTGGAATGCAGAGGATCCACATGTGTCAGTGTGTGCCCCTCTGCAGGAGGCAGACAGGCCCTGGGATCACTGCCTGGCCACAAAACTAACACATGCACAAGGCTGTCATCTGACATTGTACCAGTTTATCTATTTTATAATTTGAGAGACATTTTCTCAGGCCAGTGTCCTTTGCAGTGCATTTATCCACAGGTGACTGCTGTGTGTGCCCCAGCTGCTGCTTTTGGCTGCAGAGCTGCACAACTGCCAGTGCAGGGGTAAACCCAAGCCCTTTATTTGTGCCCTGCAGAGCTGAGTTGGGAGCTGTGTCTGTGTGCCATCCCCTCTCTGCTCACCCATCAGGCAGGTCATTGTCGAACAGCCGACTGCAATCCACCACTTGGCCCCCGGTGCCGATCCGGTCCCGGGACTGCAGACTCACTGTGGGGGTAATACAGGAATTATTAAAGACAGGACATCTGCATGCAAAGTGCTGTTATGTTGGAAAGAGAATTGGTACAGACTGGGAGGACTAAGCTGAGCCACGTTATGGATGGGTTTTTCCTTCTCACAAATCACTCATAAGGAACAGGATGGAGAATTCCATGTATGAAACACACACTTCCAGAAAGTTAGAATATTAAATATTAAAGAATATGAGTGCAAGCTGAGGCAGGAAGAGAAGAGAAATCCCAAGCTGTCATTAACTTCTCTCCTTATGAGATGGACTCTGACACCTGACTGGTGGCAGCAGCAGGACAGGCCAACAGGGGAACTGCTAACAGAAGACCTAAAATAACAAATTTCTCCATGTTTTTGACTCCCTCTTATATACTTTGTGTGCTACACCCACACAAACACAAAAACCAGGCAAAATTTAACTGCTAGAAGCACTTGATGTCTGGTTTGTTATTTCTAACAGCAGTGCTAAGAAGTGAAATGCAACCCACAAAAGCAGCACCCTGAAAAGCCCTCCCTGCCCTCAGCAAAACTGCTTCACTTCTGATTTAACTTCCATTTTTTCACATGATTCATTGCAATGGATATTTATGCCCAAAGCTTTTGTGCTGCAATTATGAAAACAAAGATTGTTTTAGGCTGCTTTTGTTCCCAATATCACAATTTGCAAGTGTCCAATCTGATAATTTATGACACTTGTGTTCCTGCAGGGCTGGGGTGGGTTTTTGATGTTTTGTTATGCCTTTAACAATAAAACAATTGCTTAGAAAGCTCCATACGTGCTGTGGCCCACACTGCTGGAGGGGATGGCACTAATGCACCTCTGCACATGGCCTTAACCAGGATGCAACCAAAATTTGGGCAAGGTCACAGAGTTTCAGGAGCTGGAGCAGAACTGGCAGCTTTTTTCGCCAAATTTTCAACAACATGTCTTGAAGCTTAGAATTAATCACACCAAGCCAGCAGTACCTGCTGCATTCCCAATCCATATGAACTCCTAGCCTTCCATGAACACCAGAGAAAAATGTTTGCACTTCAAGCAAAGCAAAATTCTGGATGGTGCATTCACTCTGCAATGACCTCACACATCACAAGTTCCATGGCTGCAGGATTTGCAAGATTATCATCTGCTGAAGGTATCAGTCACAGTTCAGTATTGCTTTAAATCTTGCACAGTCTCTTAATTTAAAACAGTTTATCATTCAAGGAACTGAGAGTTTATTTATAACTTGTTCTATGTTCTTACTTATTTTCAGCCTACATTTCTCCACCATCCAACAACTGCACTGGAATTATCTAGTTTTACTCAGGCTCATTCACCCATTCAACAAAACTGCATTCATGAAGGAAGATTAAAATATAAGAAGATTAATAATGACAACTTAAATTAAAAAAGACAGGAGTCCCTGGAATCTTACCAAGGATGCATTAAATTAAAACAGAGCCATGACTGAGCAAACCTGACCCTTCTGGTGAGAACACAAGAGTAGAACACACAGATTTGCTCTGGGTCTCTGCTGTGACTAGAATGGAAACACTGCCTTCACAAAGAACTGAGAATGCCCCAAAAAGAGTGGTTAGGAAGCTTTTTGTGGGTACTTGTTTTTCAATTTGCCACCTTCCTTTTAATTCTTAATTTATTTAAAGTTTATGAGTTCACAGAATGACAAGGCACAGCTACTGAGGTTGGTGACAGACTTGTTAATAAGCCATGAAAACACAAAATGAGTTGACCAAGTCACCCCAGACAGCAATTCCCTCCTGTCAGAGCAAGATGCTTCACCCTTTTACAGCAGCACAGCCTTCCTGGAGCATTCCATGGCCAGGAATTCTGCACTCACTTTTCCACAGGGAGTTCAGGCTCAAACTGTCCCCATTTTTTACAGTGAAACTAAAAACTTTAAATATTTTTTGTTTACTATATATGGTCTTATTTGCCCCAACACTTATTGTAATATTTTGTTTCAGGCTTTTTTGGGAGGAGTTTGAGAATTTTTCTGGGAGGTTTTGTTTTAAATTCTCTACACACAAACTTCTAACCTGAGGTCCAAATGGCTGTGGCAGTAGGGAAGAAGTGACATCTAGGAAGGGTATTTCTACAGCTACTCCTGAGCTCCAAGAAACTAAGAGAGAAAAGCTTTACTCACCTACTATCTGTCCTCTGACAGTGTCGTTGTCATTTGGCCCAAGCTTGCACAGATCCAACCTCTGGTCTGCAAAGGAGGGACACAAAGTGGAAATCAGACAATGCAACACCAGCACAAGCCACCAAAGCAGCTGGAGTACAAAATCCAGCAAAAAACCAACTAGTTGGCACTCTCCAAAGGCCTGTGCATGCCAGCCTGGTGTGGGAGGGAGGAACCAAGCCTTGGCTTACTTACACCCAGTGTCCTTAAGGCGGTTGATGGCGTTGGAGAGGAGCCTCACACAGCCCAGAAAACCTGCCCCCTGCTTTTTGTGGATCTTCTTGTGATTCCACACACTGATTGTGATGGAATCTGACTTCCCAATGTACCTGCAACACGGGGGAGAACAGCACTGTGAGTGGCACCTCCTGAATGCTGTGATGATGCTCCAGAAACCACCCTGGCGGGGGGAATTACCAACACTAAAAATGTCACACATGGCAAGAGAGAGCAAGTCACCTGCAGGAGGACGTGCCCTGTGCCCTCCAGTGTTGGCCTGTCCTGTGGAGCAGTTCCCTGGACACAGGGCAGCCCCAAGGCCTGACCCTGACAGGGGGCACTCAGGGGGCACAGCCTGGGGGCTCCCACAGCAGCAGGATGGGCTGGGCCCTGCCCACAGCGACCCAAGCGGCTCCAAACATGCTCAGCCCCAGCACAGGGCATGGAGATGGTCCTGCAGCAGGGCCTGGGGCAGGGGGAGCAGGGACAGCACCCAGGCAGGGACAGCACCCTCTGCAGCACCCCAGGATCCTCCTGCAGCACCCCAGCATTACTCCAGCACCCTCTGCAGCACCTCAGCACATCCTACAGCACTCCAGCACCCTCTGCAGCATCCCAGGATCACCCCAGCACCCTGTGCAGCACCCCAGAATCCTCCTGCAGCATCTCAGCACCCTGTGCAGCACCTCAGCATCACCCCAGCACTCTCTGCAGCACCCCAGGATCCTGTGCAGCCCCTCAGCACCCTCTGCAGCACCCCAGCATCACCCCAGCATCCTCCTGCAGCACCTCAGCTGCTGCTTCAGCCCCAGGACAGCAAGTCCCCTCCCCTGGCACCCTCCCAAGCACGAGGGGCCACCCAGGGCACACCTGGTGACACACTTGCAGCCACCAAATCTTTGGGGGCCGTTCAGTGCCAGGCCATATCCCAGGTGTGCCTGGGCCATACCCCAGGCCTCAGCCCATGCCAAGGGTGTGCCCCCAGCCCTGCAGCTTTGCTGTGCCCCGTGCCCCCAGCCCTGTTCCCACGGGACTGGCTCCTCACAGCATTCCCACGGGCAGGCTGGGACAGACCTGCATCTCCCCCTCTCTGGGAAAACCTGGACACTGTTTTATTTGTGCTTCTCTGTTTGAAGCTTTGTTCTTCAGAGGCAGCTACGCTGTGAGCTGGGGTTTGTTTTCCAAACTTCCAGAGGACAATTTCCAAACACTGCAGATAATCAGCAATGGCCAATCCTGAATTCTTACAGTTGTTTCAAGCTGAGGGAAATGCATTTGTAACTATGGCTCAGGTCCCAAGAACTGCTTGTAGCTCTCCCTTCCCAGACCACAAATTCTGGCCTCAGTTTAGTTCCAAGTGCTTTTTTTGCTTGTTTTTAAATTAAAAGTGATCAAACTCACTCAACCAATGTCTAAATACATCTCCCCACTGACTGTGGCTTAACTGCCTTTAAAGCATCTTAATAACTTCAGAAGGATAGAAATGATACTGTCAAGGTTGGCAAACCAAATAATTGAACTAACTGGCATGGCTTAAAATTCCAGCTGTTTAACACTTCTCCCATATTTCCTTTTCCAAAAAAGCAGAACTTTGACAACTTCTTTTTCTTTCCCACCTGCAGAGATGGACTGACCCCACAAGACAGAAAAGCCTGAAGGTTTAAAATAATGTTTAAACAATAAAAACCCCAAACAAAACACAAACTTCTTACAAAAAGAAAAAAAAAGGTTTTTTGAATAGCAAACTGATTGTATAATATGTCAGATTTTGGCCTCACAACCTTGACAATGCCAGTTTTGCAGTAAGGCACGAGATGAGGATGGGCAGTCACGTGCACAGCCTACAATGCTCCAAAATAAATTCTGATGAGAACAAATTAGGTGCACTTAAAAATAAAGACTTATCATGACCTGGCTCGAATATTCCAGTTTTCCTTGTTGCTTTAAAAAAGTCAAAGGTAGATGGTTAAACACAGTTTCACAACAGAGCAGTTTGAATAATATGTAGAACAGCTGAACACACAACACAGTTCCCAAGAATTCCTGCTGCAGGGGGAGGTTCCCATGGGATGCAGAGGTGCCATCCCCTCCTCTGATTTTGGCACCCAAAAACCTGGCTGGCTCACACATTTAAAGGAAATAAGCCACACAAGCTGCGTTTTCCAAATAAAAAGGTCTTTTTGTTTTATATAAAGGAGGAAAAGAAATAGTTAAGAATAGTTAAAGAAACAGCCAACTTCCAGTTGGCTTTATAGCAAAATAATCTACATTTCTGCATAATTTCAGGCATGAAAATCCATGGTTGCATTTAGAGAGTGACAGTAGGACAGGCTGACATTTCCAATTCATTTGGTGGATGAGTTACATTTGTTTTACATCATCTGGCAATAAAGCTCCAGCATAAAAGCCTGAGCTAGGAATTTGATTTTTTATTAAAAAAGAACGTTCCAAAAAATAAAATGCAACAAACCAAACCAGGAACAAAACCCACACCCCCTCATTTTGTTGGATGACTCTCTCTTCCTCCTCATAATTAAAGTTCTTGGAGCTTATTTTCTTTTTCCTTCCCCTCTGTCCTACCAGCAATAACTATTTCACAGCTTTAGTGCTTCAACAGGGATAACAGGATTACTATTACTGAAATGGAAACACAGAAATTCAACTTCCACAGACATTTTGTTCACTTCCATATTTTCTGACTCTAAAATCAGGGCTCTGGGGAAGAACTGCACGTTCAGAAATTTTAATTTCCCTGCTCAGCACTTCCACTTCTAAAAAAAAAAAAATCTAGTCCATGCCATATTAGAAGCACCTAAAATGCTGTAATAAAATTTAAAACACAGGGACAATTGTTCTTTTGCCCACACAGGATTGTCTTTGCCAAGGTGGTGCTTCCTTCTGAGCCAATGCCCACTCAGGAAGGTTTGGGATGGAGTGACTTTACCCCCATGGCATTGTAGCCACTTTCCCTGGAGAGTTCAGCTCCCTGGAGAAGAGTGGAATGAGGAAAGCTCCTCCTGCCCACAGGCTAGACTGACTCCCTCTAGAAAGAGAGAGAAATGCACCATCCAGAGGGATGAACCCAGGTTTGGAAGGCAGGAATTCCCTCTTTCTAACCCATCCCAATTTCTTCACTTTCCTTTACCCTTCTCTCTGGCAGCACCTGAAGGTGTTGGAGCCTCTGGGATGGTCACAGGACCTGCCAGAGGCAAAGGCAAAGCTGTGTGAGGGCTCCTTAGGAGTCTAATCTGGGCTGGGATTGTCCAACAAAATGTATAGAATCACAGAATCAGTTGGGTTAGAGAGACCTCCGAGATCATCAAGTCCAACCCTTGGGCCAACTCCAGTCCCTTTACCAGATCATGGCACTCAGTGCCACGGCCAAGCTCAGCTGAAAAACCTCCAGGGATGGGGAATCCACCCCCTCTCTGGGCAGCCCACTCCAATCCCTGAGCACTCTCTCTGCAAAGAAGTTTTTCTGCTCTCCAACTTCAATTTCCCCTGGCAGATCTTGAGCCCGTGCCCCCTTGTCCTATTGCTGAGTGCCTGGGAGAAGAGACCAACCCCCACCTGGCCAGAACTTCCCTTCAGGCACTTCCAGACAGTGCTGAGGTCACCTCTCAGCCTCCTCTTCTCCAGCACAAACACCCCCAGCTCCCTCAGCCTCTCCCCACAGCACTTGTGCTCCAGTCCCTTCTCCAGCCTTGTTGCTCTTCTCTGGCCCCGCTCCAGCCCCTCAATCTCTTTCCTGAACTGAGGGGCCGAGAACTGAACACAACACTCAAGGTGTGGCCTCCCCAAGGCAGAGTCCAGGGGAAGGGTCACTGCCCTGGGCCTGCTGGCCACGCTAGTTTTGATACTAGACTAGTCTCCAAACATGTTAAGTCTGGTTGTTGGAAAGCTTTGAGGAAAGGCCTGAACACAACAGGGAAAACACAAACAGGCCTGGAAATGCAGGAGGGGAACACATCCAGGGCAAGCATGGTATTTCACTGACATTAAACTACATCCACAAAGCAAATCCTTGGCAGTTTCTGTTTGGAAAGCCTCCCAGATTCCCCTCCACACACCCAGCCAGGCTGAAGAATCCAAGCAAGTCATTCAACCACTTCCTTTCACACTCAGATCTGAATTAAGAACCACATAAGGCAAAAGCCATCCCTTTTGTATTCACAGAATCACAGACTATTCTGAGTTGGAAAAGACCCACAAGGATCATCGAGTCCAGCTCAAGTCAATGGCCCACACAGGGGATTGAACCCATGACCTTGGCATTAGTACAACCAAGTTTTAACCAACTGAGCTAATTATACAACAGAATATCTGTTATGCTGAACCAGGTTAGCAAGTCACAGAACTCCCTTGGAATCAGCACCTTAATTCAGATATTATTGCACAAATGTATCACAGCTGTGCCACCTGCACGTGCTATCAGGTGAGACATAATTAGCAGCAGAATTAACCTGTTCTCCCATCCCAGGCTGGGGACACTCCCATCAGCCCAGCACAGTGGCAGGGACTGGCATTCCATGCCATGCTGTGTTTTTAGGGAAAACATCCCAAACCCCTGTTCTTTTGAAAGGGTGAGAAGAAATACTCGAGTCCTGCAGTCTCAGGTTTGCCATCAGGTGCTTTGCAGTAGGATGGTCATTATTCCTTTTTTTGCCCCCAAAAATAAAGGTTAATTATCTACATATCTGGTGCAGATGAAAAGCTGAGACTGGACACAGGTTACCTCAATTTAAAAGCCAGGCAAATTGTATCAAAGATCTTTCACTGCTGTTTCAAACAGGAACTGAAGTCTCTGTGACTTATAAATGGAAATACATTTGCACAGAGAGAAGAGTAACAGGCAATACTATCAAAGAGGTTAAATGATTATGAAGGAAATTCAGAGAGGGAAAGGATTATTTTCAAATTACAAGGCCTGAGATAACAGTAACTTTCACTGTGGATTAGAAATATTTCTGTCATCAGTGAATCCAACAGTGACAATCAAGAAAAACAGTTTTCCCTACATGACAAGGAATTTATATTGGAAAATACACTAATTAAACAAAATCTGCTTTTTTAAGGAATCTTCTTACCGAAACAAGAAAACCCACCATCCACTAAAGAATATTTCACACAGGTCTGAATTCCTTCAGACAATCCAGAGCTAAGGAAAAAGCCCTGGAGAGGACATGGAAAGGGAGAGGTCTGAAAGCTCCATTCTATATAAATCAACATTTTAATAACATTAAAAAATCAGATCAACTTAAAATTCTTTAAATATAAAGAATTTTTTAAGTCCAAAGAGCCATTCCTTTTACATGAACTTAAAACTTGTTCTGTATCAATTTTTCTAATGAATATGAATTACAGTCTCACAAGCAGAACCCAAACTTGGACTGAGCCTGGATAACAAAACACTGTTATTTCACTGAACTGCCAGTGGTATTTTAAGAGCAATGAAAACGTTCTGTATCCTGCACTAACACATCATGAACAATCACATATTTAGTCTTGGACATTCAAATAAAAAGCAGATCAAGACAGGACTTTAACCCAGGCCTTCCACACTCTGCTGTGAGACCCTCCAAGCTGCTTTTCTTCACTGGGAAAAAAGGAGACAAGAAATCCTCTGTGTACAAACACTTGACCTGCTGTAGGTTTGGTGGTGGCCAAAGCTCAACTAAATGTGCTCAAACGGTTTCTAATAATACAGGACAGGGAATGGAGCCATGGGAAAAGAGTCAGAGATCAGAACAGGAGAACACAAGGAAATAAAACAGCTCATTCTCTTCCTCATCTTCCACCCAAGAGAAAAGAGAATAAAAGAATAAAAGACAGGGAAAATAAAGCATCCACGAACACAGAGACCCACATAAAAATAAAAGCTTTAATAACTTATATTATACAGCATATTCTATGCTTTAGAAAGGCAGAGGAGAACCATGGCATGTACATGCCACACTGACTGTATTGCTCCAAAGCACCTAAAGATGTTGCAGTGATGGGAACCACAACTCCTGCTGAGGAGGATATTTGGGACAGAGAGGGACAGGAAGGAGAGCAAAGTGACCCCAAGGGACACAGAGAAAAGGACATTTCAGCACCACAACAGACAACAAGAGCATGGAGAGGAGAGGGAAATCCTGCCAGTCACTTGCTGGGTTGTACAGAAGAGTTCACAGGACAGACCCCAGAGCTGTGGGGCAGGGAAGGCACTGCAGACACAGCCCAGGGACAGCAGGGAGAGCAGGGCAGTGCCCAGCTCTGCATGAGCAAGGGCAGTTCTGGTCCATGTGCCCTTCACTGACCCACCTGGGGCACTCCCAGGCCCTACAGGGGCAGTGTTGGAACATCTGGCAGTGACTGGGGAGGATTTCACTTCAAACCTTTGGGTATCACAGTCACCACTTACAGGTCATAATGCTGGTTCCATTTGGGGTCAAGGGTGTTCTTCACAGTATCTGTAGAATGGCACTGGCCAGATCCATCCACCACAACCTTGGCAAAGGGATCGGGGAGTCCTGGGAGGAGGAACAGAGAAAGAACCTGGCAAATGGTTCAGGCTGCTCTGGAGACCTGCACCACTGCACTATTCACTTCTGGAGCTCTTATTTAAAAGTTGCCTTTTGTTCCAAGCTGCCTTTTGTTCATAAGTGAGCCATATTTAATGAATGGGAATAACATGACATATCAAGCACAGGAAATGGCAAATTAGCATTTTATTTCACTGATATGGACAAAGAAAAAGTTGTCTAAGTTAAACACATTGAGGGAAAAAATCTGAACACCCTGACATTCCTAACTGGGTAAATTAATAATTTATTTCACTGATATGGACCAAGAAAAAGTTGTGTAAGTTAAACACATCTGAACACTCTAATCTTCCTAATCAGGAAAATTAGCAATTTATTTCACTGATATGGCCCAAGAAAAAGTTGTCTGAGTCAAACATATTGGGGGGGGTGTGGAAATCTGACCATCTTAAATCTTCCTAATTGAGGTTTGAGTAAATTCTCAGTATCCAAAGAAGTCAGGCAAAGGCAGAGAAATCAGATTTACATTGTCCTGACGTTTCAGATCAATCACAGTCAGATTTTGGCTGCCACTGGTGTTCCAGCAAATGGCTGTACAGGCTGTTCTTGCTGCTGAGCTGTGTCTGGTTCTGGTCTGCCAGCCCAGAGA
The DNA here is from genome assembly GCA_013396695.1 of Sakesphorus luctuosus. Classification (NCBI taxonomy): domain Eukaryota; kingdom Metazoa; phylum Chordata; class Aves; order Passeriformes; family Thamnophilidae; genus Sakesphorus; species Sakesphorus luctuosus. Next base: position 913,933 of record VWZD01000845.1, on the reverse strand, counting down.
CACCAAGCACAGCAGGACACCAGACCCCAGGGCACAGGTGGTGCTGGGCAGGGGAGGAGCAGGGGCAGAGCAGCCTGGGATTAGCACATCCAACCAGTGGGTTCTGCCCAGGGACTCCCTGACCCCAGGGACAGTCCCCCTGCTGCCCCCAGGCCAGGCTGCCCTGTCCCCTGTCCCCCAGCCCAATTCCTGCCCTCCCCCACGTGCCCAGTGATTCAGCTGGAGGGGCTGAGGTGGGGAACACCAATCCCATTGGCTGGGGGCAGTTTGGTGCCAGCTGCACCTGCCCAGGTGACTCAGATGGAGCTGGTTGGGCACCAGGGTGGGTCAGGATGAGTGTCTGGGAACACACGTGGGACAAGGACAGGGCACTGGGCAGGCAGGGATCTGCCTCCAGCACTCAGGGGCACCCCAGAGCCCACCCCCTGAGCTGTTTGGGGGTTCTCAGGCACCACCAAACACCTGATGAGATCAATGCAAAAAAAATACAGCAAGTTTTATAAATGTCACAAATTCCAGCCTGGTCCCCTCTCCAAGTTCTTTCCAAAGACACCTGGAATTCCTCCTGCTCCAGGTGATCTCTGTGTGCACACACAGACAGTAACATTCCTTTCTGCCTCCCTCATCTGCTTCTCAGCACTTCTTTCAAAGCATTATTAAAATTAATTACAACATAATTCCAGAGTAGGTTGGTATTATGTGATTATTAATAACTAAGAAGCACATCTGTTTGCCTGACAAAAAGTCCTTCCATTAAAAACATTTTAATAAATATGTGACACTAATTGAGAACATGTAACTTGCCTGAGTGGGGGATATTTGTTTCCCACTCCAATAAAACCAGACAGTCAGTGTTTTAATTATTATTATGAACCTGAGGAGTGTCACCTTAGAAAAAATTAGAAGCCCTGAAATAAAACAGTGTGAAAACACCAAAGCTCCCACCCCTTTAATGCAAATATCTCAATACAATGATTATGTACAAACACTGAGGCAGAAGCATAACATTTATTCACAATATTTATCCCACTATAAATAAATGTACAGAACTTTAACAACTACTTACGGAAAAAATCCTTTTTCACCAGGTTTTTTGCACACAGCACTGCAAGAAAAACAGAAATACAAAATTAAGTTACTGATTGCCAAGTCGAAGATAAAAAGTTCCTTTACCTGTCCAGCATTCCAGAAAATCCTGCTCAAAATCCAATGAACATGAACGAGCTTCATCATTTATACTGTTCTACAGAGCAGCAAAAGCTTCCCAGGCCATAAAAAGGGAGCACTGATATCCTGACAAATAAAAGGTTTCACCTGACTAACACTGGGTGGAGCACAATAACTTCTAAGGCCAGAGTTTTGATGGTTCCAAAGATATCTTTTATTTGTAAAAGCTGATAATTGTTTCAGGCTTTTTTTGTTTTGTTTTGGTTTAGAAGGGGAGGAATATTTGCATTTTTCAACTAAAAATACCGAGGGGAAACCAATCTCCTATGAGGATAAATTTAAATAAACAAACAAATAAATAAAAGGCCAAAGGGGACAACTTTCATAGAGAGATGCCAAAGGCTTCTCCTCCCAAAGTGCAACCCTGCTCAGCTCCACAGGCTTATCTGTTAGCACAGGTCTGACCAGCAGGAAACATTGGATTCCCCTGTGAAACATTAAAACATGTACTGATAACACAAAAGCATTCTTGGAGATGAATTCCCACAGCCAGTATTGACAAAAAAAAGAAAAATAGGGGAGAGGGAGAGAGATTTGGTTGGAGCTGATACTGCAGGAGGCTCCTCACTGCTCAGGTCCCTTTGGGTATTTTTCCTGTGAGGTCGCCAAAATTTATCCCTGCCAGGAAATGCAAAGACAGAAAAGTGTAATTGCAGTAATTGCATCTCACAGACAGCACCTAAACCCAACCAAAATCATCCTGCTTTCCCCCCAGGAACATCCTCACACCCATCCTGAGTCCCTGAGCTCTGCAGGAATGAGGCAGCACAGGAAAATTCCACACCCAGGGCACAGAAACACCACCCTGAACAGCCTAAATCAAGGGAAATAATGTTTTCCCAGCTAAATTAATGGGATTTTAAAGCATCACCCTGAATAGTCTAAATCAAGGGAAATAATGTTTTCTCAATGAAATTAATAGAATTGAAAAGCATCACCCTGAACAGTCTAAATCAATGTTTTCCCAACTAAATTAGTGGAATTTAAAAGCATCACCCTGAATAGTCTAAATCAGGGGAAATAATGTTTTCCCAATGAAATTAATGGAATTTCAAAGCATAACTCTGACCAGTCTATATCAATGGGATGAGTGTTTTCCCAAAGAAAGGTGTGGATTTCAGGGGAACTGCTTTCCCCTGGGATTCAGCACCGTAAAATCCAGCTACAACCCTGCTCAGGTGGAAGGAGGTTTGATCCTCCAGGGTTTGATCCTCCAGAACAATCCCCTCTCACTGACACATTCCACAGGGAAGGGACACACAAGTTCCCAGAACTTTGATTCCAGAGGCTGCTAAAACAATACTGTTAACCTGGACACAAAACTGCCTGGTGGCAGGTTGGGCTTTCTAAAGATGATAAAAGTAATAAACATCATTTTTCTCCATTCAAACACAGTGGTAACCCTAAAGCAGAGCTCATTTAAAGGACTTCCACCCAATAATTCCAGGCAGCAGTAGTAAAATACAAATGTTTTAGGTATTTCTGATACCTGGCACTCAGGCACGTGTAGGAAACACTGTCAGTCACATCACCACTGACTCCACAAAACATTCCAGCCAAGTCCTTGGGATGATGTAATACAAATCCACAGTTACTAAAGAATTCCATGTGCCCAGCAATTTAAAGTCTATTCTATTCATACCATTGAGAACAACTTAAGTGTATTTAAAGGAACAGATAATGAGGCAAACTTAGAGAACTGCCTTTGCAGCTCCTTAAGGTTTTATTACACCAACAATATCCTCATCAACAGGTTATTGCACACCAGTGGTGAAAAGCTCCAAGAAAACAGATGCTTATATAAATGGTCCCTTCTCCTAAACATCTAAAAAAGATGTGATTATTGCCACAATTTCACCCATTACAAGTAGTGGGAAGTGTCACATGAAGGCTTTAAATCCAACAGCTAAGTCAGAATTCATCTCCAGCACGGGGAGCCACTCAGGGTGCTCCTGAAACAGTGGCCAAGACAAGAGAGGTCTGACTAAGCTTTTCAGAGACAAATTGCAAGGTTCCCTAACTCCCAACACCTCTTTTCAGAATAAAGCAAGCCTGCCAGTGCAGTTTAACCCCAGCTCCACTTTACGAGATCAGGCACACAGACTAATAACTGCTCCCCCAGCAATTAGCAGGAGTGACACACTCATTGCTGGCTCGAGATCCCCTCTGTAACCACATCCAAGGAAAGGCAGTGCCTGTGTCAGGGTGACACACCAGGAGGTGCTGAGAGCCCTTCCAGCAGCAACAGCCTCTGGGCCAGGGATTGGCAGGTGAACAGGCCCAGGGCCCAGCTCAGTTCTGAGTGAAACAACCTCCTTCCACACACAGAGCTCTAATTAGCTCAAGGCTTTCTCCTTTGCACAACACTGGTGGGAAAAGCACTGGAGTTTCTGCCCCACTTTTCTAACAGTTTCAACACCACATTAAAACCCATTCTGAGTATTCTGATAACCAACTGATTGATAGCTCCTTGAGAATAAAAACTAAGGAAGTTTGGCTTCCTATGGATTTATGTTTTATGGTTGACTGAGGCCGAAGCTGAGGCTTTTCCCACTGGTCAGACAGACCCTCCCGTGCTCCAGGACCTCTGGCCAACAGCTCCTTCCTCTCACTGCCTGGAGCTCCTCTTTGGTCCCTGCCTGGGGCTCCCCTTTGGTCCCTTCCTGGGGCTCCCCTCTGGTCCCTGCCCGGGGCTCCCCTTTATCCAGCCAATGATTCTCACAAGATTCTTGGGAGTTAATTATCTTGGAGTCCTCCATCCTACTTTTCCTTTGAGCTAAAAATCCAGAAAGAACCACAGGGCAATTTCTGTCCCTGGACAAAGCCAAGTTCAGGTGCTGGAGGCTCTGGACCCACCCCAGTCATTACCAGACCCACCAGTGGGTTCTCCAGAGGCACGGGGGCACAGGAGAAGGTTATTTGTTACTGGTACGTGCTTGTTTGAAGGCACTTTTAATTGCAGTTCTTTTAAAACAAAAAGCTAAGCTATTTGAACTTGCACTGGAACCAGAACACAAAGCAAAGGCTGGATGTGCTGACAGTGGCCTGGGAATAAAAAAGGGGGTGGTTGTGTCCCAAGTGCATCATCCAGGGACACCAGTGGCTCAGAGCACACATCTGTAGATAAAGCAGCTCCTGCAGAGTGCAGTGAGTCAGGGGATAGTTATGGTTTGTGTTTATGACAGACTTCCTGGGGAGTCTGCAGACAGGAGAACATTCATATTCCAACATGAAGGAACAACACACACGTGCCAAGACAAACAGCACATCACTTTTACATGCTATACATACATTAAATATGTTTTATCATGCTTTATGATCTCATTCTAACATGTGTTGCTCAGGTCAGCTCGCAGGAACTTGAAGAGAGCATAATATCCTAAGGTACCCAGACTCCTCCTGTGACAGCTTTGCTACAAAACACTCAAAAATAGGAATTAAGTGAATCAGGTTTGCCAATTTCCTTTTTCTGATTTATTACTCCAGTGACTGACAAAGAATGGTTTACTGAACAGTTATTTAACTATTGCAAATAAATGCAAAATACTTAATATCCCCAAACTCCTGTAATCTATGTGTCAGCTATTAAAATTTACATGTAATAATAGAGGGGTGAATAACTGGTTAAACCAACATAAAAACTGAAAGGAACTATGACTTGAAAAGGTGAATTTTATAAAGATAAAATATCTCCCTAAGTTTCTGAACTCTTCTGACTCTTCTTGAAGAGCTCACTACAACTGCTTTTTATCTTGGAATCATTTTTACAGAAATTCAAACTCTTAATGACATCAAGCTGTTGTTATGGAAGGCATCCTGTGTTATATATTTGATGTAAGTATTAAAAAGTATGTTTATCTCAGAGCAGTGAGTGCCTCAGGAACACCATGCCCCTGATTTATGACAAATGGCAAGGCTTAAGGGTGGTGGCACCAGCAGCACGAGCAGGGGCACTGCAGAAATATATTGGGTTAAAACTCCTGTCTTAAAAAATAACATTGCTCAAGCCATCTTGAATAAATAATTTTTAAATGTGTGTGTATTTGAGACACTGAGTGAAAGATCATGGGCAGACAGGTAAGAGAAACCCCAAAGGAATCCTAAATACCCATGCAGTGAGCACAGAGCTCACATCACCAACACACAGGCTGGAACCCCATCCCAGGTCAGCCTTCCCCAGGAACCAGCACTGTGGGACAGCCCTGAGGGCCAGGGGAGGAAAGGACTGGCTCCAAAGCTAAGATTATGGTTACTAATCTGGCTTTCCACGTGTCATCACCGCAGAGGAACAAGCTCAGCCTCCTGAACCCAACCACACTTCTAACATGGTGATTCCTGCTGGTTTTTCTGCCACATGTGCTCCTTCCAGCACAGACACAGCACATGGCAGGGGGGGACAAGGACAGGCTGCCTGTCAGGTTGCACCACAACAGCTCATTTGGAGTCTCTCCCCCTCCAGAACCACCATCCCTTAAGCAAAGCCACCAGTCTGTGAGCAGAGCCCAGTTGTTTGCATGTTCTGTGCAGGGCAACACCACCACTGCAGCGAGGCCCAGCTGGAGAAACACAATGCTCTGCTGTTGCTCATGTGTGTTGTGCTGATAATGAATGGCCGTCTATGCTTTAATCTGAATAAAGCTCCCAACTGCTCTGCCTCTCCTTGCCAAAAATTCCCCTTCCTCCTCCAGACTGTGGTTGCATTCCAATTACACTGCTGATTGGAATGAGCCTGCTGGGTGAGGGAGAGGGAGGGAGGCCAAGCAAGGCTCTCACACCCCCCTCTGACGTGCCCCTGGGACCCCCAGATCCCTCTGGGGCCTGAACCTGTGGCTGACACCACGTGCTGCCCCCACACTGCACAAACCCCTTCCTAAACTCACGGCTTGCTTTCAGGAGAGCACCAGTGACAGGCACACAGTGACAGGTTCCACAGGGGGGCTCAGCACTCCAAACCTTTCTGACTGATTCCTACGGGTTCCTTCCATTGCTGGCACACTCCAGAGAAACTTGCACTCCCTCCCTGGACCTGCCTGAATTCCCACATGGGAAGACAGAAAACAGGAGGTCTTCAACTCTTCCTCGAAAAAAGAGCTGTAAATAACACCATATGGATTTGCAAATCCAGCTGTTGAGGTAATAACTCCCTCAATTAAGGTTTTGAAATAAAATTCTTTATCCCAACTATTCATATTAAGTTTTATTTTTCAATTAATCTCTCTGTGTTAGAACAATTTAAAAGCACTAATGGGTTTTTAAAGTGGTATTCAATCTAACATGTCAGGTTGAAAAAGGTATTCAACACTAGTTGGGAGTGACATATAAAGGCATCACTGCTAGACATACATCCAAACACAAGGTAAAGAGCTTTAAAATAAACTCTGTTAAAATCTGCATTATGATAAAGAACTTTTAACAAGAACTTCCTTTAATAATTGTTAAAATTCTAAATTGTCCCATAAACACATTTCTGTAAGTTCAACTTCAACACAAGCCAGACACTAAATCTTTAATATACTGCATGTGAAAGGAAACCCATTTCCAAGGATCACATGCACCTGCTTACAAGCATTGTCAGCTTGAAATCTGTGTCTCAACAACTCAGAATTATTGCTCTGGGACTAAACAAACAAACCCACAATAATCTGCATTCAAACAGCAAGATGGATATCCAGAAGTGACAAATCCCTCAATAATGCAATATAATTTAAACCACTGCAAAATATGCCAGAAACTAACATAGCAACAGTGTATTTTAATTTTCAACAGATTCACTCCATTAAATTCTGCCTATAAGAATAGGTTGTGCTTTGACTAAATTTAGAATTCTAGACCCATATTCCTTGTAATAAACTCACAGAGATTAAAATTCCAGATGAAAACATCACATGTTTACCAGAGAGAGGAAAGGTTAACAAAGATGATTGCATCACTGCATGGAAACAGTTAAGCCAATAAATCATTCATCTCCTGCAAGAATAAAATGCTGGGGCAGAGTCTCCAGGGCAGCCTGAGATTCCTGCAGGGAAGGAGGACAGGGCTGCAGCTCCAGCAGCTGTGCCGGCCCCACGGAGCCCCTGCATGGGCCGTGTTTAGACTCCTGCTCTGACATCACCACGGCTACTTCACAGCATTGTTTTACTGTAAACAAAAGGCTTCCTTTTCCACTTCTCCTCCCTCACTCCAAGCCAAAAGTAAAACAAAACTGCAACTCCCCCCTCCACTGAATTCCTCCTCCGAGTCTCATGCATTCCCATGTCCCAAGTCCATTCCCATTGCCCAGGTCCATGGTCATTGCCCAGGTCCATTCCCATGTCCACTCCCACGTCCCACGTCCATTCCCATGTCCCATGTCCATTCCCATTGCCCAGATGCATTCCCACGTCCCATGTCCATGGTCATTGCCCAGCTCCGCTCCCGTGTCCCAGCTCCGCTCCCGTGTCACACACATCACCCACCCCATTCCTTGTGTCCAGTGTGTTTGCCACACCTGTCAAGGGGCAGAGGGAAGAGACTGTGCTGCCACTTCTGCAGTGGAGGCAGCAAACCCCCCTGGAAGGTTTGCAACTCTCTTTTCTGGAGATTCCTGTTTGAAGCTGTTGAACTGAGCGTGCAGATGCAAAACGAGTTGGGTTTGGGTTGGGTGTTTTCAGCTATAAACCAAACACAGGAATGACAGGAGAGTGACACAGGATAAACCATCCCCAGCAGGGATTCACTCTGTGTGAACTGGGGCTGCCCAGTGAGAAAGGGGCAGGAGTAACACGTGGGAAACTCAAAGGAAACAAAGGCTATTGGGAATATCTGCATTTCCTGGTTCAGTGTGCATGGAGCCTCTCAGACCAGCCAGGATGTTTCCAATGCATAACTTTCATACATTAGGAATTCCACTTCATCTCTCCACCCTGCTCCAAAAGGGCCTAACCCTCCCATCTGGGCCATTTTTCAGCATCTGAGAAATCACTACTGTCCCATGAAGTCATCCCAGAGACAGCACTCAGAGGCTGCTGCTCAGCTGGGGGGACAACACAGTCCTAAATTAATTAACAGCCTTTAGAACACTTTAAAAGAAAGAGTCAGCAGTCAAGGACCAGCTCTCAGACCAAGTGCAAAGCTATCCCTTCTGTTTCTCACACTGCTAGCAACTATACAATTGTATTCCAGTGAACAAAATCAGGGTGGGAAACAGAAATCCACTGAAGATAAAAGGACACAAGACCTTCACTGTTATATTTGCTGTAGAACTATCAATTATTTTTTACCCTCCTGCAGTATTAAAAACAAGTCCGTTAGAAAAACTTTAATTTAAAATAACACTACCAGGATTAACTAAATCTCAAACCTAAAGAGGTGGCCATTATATTCAAATGAGAGTGAAGCAAACTCTGCTAGGATCATTAACTCAATTAACCAAGAAAAACAGGAATAAAAAAGTTTTTAAGAGCTCAGGCAAAGAAAAAGGGGTTACTCTTATCTCAAACTCTTAGAATTATTGTGCCAAAAATCTTACCTCAGTCCTTACAGACTTGTTTGCAATCCCAGCAGTCAGTTTTTAACCAAGACAGAAGTGATTAATCCAAAACCATCAACTTGCAAAATACTTAAGAGAGCACAGGATCCTTCCTCTGATGGGTAAAACAAGAGGTAACGTGGACATTTACCCTCAGTTTCTCTGGATAGGAACAGGAGTGGGGGGGAAAGGCAAGAGGAGAAGGAATTACAGCTCTGCTTGATGTGTTTCATGCACCTACCTCTGGGAAATCCTGGCAAGGAGGAGCAGAGCCCTGGGATTTGTGTCACGGCAGGACAACTCTGCACCCTCTGAGGGAGCTGGAGCAGAGGCAGCAACCAAAGAAATCTGTGATCTAATTGCCAAGCAGCCAAAAATGCCCTGCATTTGAAGAGGGGCTCAGCCAGGAGGCACCTGCAGCTCAGGAACTGCAGACCCAGGAGTGCTGCCAGGACACAGCCAGGACACAGCCACCACCCCTGCCAGGACACAGCCAGGACACAGCCAGGACACAGCCACCACCCCTGCCAGGATACAGCCAGGACACAGCCACCACCCCTGCCAGGACACAGCCACCACCCCTGCCAGGACACAGCCAGGACACAGCCACCACCCCTGCCAGGACACAGCCACCACCCGTGGGTAATTCCCTTGCTACTCTCCAGCAAAATACTAATTTTATCAACCCAACAAAAGGGTTGTAAGAAATAATTCCTAAAACACGACAACAGCTACAGAGACAGCTTTTGTTAGGGGGGAAAATGAATTCTGGCATTTCAAATATAGAACTTGAAATAGTCCAGTACTTGAGAAAAAAAGCATTGGCTAATAAATAAAATGAGGATCATGATTTTGATACTATCACTAGTACAAACCACTGAGTGAGCATCTGCCCTTGATCTAAACTCCCAGTTCAGCACAATTTTGGTTTATTGCTACACCTGAGGTACTGAAATCACATTCTATGGGGCAATACAGATGAGTGATGGGTCTGACACCCTCCTGCATCAGCATCAATATCCACAGCCCAGACATCCTGTCTCCTCCACAAGATGTGCATCCTGCCTCCTTCCCATTTAACACAGTTGGAATATTCAAGCAGAGTGTCCCTAGATTTACTTTTTGGGGAAAAAAAAGTGAGTTTAGTGGAATGCTTTCACTTCTGGAAGCTGCTGCTCCCTGGAACTTGCTAGTTTGGCTTCTGCCAAGAACAGAGCAGGGTCGGCAGGAGGATGTGTGGGCTCTGTACACACCTTTACCTGGTTCATGGGCCTCTGGTGGTGATGGAATCCTGCCTGTACCTGCAGAAAAGCAACACCATGGAAGGAGAGAGACTCCAGCTGCTTCCAGGCAGCACATGTGGAAAACCAGGACAATGTCACCATTCAAACAGCACTCAAACCCTCATGTCCTGTCTTACTCCCCATCAGACATCCACGAAGCCTCATCTCCAGGAGATTATTACATTGATAGACTACACAGTTTATAAACTGATTTAGTTGAGTTATTGCAGCCCTTTAACATGAACAACTCCAGCTTGGTTTCTCTGTGTAAACACATGTGTCCTACAGAACAAACCCAAACATCTCAAGAAGCTGCTGCTGTGGAACAGAGATGAGCTATTTGGAGGAGCAATCCTATTTATTTCAACTGAAGTAAAGCAACCTATAGCAAAGCCTTGTTTTTCTTGTTTTACTTTGGTTTTACAAGGTGCTCAAATTATTTATCAAATCAGTACAATTTATGGAGTGCTGTAAGAAACCATGTAATGGGGATTTTAAAGAGACAGAACACCAAGAGATTCAGGTGAAATAGCTCACCAAGAGTTGAAAATAAAGGGCCTTGCCCCAAAATCTTACTATGCAATTTAAACCACAACTTCAGAAATCTTTTGGGAAGATGCAACACTCAAGCAGGGAAAATACAGCAATTTTTGAAACGAAGAGGAGCACAAGGTAAAAAATATCAAGCAGTAGAGAGTGAAGGCAAAGAAAGGTAATGGGAAGGAGATGAGACTTGAAGAGTCTAAAGCTGATTACATGAATGCAAAAAGTGTGGCACTGTGCACCAACCCTCCTAACAGGGCAGCAAAGGGATGAAAATCCAGGAGAACATTCCCAGCAAGTCAGAGAACACTTTATTAGCAGGCTCCTCCAAAGGCAGAGTGTGTTTCAAGCACAAGGAGCATCAAGTATTTCCACTGATCCCAAGCACCAGTTATGAGGTTCAGACAGTCCCTGTGGACACAGAGGGGATCTGGGGGGACACAGAAGTGGAAACCCCTCATTTCCCCAGAGCCTTTCACCCCAGAAACCCCAGGCCTCTTGCAGCTCTGCTCCCAAAGTGTTACACCAAACATCACTGCACATGCAAGGAAAGAGCAGAGAGTTTCCCAGAGGAGTCTTTCCCTTCTTCCCTGACACAGCTCCCTGGATATCTCAGCTGCTCACTCAGTGCCACCCCAGGGCACACAGAGCTAACACTGGATAGCAAACAAATATCAAGTACAGTGGTTTTTCCTCTCACACCAATCTTCTGTAACTGTAAAACAATCTCAATTATTTAATACTAATGACTTAGTTCCTTTGCTTTCTCTATCTATGGATCTGAGACAATTTATACTGAAATACACCTGAGGTACTGAAATCACATTCTATGGGGCAATACAGATGAGTGATGGGTCTGACACCCTCCTGCATCAGCATCAATATCCACAGCCCAGACATCCTGTCTCCTCCACAAGATGTGCATCCTGCCTCCTTCCCATTTAACACAGTTGGAATATTCAAGCACAGTGTCCCTAGATTTACTTTTTTTGGGGAAAAAATGAGTTTAGTGGAATGTTTTCTCCTTCAGCTAGCTTTGTAAACTGTACCTCCTTTCTGCATTAACTAAATTTAAGAATCCACAAATATATTTCCTGTTTATCTTCCAGCATTTTAAACTACAAATGGCATTGCTAATGTTAAAGTGATAAAAGTTTGTTCCATACTAAAAGTCCAAATGCAGCGATTGCCTTGGAACTGGCATCCTACACTAAACTCCATCTCCAGATAATGATGTTTTTTTCACTAAATATAAGCAAATAAACTGTACTAAGGCAGCTCAGAAGTTGTGCCTGCACTCCTGACATGAACAGCCCTACTAATGGTGGGGGTCACAGATGGGAGTGTTTTTAGGATGCAAAAGTCAAAAAATACCAAAACACATTCAGACACAGCAAAGAGAGCCCGAGACAAGGCAAGGAGTGTCTCTGCTCTTGATCCCAAACACAGGCTGGGCCAGCCGAGCACAGAGATGGGGAAGGCAAAGCGTTAAGTGCAGCTCTGGTGGCTCGGGAGCCAGAGCAGTCTGAGGTTTGAACTGCTCCTGCTCAGCGCTCATCCCATTCAGAGACGATGAATCATTTCCCATTTGGCAGCACTCGAGACTACCCGGGCTGTGCTGAGCGCGGTGAGTGCCGGTGCCCCGGCAGGGATGTGTGACTGGGCACACCTGCCCAGGAGTGGGGCTACTGTCACCAGATGTTGGACTACACCTCATCCTGTTTATCACAGAATCACAGAATGGATTGGGTTGGAAAAGACCTCTGAGATTATCAAGTCCAACCCTTGGGCCAACTCCAGTCCCTTTACCAGATCATGGCACTCAGTGCCACGGCCAAGCTCAGTTGAAAAACCTCCAGGGATGGGGAATCCACCCCCTCTCTGGGCAGCCCATTCCAGTGCCTGAGCACTCTCTCTGCAAAGAATTTCTTTCTCATCTCCAACTTCAATTTGCCCTGGCAGAGCTTGAGCCCCCCGTGCCCCCTTGTCCTATTGCTGAGTGCCTGAGAGAAGAGACCAACCCCCACCTGGCCACAACTTCCCTTCAGGCAGTTCCAGACAGTGCTGAGGTCACCTCTGAGCCTCCTCTTCTCCAGCACAAACACCCCCAGCTCCCTCAGCCTCTCCCCACAGCACTTGTGCTCCACTCCCTTCTCCAGCCTCGTTGCTCTTCTCCGGTCCAGCCTAGCCCTCTGTGCCGCCTCTCTCTCACACACACACGCAGCTCCTCTAATCCCGCTGCACTGAATTACCTCCTAATAGCCTTGTTTTTCCTACTCTGCCAAAATACCAACACAGCTCAGATTTAGAGCAACAGCAAAATCAATCCATCCACAGCAGCTGGTCCCAGACCAGTTTAGCCAAGAACCACATTGTTTTGAAGTCATATTTGCTGTTCTAGTCATTCTGTCCATGAATCCCCGAGTTCCACAGCAGAGAGCTGATGTTTCAAACAAAGGTACGAGAAGCTCCCAGGGAGTGTATTCCAGTTTTTTAGGTGCCTTCACAGCTCTTTGAAAGATAAAGCAGAGCAAAACAAAGTGTGAAATGCCTCACACACACTAAAACATTCCATTTTCCCCAGGACTCTGTCCACGTGAAAAATCTGCATTACTGGCTAGTTATAAATATCTGTGTGGACAGAGCTCAGGGAAGGGGCGACAGAGGAAATATGGGGCAGTTAGGTGGGTTTTATTGGTTGGGGGGTTTGGTGTTAGTTGGGTGGGTTTTATTGGTTGGGGGGTTTGGTGTTAGTTGGGTGGGTTTTATTGGTTGGGGTTTTTTGGTGTTAGTTGGGTAGGGTTTATTGGTTGGGTTTTTTTGGTGTTAATTCTGTTGGGTTTGTTTTGTTTGTTTGTTTGTTTGTTTGTTTTTAACCCACCTACAGTGAATCCCAGAAACACATGAAGAAACAATCTGTGTATGGCCAAACAAATTCTACCAGGACTCAAGTACTTTTTACATTCCAGATTACATGACTCAGTTATACAGGTGCAGAAAAGCAGACTCACCCTTTCAGGTTTCCTACAAGTAAAAATACCTATATATATATATAATTTCACGAGGTTTTTCACTGTAATATTACAAATGATGAATCAGATACTGCATTGCAAGTATTATTCATCTGGACAATTTAAGCTAGCCCTGAGTAACCATTAAAGAAAAATATTTGCCAGGAAAAAATAACCCAGAATATATGATTCATTCACTTCTGGAACAATAAAATGGTTCACTATAACAAAAATAACGATATTGTAAATGCTTCAATTAAAAAGTTACAAAAACAGCCAAATACAATGAAGAAAGCAGGCCCTCAAAATAAAAACAAACCACCAAATGTGTGTACGTGTGCAAATAACAAACCAGCTCGTTAGGAAAAGGTAATTCCATGAAATTCAGTAACACCGTATCTGATGGAAGCTGCACTCTATTCTTCAGCTATTTAACAGCCCCAGAACAACAAAGGTCCAGCTCACCCTCCAACCCTGACACCCACTAATAAGGTGACACAAACACCCATGTCAGCACGGAGGGATGGGCAGGGGGTGCTGGAACCCACACAGTCCCCACCACGGGGAAGCAGCCCAGGCTGTCACACACCTGAGGCCATGACAGGAGTGATCAGCTGAACAAAATCAAGGGTTTAACAGCTTTATAATTGCCAAAAGCTCTCTGGAAAACAACTCCCACAGCAGCAGACTCTGTCCCACTGGGGAGAAGGAGAAGCCCTGCCAGGCAGCAACAAGTAACACCATACAAATCCAAAACAGTTCAAACAGCTCATTTTAATTCATAGTTAGACAATGTTAAGTTTACTTAAGATGAAACCTTGCAGTTGCACACTGTATCACTTCATTTAGTTTTAATTACTAAACAAGAAACCATCCACCTGAAGGCACCACTGAGTTCTCTGTCCACACAGGACACTTTCTGCACAAGCCCCTACAAGAAGCTCCACACAGAACACCTGCCTGTCTCTTGCTGGAGCTGCACCTGCCCCGTGCAGGGCATTTCTGATTGTTCTTCACTGGTTAAACTCTCCTGCAGCTCCTCTGTGTGTGTTTCATACAAAGTTTCACCCCACTGGCAGCTCAGTGTGAGCAAAGGGCAGGGTGTTCCATCAGCCCCTGCACAGAAGATGTTCTGGTGCAAATCCAGGGGGACAAACTGCACAATTAGAGGATTCCCCTCTCCTACAGAGAAACCTTCACACAGAGCCATCAGAGCACACCAACTATAACCATAACTCACAGCTTTCTCTGTCCACTCAGTATTTAACATATTAGCACTAACTCTAACTAAGAAAGGTCAAACCTTCCAGGCAATAAACTCATCAACACCTCTCTGAAAAATAAAATTAATTGTAACTCCAAAACCTTTGTGAAAAGATGGCATGTAGATCAGCCAAGAAAACGTATGAACTGCATAATTCAATTATAACTAACAGCAAGTTTTCTGACCCTTTTAAAGCAAGAAAGTATTGACATGAATGAAGTGACCGAGATACCACATCATTTCTTAAAATCGAGGGGGTTTTAGTAAAACATTCAGGTTTGCTAAAAGCTGAAGAATTCCTTTTGTTCTACACATAAGGAGTAACCCTGATCTTATCTGCAAGCCTTTTCAGAATTCTGGTATGAATCACGACCAGCCCCTAATTCCCTTTTCTTCTCTATGGGATCAAGGTGACCAATATGTGGAGCAAAGGAACAGATGGCAAAGTTTTGGGGTGGGTGTTTTTTCCTGTTTGTTTTTAAGCTTGAGGCCTCTATCCAGCTGTAACCACTTACTTTCTTTGCCTTTATTATGCACCTTTAGTTCTTCCAAAGCACCTCTGCTGCAGACACCACCCTCCTTCCAAGCAGTGCGTGCAGACCACTAACAAACAGCAGCAGCAATCCCTGGTTCCAAAGGCAAGTGGTAAAAAGGCTGCAAGAGGAGAATCCAGGCTGCCTCCTGCCCCTGTGCCACGTTCAGTGCTGCAGCACCAGAGTCCAGCACCAACAGATCCCCAGCCCCTCATCCTGCCCAAAACTCTTGCCCCCCACCCACCCACCTGCCCCAGACAGCTCCTTGTTCCCTTCTCCCCACCCTCATCCAGCTTCTGAGCCCTCTGCATTCCAGTTAGTGCCTCTCTCCACACCAGGAGCACACTGGGCTCAGCATTAACAGGGTGGGATCAGCTCCTGTGCCCCTCCCCTTGCTACACCTGCCCCAATCAATCCTCACCTGGCTGGCACAGCCACACCTGCCCATTCCTGTGCTCCCATCTGACAGAGCTCCTGCCCAAGAATGAAGGATTCACAACAACCAAGGATTTCTAAACGATGTGCAGGGTATTTTTAACCCCCTTCTTGAAACTGGTTGGATTTTAACAGAATCTTCCCAGAATAAACTCGGTCTGATCCAGCCCCTCAGCACAAAGATGCCCATGTTGGGTGGCTGTTAAAGCACAGAGTGTGAGGATGGGAAGTGCTAACCAGAGCTGGCACTGAGAGCTCCAGCTCGGTATTCCAAGTTCAACCACAGTTATAAATTCCTGATGGCAAATAAAAGGCAAATATGCTCAGACAGAGCAATTGGAAACTGTGTTCAAATGGCACAAAGCAGGAGCAAATGCAGGACTGGCCCTCACACTCCCAAAGGAGCCCCCAGGACCAGGGGGACAATTTTCTGTGCATTTACTGCCACTCCATCACAGTGACACAGGAGTGGAGAACAAGTGCAAGTCCAGGCATGGGAAGAACTGCTGAAATGCAGAGACTGGAGTTGCTAAATTTCAGTGAAATTACCAAAAATCCCAAGTTTTGCTGGGGTCCAAAGCCCCGCTCAGTGCAGATGAAGTTACATTAAGCTGATGCACAGGAAATAGCTGACTTATTCTACAGGATGAACAATCCACCAGAGGAAAGGAACTTTCAGGAAAAATGATAAATATTGTAATGAGGAAATCCGAGGCACGTATTCACAATGCCACATTCACATCTCACAAATGAGCAGCAATTTCTTCCCACTCTCTTGGCCACGGCAGCAACTGAGACACAAATACAAATA
Organism: Sakesphorus luctuosus; assembly: GCA_013396695.1. Classification (NCBI taxonomy): domain Eukaryota; kingdom Metazoa; phylum Chordata; class Aves; order Passeriformes; family Thamnophilidae; genus Sakesphorus; species Sakesphorus luctuosus. The sequence goes on along the minus strand of VWZD01000845.1, from coordinate 897,319 downwards.
TACAGTAGTACCCCCAGGCTGAATAACTTGCTCTGGGAGGGGAACCAAGAGCTTTACTGCCTGTCCTTGTGGATGGGGCTACAGAACTTTTCGCCTCCTTTTACCACCCCCTGTAAGAGCTACTGAGAGAACATCATGAACTGTGGGAACTGCTCAAGGAAGGGAGAGAAAATCACACAAATACTTTATGACAAGCCAGGCACAACGCACGTACTCCTGCAAAGAACTCCAAGTCACTTTTTCCTTGCAGGCCTTCCCTCTTCCTGCTGCAGAAGAAAGCAGAAGCCAACAACATTTTAAGTCATCTTTCAACCCAGGTCTTAAGCAGAAATCCCAAATAGGAAAGGTGTTCACAAAGGGCCACAGTGCTACGTGACAGCACAGCCTCAGGGGAAGTGTTGCCCCCCAGCCCCATTAATACAATCCCAAAGATTTAAACCCTTTGACAGAAGACAAAAAGCTGATATCCAACTATTTAAGGCAAACTGGAATTATTGCATGGAATTTACAGACAGCATTTGGTTCTGTAAGGAACCAGGGGCACTCCACCAGCACCACTAATTAGCCTGAACAGAGGGTTTTTACCATTCCAAACATCCACCTTTGATCAACAACTCATTGTAAGTGTGTGATATCCATTCACATTAGAAGACTGTTCACCAAACGTCCAGAGTGACCAGTTGGACATTCAGAAATGTCACACACACCACCCATATGGAAAGATGAAAGATGGCACCACTTCTTCAGGTTGTCCACGAGCCTTAATTACCAAGCTGCTCCATCCTACAACATTTCTCACATCACATCTGATACCATCTTTTATAAACCCAGACAGAAGGACTTTGCTGCTGCTAAACAAAAAGGAGGACACCTTAATATTACTACACCTAAGCACAATGCTGTTACTCACTTAGTCCTGCACAGTCTTCTCCACAGAGCTACAAACCATTATTCTAATAAATCCATCAGGGGAAAAACAGGGAGAGCTTTCTCTCTGAAAATAAATATTTATACATGTCATATATTAATGATTTCAGAACAACACATAGTGAACATTTCCTCTTAAGAGCTGAACTGAAGAACTACTTGTCATAAGGAAGCCTCGGTGCTTGGTGCAATTAAGGCCAGGAGTTTCTAATCCCAGACAGTTCAGCAGGAATGTAATTCTATGAATTTTATTCAGACATGTTTAGTTCTTTTGCATGTTAAAGGATTTTTATGTTAATTTTTTTTAACCAGCCGTGTCCATAAGTACTCTAACCCAGCTACAACTCTCCTCCCCCACTGATAATAAAACTGGATTAATTTTAGAACATTTACATATTTTTCATTATAAATACCTGCATCTGTTAGATTGCATTTCACTAAAATGAAACAGCAATTTGCTCCATCCACTGTCCTCCTGTCCTGTGAGACACACAAAGCAGCAATTTTGCCATTTCAGAAGACACAGCCTAGTCTTTATGTGCATTATACAGAAATCCCCAAACTGGCTCATGTTTTCAGAAAATGTTACCAATGCAGATTCCCACCTCCAGTTAAACAGAAGCACAACTGCCTCTCTAATTGAATTTATGTATGTATCTATTTATAAGCTCTAAATCAAATGGTTCAGCATGTTAAAGAGAAGCATCATGACAGATATAATTAGTTATGACTCCATTTAACTCCATTGGTAATATTGAAATCTGGGTCAAGGCAGACTGAAAATGAGTGTATGTCACTTGTTTAGAGCCATTGAAGGTGACCAGCCAGGACACCCCCCTGCTCTGCACACCCCTCAGCAAGCAGGAGGAGGGCAAGAAGGGGAGTTTTAACCTGGATATAACCCCAGCCCAGCCCAGCTGGCAGCACAGGATGGAGCAGAGGGACTGACTGGTCCATCCCCCAAACGGTGCTGTGGGTTGGGAAGCTTTCCCATGGCACTGTCACTCAGTTTTGTGGCAAGATGGCATCACACACACCAATTTAGGCAGGAATGGTACAATCTGGGTGCACAGCTTTGCTGTGACCTGTACATTACACAGTCTGATTCTCTGCATTTGTGAAACAACTCAAATGAGTTTGTTACAGGAAGGATGCCCTAAACCTGCTACACTGACAATGTCACTGCCCCTTCCTGCAAGAAAACAAGCCCTGAATTTGGGTTAAACATGGCCTGGCCAAGACTCATCCCAGAAAATTACCAACAGGATACAGCCACATAAACTCACATACTGCTGCTTTTTCTTTCACTTTCAGAGTTTTGAAAATATGAGCAACACTTCATCTAAGCAGTACTTTATACTCCTTTGGGGGATGTCAGTCCTCCCGGGCTGACCTGCCTGAGCAACAGCAAAAAAAAGTATTTGGAGGCAGAAAAATTTGTCAGGAGTCTGCAGGATGCTAAAACAGTTGATAGTGCAAGACAAATGTGGCATGGAAGAGATAAATGATCCCAAATGCAGAGTCTCAGAAGGCCCAAACCCATGTTTTCTGTGGATTTAAACTCATGGGAATCAACGTCCATGGGCAGAAAGACAAAAGACAGTAGCTCTAAATGCCAGCTTTACTTGGTTTTCCTTTTTATGATCTCCAGCATGTCTCTTCTCCATCCTGTATCAATCCATGTCTCTTCTCCATCCTGTATCAATCCATGTCTCTTCTCCATCCTGTATCAATCCATGTCTCTTCTCCATCCTGTATCAATCTCCCCCTTAAACCCAGATGATAATGCTCAGCCAGTTTTGTCCTGAGCTTTGTTACCTGCCAGTGAAGAACTCTGTAAAGTCACAAGCAATCTTATCTAAGCTTTCCCTGAAAGTATTTAACAATTAAGCATCAAGAAAAAGTCAACAGTTTGCTTCCTTGAACCTGTCACTGACAGATATCCCTCAGGATTCTGAGCCTCTTTCCCAACCAGAACAGCTTTGCCAATAACAGACACACAGAGCAGCTCTTTTTACATGCACTGTGTGACACCACTGAGATGAACCTTCCCACCCCCCAGAAGCCACCAGAGTGATGTCACACACCGGGGTGATGTCACGCACCAGAGTGATGTCACACACACACACACACCAGAGTGATGTCAGACACCAGTGATGTCACACACCCCAGAGTGATGTCAGACACATCCCAGAGTGATGTCAGGCACTGCATGAGCCATGGGCACTCACACCCCACACATCAGAGCCTCACGTAACAGCTGTGTAGTAGCTGTGTAGTAGCTGTGTAGTAGCTGTGTAGTAACCTGCTCCTTCCACTCAGCCAGTCCAAGGCCAGGGCACGTCGCTGCTGAGAGGAGACAAACACCCAAAGGAATCCCGCACCTCCCTGCCCACAACACCCGCCCCAGCGGTGAGATGTCACTCCAAGGATGATGGCAAAGCCAGGAAGCACTTCAAAGGCCATGAGACAAACCAGAACAGGGCATTAAAAGCTGTCTCCTGTCAGGCATCAGCCCATCACCTCATGGACATACAGACAAAACGTCCTCATCTGGGGCCTGATCAGATTTTTCAGTGTGATTAACAAAGAAAACAGAACGTAATTTGTCACCACTAGCTGGGTTCCTCAGACAGACCTTAAACTCTTTAAATGTAACTGAAAAGAGCAATTTGAAACATCACTCGCTACTTTTCCACCCCCGGGATTTCTCTTTTGTTTTTCCCCCCAAGAGCTTTATGTTTTTAACCATCCCCATCAGGACTGCCTGTGGATTCCCCATATGTCTCCTGCACATGCCCCATATGTCACCTACACACGGAATCCTCCACTGCTCCTTTGTGGTGCTGCTCTGATTGCACAGCCAAAGGTGAAGGAATATTGGGCCTTTTTAAACTGAATTTGGACCTTTTCCTTGAAGCCCCCAGAGAACTGTTTTCCTACTGTGATTTCCTATCCCAGATCCTTTCTGCTCTCCGACTGCCTTGCCGTGACACCCCATTCTGCACCCTTGAACACACATACCTAATTTTATACCCAGATGAATAAAACTCTGTCCTACAAGCTGATTTCATAGAAACAAACAGCTGAAACTGCTCCATGCAGCTGCCCAGTTGTTTATTACAATTCTTTGGCATCTGTATGATCCACAACTGATTTATAGGTATATAAATATCTATTACTATATACTGTGTGTATAAAAAAGCACATATTTACACACAGACTGCATACTTTGATGGAAACACCGAGGGCCAAGCAGCCACCAACCCCTGCACACTGATCAGACACATCTATTGACTTTGCTATGACTGCAGCAGTTTAATCCACCCACTATGTAATGTATTGATTGGGCTTTCTTAATGACACATGGCTTGCTAAAAACCAGTACTTAAGTCAAATATACCCTCCATGAAGGAACCCCTTTGTTTGATTGTTGACCAAAGCCTATCTAAGTACAGGCTGCTGGGAGAAGAGCCACTCCTGCCCTCCTTTCACCTTCCTGTCTGCATCCCTCTTCTCCAACACAAAACAACATTTTTTTCCTGGTAGGATTAGCTTTCAGCTCATCCCACAGCTACAGTCGCTGGAGTCAACACAAGGGAGGGCCCAGAAAGTGAAGCCAGGGACTACAAAGAGAAAAAAGAAACAGCACTCAGGTTTTAAACTGACCTAAAACAGCACTAAGATCTCAGACAACTGTAAAACCACTGCCTTGATGCTTAGAAATATAGGGAGCTACTTCATCAATCAATCAGTCAATCAGTCAGAATGCTGTTCCTACAATGAGGCTCTGCTATCCATGAACTTCAGTCCTACTTCCACCACCACTGATGAAAATTTAGGAGTCATGTTAACCACTGTCTTCAGCTGTACTTCTTAACACTCACATTTATCCACTGCAAAAAACAGGTTTGAAGATTCCACACTGTTGAGCAAAACCCAAGAATATTCAGGCTCTTTCCAAATAACAGGGATCTTTCTCAAGGAACACTGTTGCCATCACAGGAGCTCCTGGGGGCTGGTCAAACAGCAGCACTTTCCTCCTTCCACACTGAACCCTCCCAGTAAAGTCTCACCTCTGTGCTGGGAGGGCTGCACAGACAGTAAAGCAGCAAGAGGGAGGGACAGCAGACGAAATGCTGATCCCTTTTCTACACCACAACACTCAGTGTTTTCATTTCCCTGAGCAGCAAACCCTGCAGGAAAGCTGAAAGCCAACAGTAAGGAGGAGGAAAAACAAATGGAACACCATTTCAGGCCTGCCTCTGATTCTGCACCAGCAAAACTCTTCCAGCTCGTTCCAGTTGGAGCCCTGGGATATTTATTAGCACTTTTTCCAGCCCAGTGTCACCGGGCTTTGTGGCTGTGGAAGGCTCTGTCCTTGTTAACTGTTCTCACACAAACACTACCTGGAGCACATGAACCAAACAAACTGCACTCATCTTTACTTAAGTCTATATATTGTAGCACTCAGAGTTTTGCAGACTTCAAACTGATTTTAAAAAGCATCTCCTTGACAAAAACAACTTTATGGGCTTCATTCAGATACCTGTCACTGATCTCCCAAGTGAGAGCAGTCAAATGCAGCTATTTTAACACAGATAATTCACAAATTGGGACATAAAATATTTACTGAAAGCAACAGTCTCTTTTCAGTCCTTTGAAGACAATTCAACGTGGGGGTGGAAGAAATAATGACAGTTCTGTCTGCCAGGGTAGGGTATTTACAAATCCACAAATTCAGCACAACACTGAGGAAAATCACAGGAAGAATGGAAGGGGTGACTGCACTTGCAGCTTTGGTAGAACTCAGGATAGGGCCAGATCAAAAGGGGGAAATAAATATGTGAGGGCTGAAGAACTTTCCTCACACTGCAACTTCCTTGGGTAATGTCCCTAATGTAAAGTTTGCAGGAGACTCGATGATCCTTGTGGGTCCCTTCCAACTCAGAATAGTCTGTGATTCTCTGATTCTCTAATTTAAATTGCACTGCCCATATTTTAATCAGAAACCACAATTTACACCTCCTAACAGAACTACCACCATAACACTCGGATTTTAACAATTATCCAGCAATTCTCCAGCTCAGGATAACACAAATGTCCTGCCATATTATCACTAATGAGTCAAGTGATACTTGCAACAGACAGGGAAACCTCAGAGCACAAGAATGACCTTTTCTATGAAATACATCACAGAGATGCACCATAAACCAAACCCAAACTCAGCAGAACCGTCCCACCGCTGTGGTTTGTGTCTGGTACGGAACCCAGACCTAAATAAACTGTTAAACACTTAGTGCAAAGGTATGCCAAACATTTCTCAGAACTTTCTTAAGGTCCCAACAAAGAATCAACCTTTTTTGCAAAATGAGGCCTAGGTTAAATATTTTATTTGGCTCCTCAAGATGGACTGAGAAGTTGGGCACCAGCTCCAGATCAGTTCTTGGACTCACATCAAACATTACCCTGTCATTTATCCAGTCAGTCAAAACAATGTTTTCCATCTAAACCTTTAATGTTTATGTCCTGAAAAACTGCTAATTGAATCCAGTTCTTGAAATCCATTTTTTAATCTATACCATCTAATTTAGAGATAATGAACAGAAAAGATAAGGGTGGAACAATGATTGCAGAATTAATCCTATAAACAATCAAGCCAAAACAGAAGACTGCTAGTTTCGTAGAGCCAAAGAAAATTAAGATTAAACAGCATTTGTCAGTTTGAGAATAAACTTTTAAAAACACTGGATATACAGATTCTTCTAATTCCAAACAGTTTTAGAATTCAAGAGCCCTCAAACTGCTTTTCCAATCAAAAAGGGTAATCAAAACCACACAGAACACTTGAAACTCCTCCTAGGCAAGAACTGACAACATGTCAGCTGAATTAATAAAACTCAGTGTTTTCCTTAAACATGTAAAGCTCCCTTACAACAGCTGACCTTGTGTGAAACAACTCACAATCAGCTAAAGCAGAAATACCTCAAGCTGTTCAACTGGAGGAACAGGCCAATGTTTCCCATCAACTTCCAATACCAGAACTGGCCCCCAGCGACTGCAGGAGCTGCTGACCCTGGAACAGTCCCTGGAAAGACCATTTTACCTTCATCCTGTGCTCTGCACATTCCCCTCCTAAAATCCAAGATGACAGAAAACCTCAGAGAGATTCCCTAAGGCTGTACCTGCTCTGTGTGGGGACTGAGCTCAGCGTGTCAAACCCCTGCCTGGCCGGGTCACACTCACACTCACACGGGCACAGCCACGATTTCACAACACACTTAATCCTCAATAAAAATAAAATATGGAACAAATCTGAACACAAAACACAGAGGTGAGAAAGACAACTCCCTGGACGACGTTTTCCACGCTTTTAAATAAGGCTACAGACCATTTTTAATGTTTCAAAGATAAGCAAGTCTGAGCACTCGCTGCTCAGGGAAGAAAAGTATTAAAGCCCTGCATCAATACAGCAATAACCCCAGAGAAAACTACAAAACACTCTGTAAAAACAAGGCTCCACTGTTCATGCTGCAGCCCCAGCTACACTCATTTCAGGAGCTTTATTTCCAACTGTAATATACAGACACTCACAAATCTCCCTGAAAAACTGGACTACAAACTTAGTCCAAGTATTTCCAAAGTAAAACATAAGCAGAAACATTTTACTTTTCCTGTAAGAACAACACACTTGGCAAAATTAGTACAGAAACACCTCTATTAGCCATTGAACTGGGGATACTTCTCATGCACCTAAGGTAAACACATCGACTCTTTAGTGTTTTTAAAAACTCTGCAAGCTGGTTAAACCCACTGCATGCAGAGATGAGTGTTTACAGTGTTATCTCCTCCTTTCTAATCGCTCACCTTCATGTCCTGATGCTCCAGGACACAAACCATCACTTGTCTGCTGGGGGACTCACAACACTTTGAAAGCCAACAACTAGTTCAAAGCATCCTGTATCTCTAACACAGAAAGCTCGAGCAGAACTTCCAGCCTTTTTTCCCCTCTAAACCCACTGCCCGGGTTTTCACCTGGTAAAGGACACGGGTTGTGTGTGTCACACCGGCCTGTTCTCCCCTCTGGCTGCAGGTGAGGGGCTTTCACGGCATTTTGGGTATCAGGGCTCAAGGAGGGTTGTGGAAGGCGCTGAGCCCACCCAGCCCCGGGACCCGCCTGTCCCACCCACCCGGACC
>VWZD01000845.1:810291-888826 GCA_013396695.1 Sakesphorus luctuosus | reverse complement strand
AGACCCTCTCGGACTCTCCAGAACCCTCCGGACCACCCAGACCCCTCCGGACCACCCTGACCCCTTGGACTCCTCCGACCCCTCGGACCCCCTCAGACCCCTCCGAACCCCCCAAGCCCCTCCAGGCCCGCGCGGCGGAGCGGCTAAAAAAGAACCCCCAACAACACCAGCACCACCACGACAACCAACCAAACAAACAAAGCGATCAACCCCCCGCCCATGACAGGGGACACGGGCTCGGACATGGGCCTGGGGACACGGGCCCGGACATGGGACTGGACATGTCCCATGTCCGGGGCCCGTGTCCGGGTGCCAGGACGACGATCCTCGCCCTCCCTCCTTCCCTCCAGGCCCCAGGGCCTTCACCCTCACCCTCTCAAACCCTCACCTGTGAGTCGCAGCTTGACGGGCCCGTTCCGCCGAGCCCCCGAGCTGGACATGGCCTGCAGAAGAGCGCTCAGGGCAGCGGCGGCCGCCGGGGGAGCAGCGGGAGGAGCCGCGCTGGGAGGAGGAGGATGGTGAGGAGGAGGAGGAGGAGGAGGAGGAGGTTGAGGTGAGGCCCGGATGTGCCCGGCGTCGCCATGAGCGGGGCCGAGAAGGAGGAGGAGGAGCGCGGCCTTGTCCCGGCGCTTCCCCGCCCCCGGAGCGGACAGACGGAGGGGTGGGAGGGGATGGGGTGGGATCGGAGCCGGCCCCGGAAAGGCCCGGCGGGAGCGGAGGGGGACGGCGGCAGGTGGGGGGACGGCAGGGAACTGGGGCAGGGAATGGCCAGGAGATGGGGCTGGGAGATGGGGCAGGGAATGGGAGAGCTGGTGATAAGAGAGCAAGGGGGGAATGGCTGGGAGCTGGAGATTGGGAAGGATCCACGGAATGGCCTTGAGTTGGAGGTTGGGAAGGACGGGGGAATGGCCATGTCCTGAGGGTTGGGAAGGATCAAGGGAATAGCCATGAGTTGGAGGTTGGGAAGGATGCAGGGAATAGCTGTGTCCTGGGGATTGGGAAGGATGGGAGGACTGGCCATGTCCTGTGGGTTGGCAAGGACAGTGGGTATGGCCATGTCCTGGGAGAACTGAGGGATAGGAAGGATGAGTGAAGTGGCCATGGTGGAGGGGAGGGGGATGACAGTGAAGCTGCATGGGGATTTGGGACAGGAGAGTCAAGGGAAAAACGGGAAAAGACATGGGAGTAGAATTGGAAGGCCATCTGAAATGTCCCACTCAGGAGTGCTGCTGATCCAGGGCTGTATTCCACATGGACAGGGTGTGACAGACCAGCCCTGCAAACTGTTAAACTTTGGACCAATTTAGTCCTTATCTGCACTGTGTGGAAATCAGCAGCCTGGCTCAGGGAACTGCCATTCCCAGAAAAATAACCAGGAGTGCAGCACTGCCTCACATCCACTCCATGTGGCCTGACTGAGCTCCATCCTACAGGAAAAGGGATCCTTCCAGAGGTTTCCCAGCACTGCAACATACTTCCCAGGAGGGGAACTCCATGCTGCAGCAGTCATGGACAGTTTTCTGCAGGGTCAGGGGGTGGGAAAAGCTCCTGGAAAAGCTAGGAAGGTTGCCACAGGAAAGGTTCCCTTGGAATCTGAGCTAATACACCACACACCTTTTCTTGCCAACAGCCCATTAATGCTCTGTACTCGTTCAGACGTGTCACTGCTCTGGCTTCTTCCTGCTGAGGTCACCTGTAAAATATGATCACATGGGTAGGCAGGGATTAGGATCCAGCCTATGGATCAGGATCCTCACGTGGGATGAGGAGATGACCAGTGCCTCACACGGTTTGTGGTGTGGCTTCCACACAGCCTGGGAGGTTTCCCTCCTGCCCTGGCACAGAGCTGAGCTGTAACCATGTCTGGAGTGGCCCATCCTGGCTGAGCTCAGAGCCTGGGGCTCGTCAGTTCAGACTGGGGGCCAGGAACTGGTTTTTTCTCACTGAAGGCCTTGGAAGTGGGATTTGGTCCTTAAAGCTTTCCTTCCATGGAATGGGACACCTCCCCACTGAGGGTGCTGGTGGGCTCACATCTTCCTCCCAAAGTGCTTTAAGTGCCACCTCCTTCCAGGTGGAGATTCCCAAAGCTTCCTGCTGTGGTGGCTCTGCTGTTCCAGTGTCTGGGACCTTCCTCACCCAGGGCTGTGTCTGTGGCCTTTGCCAGCACCTGTTAACACAAAACCAACAAGTGTTGGACACCAACCTTTGTCACAGCATAGACAGAGCTCAAGAGAAAACATGGATTCATTGCTTTGTCACTATTTCTAAAAAGAGAATTAGAAACAAAGTCTAAACTTTACTGACTAGAAAACACTGGGGCAATAAATCTACTGATTATATGGCTTTATGCTGCACTGAAACAGTTCAAAAGTTACTTTGTCGTGGTTATGAAAATTCACACACACCTCAAAGACATTCCAGGTGTCCTGATCCCTGCATTAAAACACAAACCAGGAGAAAAATCAGCCTTTGTAATTGAAGGTCATATATTAAATTCCAATCTGTTACAAATTCACGTAGCCAGGTCATTATCCTTTTCTCAAAGCAAGTATATAAAGCAAAAGGCTGATGGTTTGCAAATATTGCAACATTACCTGGCCACTGCTGAACTGAATAGAAGAACAAAATAGAAAGCTACTTTCCACATACTTAACATATTTCTAGGTTATTCTACTATCTCCCAACATGTGATGATTATTAATTTCTGGGGTCTTGCAGTGCTGTCTGGACTCAGCGTTCAATAATTCTGATACAATTTGACCAAAGTATTTAATGTTGTGTTAAACACAGAACTCGGTGCTTGATCTTTTTCTAATGGATAACTAGTGTGTCAGACATTAATTGCAATGCCAGTATTTTAGAAAAACCAGAAAAACTGTGGGGACCAAAGGTGCTGATGGCACCTGGTGGCTGAAAGTGCTGCTTTCCCAGCAAAGGAATTGCACAGGAACGTTGTGATCCAGAGGCTCTTGGGCCAGTGCTGTCCCTCAGGTTCTCAAAGTATTCACAGCTGAGGCACCATCCAAAGCACTGGAGGAAATCCATATGGAAGGGGCAAGTCCAGGTGTCTTTGGGAAACCACCAGGGCTGTGGAGGAGTCTGTAAGGACAAAATAATGTAATGGCTGGTACCATTTGAGTGACACTTTTAAGAATTTAACAAAAATTTCTTCTGTTCTATGGCTGCCCAAAAAATGGGCTTTGATTTCTTGAATTTCCCAAGAGGATGAAAAACAAGATTTTGCATTCACAGGTAGTTCTCAAAGGATTTAGTGGGTTTGGACACTGGGAAATGTGAACAAACATCTTTAACCAAGTTCACTTTTAGAAGAGGAATTTTTTTGACTAGTTAATTTTTTGGAGGTGAGGTCCTTCCTCCCCATGGTTAGAAACCCAAGAACACACTGAAAACTCATTCCCCAGCATGTGGTATGTGTTCAAAGCAAATCAACATTTAAGAATTGCATTCCATTTCTGTCTGTATAGAGGTTTAATCACAGCACATTCCTCCAGCAGTAACGAGAGCTGGCTGCTGTTATGTCACATTCTTCCCCAGCTCCTGCAATGCTATCAGCAAAGCCAGAGAGTTCTGCCCCTGTTGTTCAGCTTTTGTGAGTGAATTGAAACCTTAAAACTATTTTCATGAGACAAATTTTAAAAATAAAGATATTTAAAATTACCTGAGTTGCATTTATTTCTACTAGATGTCATTTACTAAATTTCCCAGAGCCTGTTCTGGTTGGATTACAGAGACCAGCCCTGTTCAAGATGATCAGAGAATTACACCTCCCTTTCCTTTCCCCCTCTGATGTCTTTCCATTGTATGTGCAACTGTTAATGCTAAATGCCTATTTTGCCACCTAATGGTGTAGTTCTGAGCAGTGTTACAGCAGTATGCTGTAATTTGTCAGGTCTAATTTAATCTAAAACTAAATAAATTTGAAATATTTACAAAACTCTTTTTCCCTTTCTTACCGTATTTTTTAAAGCCTTGTTGATGAAGCAAAAATACAAATTTAAACAAAGTAAACTGAAGAATGATGAAGATTTTTACCACCAGTGTTCTCTGCCTCTTTCTTAATTAGCCTGATGAACTCATTCCCTTTCAGAGCCTTGCTGCTCCATCCACACCTTTGCTTGCAATGGCCATTGTTCTCCTGTCTGCCTCTTTGGCACAGGTTTTCCTTCCAAGCCTCCCCTAAGCCAGTCATAACTTCTCACCACAGCCAAAGTACTTCCTAAATTCATTGCAGATCCATCCCATTTTGGTCGTGTTCCTGGAGGGAATTCTGTCCCCTGTGGGGATGCCTTTGGTGCCTTCCCTGATGTTCTGCTGTACAGGAGGATCACACCCTGCTGCAGTCCTGCACTGGCAGGAGCAGAGCCCAGGGACAGACAGTTTCATGTGTACAGGATGCCTTTCCCCCCCATGCAGATTATGGAAATCATCACACTGGAGCACTGTCTGCATTGCTGGTGAACAGCACAAACTGCATTAAAGCCCTGAGAGATACGTGCTTAAAAATCTGCTTGTACTCTGTCACTGTCGCTGCTGAGAGTCCAAGAGAGTTCCCCAGCAGTGGCAAACACACCTATCAGAGTCCTGGGATGAAGAAACATGTCTAGACAGGGGCTCTGGATCTCACTAAGGCTCCCTTTGGCATGCAGAGACAATGTTTATGCAAGAGGTCAAGATTCAACCCATTTCTCAAGCTGGAGCTGGAGATGAAGCTGTTCAGGAGAAGAAACTAGGAAGGAAATCTCCACCCATACTCTGGCTCCTGCAGCAGGGACAGAGCTGGGAGCAGAGACACCGTGGCCCTCTGAGACAGGATGTGTCTTGGGGAAATGATGTGTCTCTGAAGGGAAATGACTGCAGCTGTGGCTACAAAAAAATGCATGAGCTCCCATATCACAGGATTTTCCAGGGGTTAGTCACTAAGATAACTTCTAAGGCCATCCATCCAGAGCAGATTAGTAACTGATGCACAGATATTCCATGCAGCCCTTTAGCCATGTTATTTCCTCGTCATGGACAGCACCATCCCAACGTGACTTTAGGAGAAGAACAGAGTTCAGAGACTGAGAGCAGAGTGAACAGATGTGTTGCATTTTCCAGTAGACAGAGGCTGAAATCCCCTTTCTGAGAGAGGTGGATCTGTCATGTCCTGGCACCTGGCAAAGGGCTGGAGATGAGCCCCTTGTGCCAGCCCAGCCCCTGGTGTAGCTCATGCCAACACTTCTCTGCTGCTGATGTGCCTTGTCCCTTATCAAATTATAGCAACGTTTTGTACTTCTACAGGGAGCAGAACCTGCAAGGTTCAAAGACAAAAACAGCTCTGAGAGCCTTAACCCCCCAGGATGACTATTTTCTGCCAGGGGGAAGCAGCCACTGGGAGTCAGATGGGCTGAGCCAGACAGTGCAAACCACATCTCCCCACAGTGCTGGGAGTTGCTGAAAGAAGCCCAGGCTATGCAGCTTTGGAAACACTCTGCTTTGCCTCATACCGAGTCTGGAGACACTTGTAAACATGCTAGGTGAAAACTAAATCCATAAATAAGCTCAATCATGACACAAAAGCATTTGCTGGTTCAGGAAGCACAGCAAGCCCTTTTTCTTTCTTTCTTTTTTTCCTTTTTTTAAAGTCTAATTCCTAATACTTTCTGAACTGCAGAAATACCTGACCTGTCCACAGGCTGTACTGGCTTTTTTCATGCTTGCTTTCAACAGAATCACCCACAAGTCCATTGTGAAATCAATTAAGGAGGATTTAAGATAAAGTTTTCTCTAAAAATACCTCTCAAATACTTCATTCTAGAAATCACAAAGCAAGGTTTCATGCCAGATAAGAACAGCACGGATATTTAAGTAGGTTAGTGGGTCTAGTGAGGTACTAAAAGTAATCTAAAGTAAAATCTGTCACCATGTGTCTTGGATCATTCTTTTATTCTGCTCTTGAAACCTTTTAAAATAGAACTGGAGGAAAGGTGGTTTTCTTCCCTTTTTAGCAGTAGAACTCAGGGGCAACATGTCTAATTAGGCAATGTGTCTAATGAAGGATGTGAGGGCTGGCTCTGCAATCAGATGTGATCATCCTGCAAGCAAACACATCCAGCCCCTCTGTGCTCATGGAACTCATTCACTGGCTGCAAAACTGGGGGGGGGTTGACTAAATGTCATCATTCATTTGCTCTCCAAAGCTCCTTGCACACTTTGGTTGCTACAAATTTAACAAATATTTGGATTATGTTGCGAGAAGGACATTGTGTTCCAATTTGGGTCTAATCCACAGTGGGCTGGCTGTGAGGAAGTGAGCTTTGCATTTAGTTAAAGTGGGTTTTCTTGGGGGGTTTCTGTCATGTTTCTTCCTGGGGTATTTTGTAACTACAGCACACTGAATTCTGTTGACAGCTGCAAATCCACAGTGCAATACAGCAGATCAGATTTTGTGCAGGGGCTCTGCAAATGCTCTTGGTTGTACTGAACAGAAAAGTTTTTAACAAAAGCTGGTTGCAGGAGTGGGCTAATCAGACTTCTCTTAAGTAATTTATAGGATAATTTGCTATTAAAATTGGGATTTTAGAAATTATTAGATCCCTCTTGTCTGCCTCCCTCAATCCCCTCTGTTTTCCCTCTCTGAATGAATTTACATCTTGCAAAGCTGTTTCCATTCCCTCTCTGCTCATGTTTTCCTGCCCTAAGCCATGTCTGGCTCCAGACTGCAGGTGTTGATACACTCTTAGGTACAGATGGGTAACAGCTTCAATTTCAGGAACTACATAAAACAGCATTCCTACAAGGAACAAAAATTCCTGGTTAATTCAAGTCCCATTTTCCAAAGCAGTTCTTCTCAGGTGGAATGTGGCTGTCCTGTCAGCCCCGTCCCCCTGGCCTGATTCCCCTGCACTGGCAATGTTCCCTCCATGGTAAGTTATATGAACTGCAGCAATGGGGTTTTTTTAGCCATTAGGGGAAAGGAAATGACATATGGAGAGAATTCAAGTCCCTCCTCATTCCTAGAGAGTCTGTCCAGAAAGTCGGAGTGCTGAGCTCCATCCAAGTGCCGTTTCCTGCTCCGAGCTGGGAAGGGGATCTGGGAGTGGGAGGGGAGGTGGGTCCATAACATTAAATTGCTGCTTCTGATTAACAGCACATTCTGCAAATGATTTCACAGTGTTGCTTTGAACAGGACTGAGCCTCTGCAGCCCAAAGATGTGTAGCAATGCACTGATGAAAGAGCTATTTTTACATCTGTTTCATATAGTGGGTAAAAATGAAGTGCTTGGGACAGTGGCAATGTGCTTTGGAGATCACTCAAGATTTGCTGATAACTTTGTGCCTCCAATGCCCCACATGCCCACAGAGCATTACTGCATACTCTGCTGGGGCAGCTGTTTCAGCACTGTGAACCTGCACCCAGAGCAATCTGGTACAGAGAACAAATTAGGCAGCTTTCCACGATTTTATATGTATGTATATATATATATGTATATCTATGACCCCATAATTTATACATATATTAAAATATATGAACATCACCTTTAAAAAATGACCCCACAATTTCCATTTCCCATCCCAATGCAAACTGAGAAAGATGTGAAAAAAAGAAGAATTCCTCACTACACTGCCCCATTTTCTGACCTCATAGTTGTGACCCAACCTCCTCCAGAGCACAACCAGTGCCACTGATTGCTTTCAGTGTGTCAGTCTGCTGAAACTCCCTCCCTCCTATATGGTTTACACATCCCTCCTGCAGTTGGGCCATTTTATTTAAATGATCAGCATAACATTTCACTGTGGTCAAACAACCTGTGCTTAGTAAGAATTAACAGGATTTTACTCCATCCTGCATTAACTTCTCTCTCCTTATGCCTGTAAATCCCAACTTCACTTCCCTGTCACTAAGGACACTCCCCGGGGGAGGGGATGAACAGACAGGGCAGAGAGGAACTGCAGGCTGGGACAGACAGACAGACAGTGGAGGAACTGCAGGCTGGGACAGACAGACAGACAGTGGAGGAACTGCAGGCTGGGACAGACAGACAGACAGTGGAGGAACTGCAGGCTGGGACAGACAGACAGACAGTGGAGGAACTGCAGGCTGGGACAGACAGACAGACAGGGCAGAGAGGGAACTGCAGCCTGGGACAGACAGACAGGGCAGGGATGGAACTGCAGCCTGGGACAGACAGACGGACAGTGGAGGAACTGCAGCCTGGGACAGACAGATTGGGCAGTAAGAGAACTGCAAACAGGCCATGGCTCTTCCATGAAATCTTTTGGCTCCTGCAGAAGAGTGTCTCTTTCCTGGAGCCTGAGGCAGCCAGTGCTGTGCACTCAGACACAGGACTGGAATCCAGTGACCCCTAATCCAGAGGAAGTGCCACAGAACCTACAGCAAGTCAGTTCTTTCTCAGCTACATCCACATGGGGACTTTCTGCCCCACTCATGGAAGAGCCATTCCCTGGATCAAGGAGATTTCCCAAACACACAGTGAACAGCTCTGCACACCTGTAGCTTCAATGCCCTTGTGCATCCTTTTTCCTGAAGTTTCCAATTACCTTGAGAACTCTCCTCCCAACCTGAGGAGGGGTCCACAGTTCCTTCTGGACTTTTCTCCTAACACATCCCTCTGAAGGCCAAGGGTTAATGTGTTTCCTATTTGGTTTTAAGTTAAAGTCCCAACTTTGTCTTTTATTATTTCCTTTGTAGGTCAAGTATCACTAGACACAATTAACCTTCATTAATTATTTCTGTTTTGACTAACAATGCTTCTTCCCCAATTTGCACTCTTCCAAAGTTCAGATCTGTGCTTAAATCTACATCAGCCTTACCGCAGAGGAGCTTCAACGCTCCTGAGACAATCCTGCATTCAGGAAAAGGGTAACTGTGACCAGAGGTGCTGTGGGTTAACTGGAGGAATGGACATCAGGATTTTCAGGCTCCAGGTGAATTCTGAATGCCTGTGGATAACTTTCTTATGTCTCAGTTTGCTCTGCTGTAAAACAGATTTAGGAATAGAAGAGGTCTGTGAAATATTGTTGGCTAGTGAATTCCTTCTGCAAACTTACAGCTGTTCCTTTCTGCTGCTGTTCCTGTAGTTCCGTGCAGTTTAAATCATTCTGTGCAGAGTAGCAGGAAGCAGCTTTGCTTAAGAGAATATTTCAGTCTAATTTGCAGGGAAACAAAAAATAGATTTCTACTAATTTAACCACTTCCAGCTTTTCCTGTATGAAAAGTGAACAGACATGCTACTGAGCTACAGGACTGCAAAGCCTCTGCTCTTCAAGAGAAGTTCTTAAATCTCACCAAAAAACTCCACATCAAACCCAACTAACTAAGAACCAGGAGCACTAATAATTTCATTCTCCCTTTTTGCTCCCACCACTTTTTTGAAGCTGGAGATGCAGCCCCAAGGGTGACTGTGATCCCAGCCTCAGAAATAGCTTCCATTTTCTTAGAATAAGGAGTGACTCACCCCAGTCACTTACTCATAATCACTGTAGATTGTTGCTTGTGGAAATAGGTGCTGCCAGCAGGGCTCATTGCTGGACAGGCTGAGCAATTTTCTTGGATAAAAACAAAGTCCTGGTGCCCAGAAAGTTAATTATTAAGCCACTGAGCTGTCAGACATCTAGAGAAGAATTTGCAGTGTTCTGTTATTAAATCAATACATTAGATAAATCTGAAACAATTAATTCAAGGGGAAAACCAGAGATAACAAGTGTTCTACATTCTCATCCCCTTTACTATGGGGCAGACACAGAAATGCCAAAGTAACTGTACATATGCTAAAGGTCAATTAAATTAAGGATTTGTGTTTTAAAGTAACATTACTCTGACTTGAAAAGGGCTTTTAAAAGGTTGTATCTTATATTCTATATTTAATCTGGTTAAATACTTGGAAGTCAGCACATGGATGCGTTGTGTGACTACAAGGATTTTATCTCAGTGTTTTTAACAGCAAAGGGGAGCTGATCCCACCTGAGTGTTCCAGGCGGGATTATCCCACCCCATCCAGCGGCAAACGGGACTGGGAGGCGCCGGCACCGCCCTCTGCCGACACAGGCGGTGCTTTACAGCTCCTGAGACTGGGAATTCCGAACTCACATTCCATTGTGTCATTGCCCGTGTGAAACCATAAACATGGAGTATGGGGAAGCAGCGAGTGGTTTTTTGAAGCTGACTTTGCACGGCTTGTTTTGTTAATTCTTTCAATTCTGTACAGAAAAAAATCATGATTTTATGACTGATGGCTTTAGGTCAAGGCTGGAGGTTTGACAAAGCGAAGGACAGAGGAGCCTTAACTGCAGATGTGTAAATTTCATTGGTGTTTTTCTCCCAGAACATCAAAGGTCTGAGCATCGCAAGGAGGGTGGATCTTTGCCCTGAGCAGTACCTGTGTCCGTACCAAACCCTGTTCCTGGAGTGCTGCAGTTCCCGTGGAGTCAGACTGTTCTCCTCAGGGTGGAGCTGCTTCCAGAGGCTCTGGGTGCCACCTGCAGCCCATCCCTCAGATCAGGGCGCTGGCAGGGCTGGGAACACCCCACAGCCACGGTTCAGCCTCTTCAGGGACACCTACAGCAGAAAGGGGTTTATGAGAGTGAAGGAAAACTGTTAAAGTGGTTCAGCCCAAAAGTCATCATGACCAGGTTCAGGACAGGGGGGTTTCTGCAAGCCCATGCCCTGTGTGACAGGTAAAATCTGCACCATTGATACATCAGTGACAGAAACGTCTGTGTCACCAAGGCCACCTTCTGAGCTGGATGGAGACCTCACACAGCCTAAACAGCCCTGCAGAACTATGGTTAGGGCAGTGACTCACAGGTGATTGCTCTGCACAAAACACTGATGCTGCCACCAACAAAGAGATCTGCATGACTGTGTATGCAGACAAACTACCTGCTGCCCTTTGTAACATTATCACATCCCAACAATACCCAGGATAAACAGAGGAGTCACTCGGGTCCATGTCACCCCCAGCCTCCATTAGGGAGGGGACAGGGAGCAGCAGGTCTGCCCCACACTCATGAAAGCATGAGTGACACCACCACCAGTTCATCTGAAGAAATCTTTGTTAGCAGCACACAAGAATGAATCCTTCACAAAGCACACCTGATCTTACATGGATTGCCAGTTACACCCAAATCCACTTTTCCATGCATGTGCACTTCCAAACAGACCTGGAAGCAGACAATAGGTGACTAATGCACCAGACAAAACCACATTTTCTTCAGGGTGACTTAGGAGAATAAAAGGGGTTTTTTGTTTTGTGTTGGTTTGGGAGTTTTATTCCCCTTCCCCAAAAAGGTAGAGGCAAAGCCAATGGGAACTCTGATAGAATTACCTACATATTACATTTCCCTCCCTACATTTTATTAATAAAATTACATGCTATAGTCCAACTAAGTCATGGCTATAAAACATTAGACCTGAACTGTGACCTCTCCTGCACCATCATTGAAGCTGGGGAAGCTCAGAGAGCTGAGACAATACAGGTATTCAAACACATTTGACTCCTGGGAGGTTCCAGTTAAATAGCCCAACCAAAGCTTTTGGAAAGAGCTTGAAACCAGAACAACTGTTCTTCCTCTCAGTACCCTTCCTCCCAGACCCCACCCTGCACAACTCCCTCTGGAGACAGAATGAATTCCTTAAAACTGATTTTTAGAAGCTAGTTTAGCTTCATTATGAGCAAGGTAAGATGAATCAGATATCTGTAAGAAATATCTGGAGAGAAGCAGCAGTTCCTTTGTCCTGCAGTAACAGAGGGCAGTTGTAGGCAGACATCAGAGCCTGGGGTGACCAAGCTGTTCTAACCCCACCACCCCTCCAGTGTTGAATCTCCCATGGTTTGGACTTGCATCCATGCCATACTTTAGGCTAATTTTACTTACCCTGTCACAGTCAGCTTTTAAAAGAGCAAATGACACAGTTCAGTTGGATGTACTGATAACACTTTATTGAACTTCAAGTAAATCCTCTTTTTAAAAGCCTGTTGTGTATAGCACAGC
Source organism: Sakesphorus luctuosus (assembly GCA_013396695.1). Classification (NCBI taxonomy): domain Eukaryota; kingdom Metazoa; phylum Chordata; class Aves; order Passeriformes; family Thamnophilidae; genus Sakesphorus; species Sakesphorus luctuosus. The sequence goes on along the minus strand of VWZD01000845.1, from coordinate 876,811 downwards.
AACAGCTCATGTAAAAAGTGTGAGGTTAGAGGCCTGTGTTGCTCACTTGCACTCTCACCTCTGACAAGGACAGGAAGAGGAAGTATTTACAAGCATATCACAAAGACTGACGTTTACAGTTAGAAATTCACACATATAGTTTGAACTGTTCAAGTATGTTTCAGTTGGATAAAGTGCTACAGGACACAGAAAAGCCATTAAAACAAGAGGAACTATTAAGACAAAGAGGTGGCAGTCATTTATGTGCTACACCACTTGTAGGTGGTTGCAGCACATGCAACATTTAGAAGTTGAAAGAATTTGGTGTGTTGCCCTGGATTTGGAAAGTGTAGCTGTCAGCAGTAGAATCTGGTACAACATTCTGGTCTTCCTCCTCCTAGAAGGAAAAGGAGAGAGTGTTGAAACAGCAGCAGCATTTTAACCTGGTAGTCAGTGCTAGAACAGAAAACGAAATGGAAAAAAACCCTGCAGCCACTTACTTCTGCTGAGAAATATTTCTCAATGATGGTGGAGGAGGCTCTGTACACTTGCTCGTTTTCATGTGACTGGAGAGCTTCAATTCTGTCTAGACCCCCACACTCCTCAATCATGAGGCAAAGCTTTTCAGTCTCATTAATCTTCTCAGCAGCCTGTGAGAGAAAAGCATGGGAAGGATGTATGGCAGCACTACTGCAGAGCCATTAGCAAGAACCTGGACAGTGATCAAAGTAAATTGCACCCACGTACCACAAAGATATTGGAAACAGCATCCAGGATAACCAGCACAGTTTTATTGTCCTTGGTTGTGAGAAGGTTCAGCAGTGGTTCCAGAACACCAGCCTGAACAAGATACACGATCTGGTCGATTGTTCCACCACTGGTGTAGTTCGTTACGGCCCACACAGCTTCCTTCTGGGACTTGAAGTCTCCCTGAGCAGGTAAAAGCAGACTATCTGAGCACAGACAGTAGTAAGAGGAAAAGCCTCAATGTAGTAAATAGAGGCTTCATTTACCTTCCTCAGAATACCAATGAGATATGGCACAAGTCCATGGTCTATCACTCGCTGGATCTGATCCTGGCGCCCAGCAGTGATATTGGACATGGTCCAGGCTGCTTCTTTCTGAATGTTGTTTTTATGATGAGAAAGGAGACTTGGAAAGACAGCAAGTGCTCCTGAGTCAATGACGAGCTGTGTCTGCTCATCAGTACCAGTGACAATATTTCCTATGGCCCTTAATGAAGGGGTCTGAAAAAAAGATGAGTGTAATACTTAAGAAAATTGAAAACCTAGAACAAGCATCTGTCTTGTGTATTAAAAGAACCACTGAGTTACACGGACACCACTCATTTTATCCACGATTCAAAGCAAGAAACAGCAACCTGCACATCCAAGGACTTACCATTATTGGCAGCTCGCTACACCCCAGGAGCCTCACGAGTTGTGGCACCAACCCAGTTTTCACAACAACTTCTATCCTGTCATTGGAGCCGTCTGTGAGGTAGGAGATGGCCCAGCAGGTGTCTGCCAGCACCTCGGGGTCGTCGTGGTGCAGGAGGCGCACCAGGGTGGGCAGGACCTGCTGGATGGCTTCGAGGGGCGGCGCGGGGTTCTTGTTGCGACACAGGTTGGAGAGGGTCCAGGTGACGTTGCGCAGGTATCCAGACTGCAGCATGGAAATAAGGGGTTAGAAATGGCTCAGTGCACTTTTACTAACTTAGTAATTGTAACCTGAGTCCCACTGCACACTCACAGCCAGGGAAGAGAGGTCAGGAACAGCGAGGAGGCTCAGCAGCGGCTCAATTGCACCATATTTAATAACCAGGTCTCTGTAGGCAGAGCCATCCCCTGGGAAAACAAGGAAAATAGCCAAGTGAAGACCAGAATAGAGGAACATGTGCACACAATCATTGTGTTAGAGGATTCAATCCTCTACTGCTTCAGAAGGGCTAGATAAATTAAGCAGAAATAAGAGGACAAAAGGACTGCAGCATGTGTTTTTCTAATCAAACCACTAAGCTTAATTTTTTCTGTTGGAAGAAAAAGTAATGTTTTTTATACACCTTTTCTGAGGAGTTCATAAGCATGTAAGTCCTTGCTTAGTTATTCGAAAACATGCCTCAGATCTATCACTAGACCCGAGCCTCCCCCACAACATGGGAGTTGAAATGCATTATAATCATCTGTTGCATGACTGACTGCTACAGTATAATGCTGATGGAATGTCAGTGTTTGACTGAGAATTCGATGGCAAGGTATAAAAAATACCTTAGAACTGAGTTATAAAGCTCTAAGGAAAAGTTTTAAGACAACTCCACTCAAACAAGGCTTTCAATCAAGCTCCTTTTCTCTAAGGCACAGCTGTTGGACCGTAACACAGCAAATACAGTATTTAACTCTATTATTTATTTTGACTATGTTTTTTAAGAATGGATCCAACACTGGCAGATCAAGTAATCCTGAGAGGAGCAGGAGAAACTTTAGTATATAAATACTTTCCCATCAGCAAGCAGCTGTTTCCAAGCAAGGAATACTGGCCATCATATACACAATTACATGAGTCACCTGCTTCCTCCCTTCCCCTTTCTGGAGCTCATTGGTAAGTCACAAAAACACTGAGTGAGATACATGGAAAAGGCTTATGTTGTTGTTTGGATAGATCAAACCTGACCTGAAACCTGGCAGCAATGCCCATAATACCACCCACAGGCTGCCAGGCATTGCATGAGCCATCTCACACCAGGTCTGCAGACAAGGAGCTGCCTCAGCAGAGCAGAGCATGCCATTACTTGAAAGCCACTGGGGCAGAGCTCCCAAGCAGCACAGCAGTAGTGATGAAACACCTGTGCAGCACATGGACATACCTGCAATGTTGCCCAGTGCCCACACAGCCTGCTCACTGATGTGGGTGTGGGGAGAGGCCAGCAGGGCAACGAAGGCTGGGATGGCCCCTCCATCCACCACTGCCTTGGTTTGCTCCGAGGTGCCAGAGGCGATGTTGGTGAGGGCCCAGGCAGACTCAAACTGGATGGGACTGCAGTCTGCTCTGCCCAGGAAGGACACAAACTTGGGAATCAAACCAGCCCGGATTATGTTGTCAATTGGGGGCTGCTTCTCTCTTGACAGGAGTTTCCTAAGGAGGAAGGCAAACAGAAAACATTATTTTTGCTTGTAGAGATCTGAACAACAAATTAAACAGTCTTGAAAGTGTTATATTTAAAAAAAAAGTTCAGCATTGTATTAACATTCAGAGGGCAACACAACACAGCATGAAGGAGAAATGCAGAGAAGCTGAACACCAGCTTCCTAAGCCTCTGTCAACATGGGGTCACTGTGTATATTTTACACTGTATATAAGGCTGTCTCAGGTGTTTGGTGAAATACTGTCTGATAAGGCAGACAAAAGCAGCCACTTAGGCTCAGAACTGAGAGCTCTCCCCTTGCCTAGTTACTGCCTTGCACAGCTGAGTTGGTCACCTCTAAACTGCTTACCTGGCAGCTTGAGTAGCCTGTAGCTGCAGCTCCATATTATTGCTATTAACTCCTTTGACTATTTCTTCAACTGACCAGTGTGCCAAAACCTGTACAACAAAAAGTTACATGAATGCTTTGTTGGGAGAGGAACATGTATTCCTGGCACAATATGTAAAAAGAGGGCTTTTACACAATACCATGAGTGTGCCCCACTTTACAACCACCTTCCTTATTATCATCACTATGTGATACTCCAAACCCCCATCAGCTACAGCTTCACTTTCACTTACCTGAACTGCTCAAAGCTTTCTTAACTAAGTGCCACACACCAGTTACACTAGGCTTAAAATGTAGCTTCAGCCAGTTGTGCTTAAGGGTGCTCCCCATCAGAGTTGATAGCACAGCCTTCAGTGGTTAATGCACGTGCAGCAGTGCTGTCCCCCCAGAAGGGATTCACACTGGCCTGGCTGCAGGAGCTTGGATTGCAAGACTTCCAAGTGTGCCTGTCCTGAGTAACTGCTTACCTGATTGCCCTTGTTCTCCTGAAGGGGAGAAGTGGCATCGTCTGGTAAAGTGCTCACATTTCTTCTTTTAAGCATCTGGTCATCTTTCTTAGCTTTCCTCAGTTCTACATTGACTTCAATACGCCGTCTTCTCATTTCCTGGAGGATATACATTGAGTAAGTTCTTGCCTTTTGCAACTCGTGCTTAAAGAGGTAATAGCTTGCTAAAGTACTAATTGCACCAAATACTCACTGTACTGTCCTTCCCTTTGTTCTTGAATCTGTTCAGTCGAGCTGATGGTGTATTGGCATTCTCATTAGTGGACATCTTGCTTGTTAGATTTTGGAGAGGGACAGATAAAAGCGAGCCTGAAACCAGAGCAAATAAACACAGAGCAAATAAAACACCAAGGTTAATACACAAAAGTTAAATTAAAAAAACTGGCTCAATACGCTAGAAGGAGAGGCACTTGTTTGTATAAGACACAATAACAGCCTCTGACTTGATCAACAGCTGCCTCTTTAAACAGCCAGATGTTACAGCAAGTCTTAAAATCAACACAAACACAGCAGACATACTCACGTTGCTTTAAGACACTTTCAACCACAAATATTATCAGAGCCATTACTTTAAGAGCAAGACACATCTTCCTTCCCACAAACAGTACACACACTTCTAAATCCTATTTTCGCTGTGCCACATACCTGTGCTGCACAGGACCCCACCCAATCCCACCCCGACCCTCCTGGACGAGAGCAGCGAACTCTCGAGCAGGGGGTCTGCCGAGCCGGTGCAGCCCGCAGCAAACAAGCAACGGCCACACGGCTAACCCCTGGCACGTCAGCCAGCCCTAGCGCGGCCCACTGCGGCCACAACCCTTTCTGACAGCCCAGCGCGCGGCCCGCGCCCCCATCTCCCACCCCCGGTGTTGCCGGCGGCCCAGGGTGCCGCCCGCTGTCCCCGGGGTGCCGCCCAGGCCCCGGGTGCTGCCCGAGGCCCCGGGATGCTGCCCAGGCCCCAGGGTGCTGCCCGGTGTCCCCAGGGTGCTGCCTAGGCCCCGGGGTGCTGCCCAGGCCCCGGGGTGCCGGCCGTGCCCGCACCTGGCTCGAGCTGCCGCCGCACGCCGCCGACACTGCCACGGGCCGCCCCACGCGGCGTTTAAATTTCCCGCGGGGTCGCGCTGCCATTGGCCAGTTCGAGAGAAAGCAGCGCGCTGATTGGCCGGTTTGAAAGCAGCCCGTTCCGCACGCCGGACGGGACGTGCCGCACGGCCCCGCCGCGTGGGGCACGCCGGGAGTTGTAGTGCCGGGCCCGGCCCGGCCACCCCGGGCACCGGGACGGGCTCTGTGTGTCCCCGGAGGGGCTGGGGGCACAAACACACAGATCCTCAGGGACCGACAGCGAGCACAGGCTGCGCCTGAGACACGGGCATGGAGCAGCAGGACAAGGGGAATTGCTTCCCGCTGCCAGAGGGAAGGGACAGATGGGATACTGGGAAGGAATTCCTCCCTGTGACAGTGGGCAGGCCCCGGCACGGGGTGCCCAGAGAAGCCGTGGCTGCCCCATCCCTGGGAGTGTCCAAGGCCAGGCTGGACAGGGCTTGGAGCAACCTGGGCTGGTTGGAGGTGTCCCTGCCCATAGCAGAGGTGGGACTGGATTATACTTAGCATCCCTCCCAACCCACACCATTCTGTGATCCCACGATTCCATGACCCCCGTGTGGTCTCCCAGAAGCACGTGCATAGAAATTTAGGTGTGAGACTACACTTAAAGACAACTCTACAGCCATCAGGGCAGATCAAAACTAAATCATGTGGAATAACAAAAGAAAAGGATTCCTGCCCTTGTGGCATGCCCTGAAAAGGGACAGGGCTGGGATTGTGTCCCGTGGGTTTGATCTGCTCATGAATAGAATACAGAACACCCTATTTCACAGTGGATATAATTCAAACCATAAAATCTGGGGGAAAACCTGACTCTGACAGCAATTCCAATGTTTGAATACCCCTATAAAGTAGAACTCAGAGCAGTGCCAGGGCTGCACATGGATATGTCTGTGTGCTAAACCATTACATCAAACCACTGTAACCTGGACACGGGAGTGGAGGATTTGTGTAGAGGAATTACCAGCTCTTAAACAGCTGGTTTGGGGCCTTCCTCTTCTGGGCTTTGTAAAAACAGTTAAGCAAGAGAACTGAAGAGAAAGCACATTACTCACAAAGGAAGATATTCCAAAGGACTAATCTGACAGAAAAAGAGGCGTTCCAAAGCAGAAATCGAGGTAGAACACCTGCTGTCCTGAACGATCGGGTGGCTGGCATGAAGGAATTCCAGTGGCTCATGGATCACTGGCAGTGCACGGTCTGAAGCAGCACAGCCCGGGCACAGGGATGGGTGCTGAGGGCAGGGACAGAGCTGGGAGTGCCTGGGACCCCAGCGGGGCTGCGGGTGGGCTGGGCGTGAGGGAGGTGTCCCAGCCCCGAGGGCTCTTACCAGTACGGCCAGGCCGTGGAGGGGTGGAGGGAGACAGATCTGGGGCCGGACGGCGGCCAGGCTGGGGCTGAAGTAACGGGCAGCGGCGGCGGGTGTGTGTAAGGAGGGAAAAAGGGCTGTGAGGGGGGAGAGGGCCGTGAGGGGAGAGTGGGCCGTGAGGGGAGACTGAGCTGTAAGGGGAGACTTAGCTGTGAGGGGTATGAGGCGTGAGGGGAAACTGAACCATGAGAGAAGGGCCGCTGAGGGGAGAAGGCCTCTTGTGGAACCGCCAGCACAGGACGCAGCCAACACTCGCAGCACAGGAGCCCCGGCCGGGTCGGGGCGGTGTCACGAAGCCGAACGCCGGGGGCCCGTGTGGGGAAGACTTTCCGAGTTCCCGGCCGCGGGTACCGCGCGGACCGACCCGCACCCGTGAGGGGCCGGGCGGGCTCTGAGGGGAGGGCGGGGCTGCGGGACGGGGCCTCGAGGGCACCGCGGCCAATGGCGTGCGAGGAGGGCGGGGGCCCGCCAATCACAGGGCGGGGGGCGGGCGCGGGCGTGGCGTGGCCAGCGTTGGCGGGCGGGCCCTTAGCGAGCGGAGCGCCTAGGTCTGACGGGTGACCCAGTGGCCTAATGGATAAGGCATCAGCCTCCGGAGCTGGGGATTGTGGGTTCGAGTCCCATCTGGGTCGGGCCGTGGTTGTTTTGGGCCGCCCCGCAGCGTCCAGGGACCCCCCGCGAGTCTTTTACTGCCCCATCTGGAGCCGCCGCCGGATCCCACCGCATCCTGGGATCCCGCAGCTTCCCTCACCCCCGCCGGGATCCCGCAGTTTTCCCCATCCCTGCGGGATCCCCCACCTTCCTCCATCCTTTCCGGGATCCCGCAGCTTCCCATCCCAGACTGGAGACACTTGGGTACTGACACAGTCACACACGAGTAAGGGCTGAATGACAGCACTGGCTAATCCATCAGAAAAATCCCTGGAGCACAGGGCTGGGGGATGCTCTCGCGTGTGTGCATCCATCCATCCATCCATCCATCCATCCATCCATCCATCCATCCATCCATCCATCCATCCTTCCCTCCCTCCCTCCCTCCCTCCCTCCCCATGTGCTCACGCTCCTGCTTCTCCCAGTTGCTGCAGGTACGAGCAGGAGATGAGGTACAGAAGGAATGCAGGAGCTCTCCTCTCCCTCATCCTTAGTTTACATTCCTATTCCCATGCTATCTTAGGATACTTCTGGAATTAAAATGGTCAAGATACCAGAGGAAAATAAGGATTAGTAAATTCTGCAGTAGAAATGTAACTCATTGAATAGCAGATGTGTTAAAATATTTTATTTTGGACATTTTTTAGTTACTTTTCTGTATCTTCGCCCATCACTGCTCGAGATAAAGCCCTGAGCTATTAAGAATATTATTGTACTGATAAATAAGGCAGGACAAAACAAACTGCCTGAACTGGGCAACAGCTGGAGCCCATCCATGCCCCAGGGGCAGGTTTTCCCTCAGGGTGAGTTTCAGGAACCTTTCAGTGCCTTTATGGGCTTTATAAGGTTTTTGTTGCACTTTAAAGGCTTCCCCAAGTTCCACAAGCCCGGGAGCAGCTGGGGAGAGGAACTGCCACAAAGGGAATGTTGTGTGGCAATAAGGTCACACAGAAATAAGCTGCTGCCTTAATTCAGTAATCCAAATCAGGGCTGGCTTGGGGTGTGAAAATCTGCAGAGTTCTTCGTGTTAGCAGAGAGAGGTTTAAAAATAAAGCTGTGTTGGAGCTTTGCCTTGGGCTGGACTGTGCATTTCCCAGTCTGAGACGAATCCCTGAAACCGGTTCCTTAAAATGAATGAGGAGATTACCAGCTGTGGCAGTGGAGGTGGCCAGAAATCCCCAAATCTGGCCCATTGCATTGCACATCCTTCACAGACACCACATCACAGCCAGGCTGTTCCAGCTCCTTCCAATTCCAAGATGTAATTCTCCATATCCCATAAACCCAGATTTGTTCTGTAGGATTTTCTCCACCAAGTGCCACAAGAGGTGAGACTCTCCCCCCACAAAAAATCTGTTGCTAAAACCAAATGGTTCCCAGCACAGAGGAGACTGCAGCAGCACAGAGCTGTTCCCAATGGGAAGAGGTGCTGGAGCACATTCCTGCTGGGAAGGCTGGTGGGACGGCAGCAGCTTGGGCTGCCTCCAGTGGGTTGTCCATCAGTGATTCCCGTTTCCCCTCGGGCTGCCTCTCATTAGCATGAACCGGGGGAAGGGCATAAAAGACTCCAGTTCATTTTGAGGCTGGAAAAACACTTGGAAATGACAGCCCAAGTGCTCTGGCTCCTCTGCTTTGCCATCAGATCATCTTCTGGTGAGTCTGGTCCATCCGGAGCGGGGCTGGGGCAGATCAGCCTTGGGGATCAGGGGAGGTTAAAGACATTCCTACCAATCCTTGCCCTCCAGGCTGTTGCCTTTTCAGCAAGTGAGTGTGGAAGGGCTCAGGGAAGAAACATTTACACGTGTTTGTGGGATGGGAATGTAAATTGCAGTATTTGATTTGTAAGATTCGGAAAAACAGAGAGCACCTGGCGGGGAGCTGGTGCCAGGAGTCCTGCCAGCACCAGTGGCAGGTGCAGTTTGACTTCATTCTGTGTCTGATTTTTATAATTTGTATGTGACCTTTCTCTTTAGTCCCCTTCACCTGTAAACACCAGGCTGGTGCCTGCCTTCTGCATGCTCTGTGCTGCCAAGTGTGCCTGCAGCAAGCTGTCCTGAACGGATTTATTTGGGTTTTAGTGCATCACTGACAGAAAATATATAAGATTTACAGCTGTTCCATTTGGAATTGGTTATGTTGCAGTCACATTTCTTATGCTGCAACAGCTAGACAGGAATATGCTGGTGTAGGAGGAGGAACCTTGAGGTCCTGAACAGACTGAGTAGAGAAAAATGAGCCATTTCTTGTTCCACTCTGTGACTGAGTGATGAACTCTAGGAGAGTATTCTTACACACCCAAGTGTGAGACACCTGTTCATAGGGCACAGCTCACATTGAATCATCTCCAACCACCCTTCCCTGCTGCTCTCCTCAGCTTGGACTCCTTCCACCCTGCTCTCCATGGACATTCTTTTGACTTTACGTGTGGCCAGCCCAAATATCAGGGAATCTTTCCCATGACAGCAGCTGGTGAGAGCAAAGGGGGAGAAGTGGCAAGGTCAGCAGCTGAGTCAGTCAGAGGAGATAAACCAGGACGTTGTTCATGTGTGGATGTTGAGTCTTTCCACAAGGAGTTGGATCAGCCTCCCACACAGAGTAACCCCAGCCACGATCACCCCGATGGGCTGTGTGTGGGTGAGCTCTGTGGAAACTCTGCTGGCTCGCTCAGGGCATGCTCTGAAGGGCTCAAGGAAAAGCAAAATGGGCTAATTTCTCTCTTCCAAGGCTAACCAGAAGGCCGTTTTGCTTTGTGAGGTCTAAGTGATGGAGGTGAAGGTATAAACAAAGGTGTAGGTGACTGCCCAGCTCGTGTGAAGTGTCAGTAAGTCATCTTTCACTGGATTCCCACACACTTCCTCTCTTTCTCAACCCTTGTCTTCTCAAATCAAGAAAAGCCTTGAAATAATTGTTACTCAGCAGCAATAACCTAATTACCAGTGAGAGATCCAAAACTGTGGATAAAGATCTTTCCAGTAACGTCCAAAGCTGCTGAAAAGTCCGGATGACACTGTCAATAAGGCATCCCATGGATGGGAAAACCAAACAGTTCTGCTGTGATGGTCTTTTAAACAAGCATCCCAAATGGCAACGTGAACCTTGTTTCCTCAGATGCTCCCTGGGGACTCAGGGGTTTGAGAAAAGGGTTTGTTTTTAATTTGCAACAATAATAAAGTAAAAATGCAACCCTCCCGTTCTGCTCTCACAGCTGCATTCCCTGGGCTGGGCTGAGCACAGAGGAGTGGGGAGCCCTCCTGTATCCCAGCTCTTCATCAGTCTTATGGTCTTGTTGGTGAAGGGCTCAACAAGAGCCTCAGATCATCCTGTTTGGAACATGGAATTAAAGCCTTAAAATGCTGATTTTCTCCCTTCTTTTGTTGCCTGCAGGATCCCTGCCCTACGCTGAGAAAGCTGCTCAGGCTCTCAGCAAAGATGCCTTCAGTTCAGCAGCTGCTGCACCTGGGCAGGTCAAACTGGCAGCCAGGGGCACTGGCAGTGCCAGGGGGGATGCCTGGGGGGATACCAAGGGGGATGTCAGGGGGGATGATGCCAGGGGTGATCCCAGGGAACGCTGGCTCCCACCTCCTGCCCACCTGCAGCCGCCAAAGCCTCCTGGAATCACCTCCCTGCCATGGGACAAGAAGAAACGCGCCAACCCCTCCCTGGAGAACAGCACAGGGCTGAGGAAGCCCCTGTGGCAGCCCCTGGAGAGCCCACCCGAGGGGCCCCAGGCCAGCCCCAGCCAGGCCAACAGGAAGCACACGGACTGGCGTCGGGCGGGCGCTGCCAACAGTGTGTCCCCCCGCGCCCTGCCCGCGCCATCCCCGCTGGGGGCACAGCCCTGCCCCGGCCCAGCGGGGCCAGGGGATGACAACTCCCTCCACCACCTGAACCGCCCGGGCAGGACCACCCCCCACAGACACCCCCATCCCCTGGGGGGGAGCCCCAGACCCTCCAACCGCTGGTCCCGCCGCTCGCCCGACCATCTGGCAGTGCTGGGCACAGGTAAGGGCCGTGCCGGGCACAGGTAAGGGCCGAGCTCTGGGCACACCTGGGCAGCCACAGCCCCCAGAGCTGGGGGGGTAACTGGGGTGGGACAGCCCAGTGCTGCCCCTCAGGGTGTGCTCCTGTTGCAGGTGTGGCCAGCGAACAGGACTGTGTCACCCAGTGCTGGGCAGAGCAGGACGAGGAGGAGGCGTTTTGTGCCAGTGAGTTCGGTAAGTTGTGTCCTCCCTCACCCACCACACAGAGAACAGCCCTTCTGTTCACCTGCTGAGCTTCTGCTTTTGAAATACTGTCAAAAGACACAACAAGTATGTTAAATAATTACCAAGTACACTGAAAGGTGCCATCACAGCTCTCTATAAGGGTACTCACATTACACTTTCCCTGCCTTGGGCTGGTATTGATCTTTTTTCTGCTTCCTCTACTTTCCACTCCTGGGAGGAAAAGTGTCCTTGGAACTGAAAAGACCAATTGTTTTAGATACTCTCAGATTAGATATTGTAGCTGGGTTACTTACCTCTTACTACTTAGAGCCAGTTTGATTTTGGGGGTTGAAATAAAGTGGTGAACCAAAGAGAAATCAAACTGATCCTCTCTCTAGAGAGAGTTCTTGAAGTTCCTCAGGATTCAGTGTCTTCAGTCCTTGTGTCCACACTGATGTAACTAAAGATGGCAGAGAACAGCCTGATGTTTTTGTACAGACTGTTTAAGGACAAGCATTTTCAGACTGAAGTCCTGCCTTGTGCTTACAAAGTTGTGAAACAGATACCAACTTTTTCTCACAGTATTTTAAGAGATAAGGAAAATACAACCCCAGTGGTAACAGATGTTTCCATTTGTAGAACATAAACACGTTAGGAGACATCTGTTTTCTCTGAAAGGAGAGTCAGGAAGTGCTTTCTACAAACGCTGTGTGTTTTGGGTTTTAGCACTCTCACACATTCCTGGGCAAAGGGAGCTTTACAGTGAGTGCTCCAGCCCTGCACCAGCAGCAGCCTCGATTCAATCCTGCAGGGAGGGACAGGTAGGAAAGAGTCTGAGCACAGGAGAGTTGAGGCTCCACCAGCAGCAGCCTCGCTCCTCTACACTGCAAAGACAGGTAGGAAAGAGCCTGAGCACAGAACAGGGGAGGCTCCCCTGCAGTGGTCAGAGCTTTCCATCCCTTACAGGCACAGTGCTGAACCCAGTTCTGCTCCAGGGCAGGTGTAACAGCAGCTGTAACAGTCCCCTTTGCCTTCCCCACCCGGCATGTTCTCCTGTTCCTGGAGTCAGCTCAGACCTTGTCTGAGCCAGGAATTGGGGCACAGCATGAAATGGTTGTCTGAGCACACAACACCATCTCCTTGAGGCCTTTGTCCCTTGGTATGACAAGGGCCTTTCTTTCAAAAGCCCAAGTGTCTCACGACCAGCTCCCCTTTGTACTTCAGTGGGAGGTTTTGCATTTGACAATTTTACTTTGTTAGGTAAATACAGACAATTTTTATATATCAGGATAGAAAATGGTACTAAACCATCACTCCCTTTTGGAACATCCCATAAACTTCACTAAGAAGCATCTCAGGTCTGTAAAGCACAAGGTCAGTAAGGCAGCAGAAACTGAGGCAAGGACCTCAGCAAATGTGATTTGAAGCAACTCCAACTGCCCAGAACTGAGCCCGAGGATTTCTGCTGACACTTCCTTTGGAGCACTTTAAGTGAGAGCCTTCACACATCCCGTGGTCGATACACAACCTGATCCTTGCCCTTTTCCCCTCTCTCCCTTCAAACAGCAGTGAATGGGATCGTTCATGGCATGGAGAGCCTGGGGCATGGAGTGCAGTGGGTCACTCTGCTGGTGAGCAGCGAGGGCTGGTACAGGATGAGCCGCCTGTATGTCGTTCCCGACGGCGCCTTCCTCCGGGTCCACATCCTGGTTGTGGACACTTCAAACTGCAGTAAACCGTGTCCAGACTTTAAACTTGGTAAATAACTCCAGCTAAATCCACTCAGTCTGCCCCAGTTAATAGGCTTACCCTGGGCTGGCGGGGAAATCTGGAAAACAAGGATTTACTCCAAGTGAAGGGCTTTTTCCATCCCAGTTTCTCGAACTTCCAGAGGAGAACCAACTGTGTGAAGAACTCAGGTTATCAGTGTAGTCCTGTCTTAACTTTATCCAGTTCCAAAACAACTGCAAGTTTCCAGGATTGCCAAAGCAATCTAAGCAGGAGCTTAAGGTGGTTTTGTAAGTAGTCCAGTTTTCCTTGTAAATGCAAGTTTATCCAACAGCAGTCTTTGCCCCAGCAGTAAATCCTGATGTCTGTGCAATGACCATGCAGTGACCACCCCCAGGCCCCAGGGACAATCTGGTGCTGCTGGAGAAGCCCCACATTCCAGATGTCTCTGCAGGGCACAACTCCCCACCTGTTCCCGTGCCTGGGAGCGGGCACAGGGCGTGGTGCCACATCCCCTGTGCCCAGCAGCCTGTTTGCTTTGCAGGGAGCAGGTACATCGTGATGGGGCGGATCTTCCACAAGCGCCGGGAGCTCCCCGTGTGGCTGCGTGGGCGGCTCCGGCCGGGCGACGGCTGGGTCGGCACCACCAGCGGCTACGTGGGCAGGTTCAACAGGAGGAGGCACCTCAAGGTGCAGGTGGCTCAGTCCAAGTGTCCCTGAGGGCAGTGGCTCCATCCAGGACACAGGAGCAGCGGGACTGACCCAGAGCACAGCTGGACACAACGGCTGGGACTGGACACTGCTCTGAGCAGCCACCCCTGGGGTCAGCACAGGGGTCAGCACAGGCACTGGGCACTGCCCATGGCCTTGCTCAGCTGTTCCAGAGGCACAGCCTGTTGTGGCCTCTCCTGCTGCAGTGCACCCCCAGCAACCTGTAGGAATTCCAGAGGCTTCACCCCAAGCACACAACAACTGCACTTTGGAACCCCTCACTTGGGACATGTTGGACCTGGACACTGTTTTATCCACAGAGGGGATCCCCATTGCTTTATCCACACAGGGGATCCCCTGGGCTTTACCCACACAGGGGGTCCCCTGGGCTTTCACACAGCTCTGCCTCAAGGATCGCATGCATTTCATTCAAGATAAACCAACACCACTAAGTATCATTTATACTGCTTTGGTCTCCTCAAACATGTCTGTGCTACTGCTAAAATCACACCACTCTCCAAGCAGAGCTGGGTGTTCACACCAAGCACACAGAATAAAGGGTAACTATTGGAGTACATGAACACACTGACTGAGAGCAGATCAAGAACTGAACAACATAAATGCCCAATTTGGCTTATGAGTAATGGGCCAAGTTCATTCCAAGGAATGCAGAATGAGCATGGGCTGCACAGGGTGTGCCTGGGTACACAGGGAGTTCCTCCTGAAGGCCATTCCCCTTCAGAAATATCACCCAGTTTGTACTTGCACATCAGTAAAGTTACTTTGAAAACCAAACCCACAACCTTTTAGTACCTTTAATGTGGTGGGATGGAAGAACCTGTGAAATGGCTGCAGAGGGGATCGAAATGTTTGCTGTTTCCAGACAATGCTTGCAGTCTTAAGTCTGTAAAAGAAACTTAATAAAATATTCATGAGGTTCTGGTTTCACTGTCTCCTGGGTTCTGGGAGACCCAAAAAAGCTTATAATATCAAATAGAGGCATCTCCTTTTTGACAAGTTGTCTGGGGGTTGGACAAAACATATTAAGAAATGAAAAAGAGCAGTCAGTATAGCTTAAAAAATACATATCCAGTGACATGACCTGCAACAGGAAGGAGAGGTTTCTGTAACCATTTTCTGTCCTGAAACAAAAGCAGTTCTGACACATTCTGTCACACACCTCTGCAGCTTCACGGGTGCCACTGAGTGGGTGAGGTGACACTGCATGGAGCATTTCTGGAGACAGAGCCAAGAACCAAGGGCAGACCCCACATATTTGGGACCCAAAAGGCTGTTCCTGTAGGACAGAAGTTTACTCACAGTCTGGGTCTATCTAAAACAGTCTCACTTCTGCTCTGTGAGAGGCTTTGCAAGGAGCACAGAATGGACAGATGGAATTTTCCTGAAGGGGTTTGATTTGGCAGAAGGGCTGTCCTGGCAATGGATCCGAGCACTGGAGGGACAGAAGGGAGGAGGAGGAGGAGGAGGAAGGGTTACATGAGCATCTCAAATTTCTCTGTTTCTATTTCCAGCAAAGTCCAGGGACTGACCATCACCATCTCCAGGCACCCTCGTGCCCAGAGCAGCAGCCAAGCCCTGTTCCCACTGTTGTAACCCAACCCAGGGCAGGGTGGGTACAAACCCAACACATTCACAGGGACTGCCCCTGGGAAGGGAAGAGCACAGGGCACCAGTGCAGGGCCACTGACACTGCTGGACAGAGCTGCTGCTCTGGGAGCCTGAAGAACAATTTATCCTGTGTTCTATTTTGTCCTCTTACCTTTCCCTTCTTCCTTGGATGGTCCCTCCTCAGAATGTCCCCACAGCAGCTGTGCAAGAAGCCTCTGTCTGTCCCCAGCTGAGCAGGCCTGTCCTTGCCAGGTCATTACGTGCTGAACAAAAGAGATTCCCCAGATCAGGGAGAGTCTTGCACTCACCATTCAAAACCCTCACAGCAATAACCACAGTGAGAGGACAGAACCCATGTAGTGCCACAGTAATTTTGGTACCTTACAGTTGGTAACTTTGCCCCCAGCAGGGTAAGGATGAGAATCCTGCAGCCAACACAGAAATCCAGGCACAGGAATTCTTCTTGTCTTCCCAGGGCTGTACTTGAGGCTTTTGGCTGAGATGGGCTTTTCATTCTACTTTTAACCTCCATTACCTTCTGCATGAATTAAACCAAGACCAAGGGTAATTACTTGAGACTTGAGGAGACAGAAAGGAAAACCAGGCTGGTACAGCTCACATCATCATAATGTTACAACACATGAAAAACAGCTGTTGCAATAATTCATAAAATACACAGAGGAGCAGTGCTGACCAGAGGTCACAAACCTTATGAACTTCATGCTTTAAGGCAAGTAGGGATTAATCACAAGTGATTTATTTTCAACAACATCATTTAACTATAAAAGATCACCACTAATAAATCAAGAGAAATACCTTAAATCAAGAGAAATACCTTGACCTATTCAATGGCAATTGAACACACTAAAAGAGGCTCTCATGGAATCAAAGAATGGTTTGAGAGGGAGAATTAATCAGCAGGATTAAACTGCATGTATGGATTATATATGATCTGGTAAAGCCAAGATAACATGATCAAATGTTTCATTAGGAACACCACCAAATCCATGTCAAACACATTACTTTATTTGTCTAGGATGATGTGCCCCATAAGGTACAAAAAAAATTCTGTTCAGTTTGCCACAAATTGTTAAAAACAGTAATCTATTGCCTACAGGTAGGAAAGCTTTAAACCATCTCATATGGTTTTATGTCAGAGTAATAGTCCAGAAATACCAAGGAGTTTGGGGGAGATGCAGGATGTTCCCAGTGCTGTGAAAGGGGAGGATTTTCCTTGTTGCATTAAAACACAATGCTTACAATATGCAGCATCTTTTAAAACTGTCAAAGGACAACATAACCTAAAATGCAACTACTCTTCTTTGACTTTGAGGAGCATAAATGGATTACTGTTTCCACACTGAACAATTAGTAATTTCCACACACAGGTTAAATGACAACACTCGTATGTACAAAACCACACGGTTTTCAGTAGATAAAATCCCCACAGAAGAACCCGAACACCTGAGCTGGAAGTGTAAGAAAGGGTGGTCAGTAGCAACATCTTTTTAAGAAAAATAACAGACGAGGTTCTTGCATAGCAAGGTGTGAGGTTAAACCCAAAAGGAGCTTATCCATGACCCAGGAAAATCCCAGAGCAGTGCAGAGCACAAGTTGACTGAACTGGTGTGGAAGGTGGCCAGGTGGGTGAGGAGCTGCAGAGAAAGCAGGGCTGGCATTACAGACAGCACCATGATCAGGTCACTGACAGCAGGAGAGACAGGGAAGGAAACCTCCCCCTGTGCCCTCTGCACCTTCCTGGACTCCAGTTCATCCCACGGGAACAGGGAGGCAGCCCAGGACACCTGCAGGGATGGTGACACGTGGCACTCACGCTCTCACAGTGCCTGGCAGACATCCCTGAGCTCCTGCGGGCAGGGCTGGCACGGGACACCTCCTGCCCCTGCTCTGTGTGTCTCAGCCCCTCTGGCAGCGCTGCAGGAATGTCCCAGTGGGATTCCAGGTGCTGGGAATGAGCTGAGGTGTCCCAGCCTCGGCCATCCCCCCTGCTCGCTCAGCGCACACGCAGACACACCCACGGCCGTGGGGAGAACAAGGATCTCCATTTATTTCGTTTCATATACATCCATATTTTGAATTTTAATACAAAAGAAAAAAAATTAGAATCTGACAAATGTTTACAAACAAGATACCTTCAAATAGATTTTACTCAGTTCAGTCTGGTGCAGAGTAAATGACAAATTGTACTGTTATATTCAAGGCAACAGAGTCTGTAGTCCATGACCACTCAGCCCAACTTCTATGCCAGCTTGTTTTTATCTACCATGAATGATAAACTCCTCGTTGATTCCCAGTCCTGTGTGTGTGCACATGTGTACATAGCAGCTCCTTTCATAGAAAGAAAAGACATCTAGAGGTCTTCTTGTACTTTACCTACAGGAATCATGTTAAGATACAGAATGGATTACATGGAACCGGGGCTGGATTTCATAAGAAAAAATAATTAGCTGACAAATGAGGGCAGCGATAAAAAAGCGTCTTTTTTGCAACAATAAATAAATACAGTCAAAGTTTTCTGTGTGGACTTTAAACCAGCTTCTTCACTGAAGAACAGACGTGGCATTTCCATGGAGTTAAACGTGACCCCATTTACTGTATCTTTTTTTCTTGCTCTCTTTCTCTCTCTCCTTCACCAAAACAAAGTTTTCCTGCTTCTGCCACAATAGTACAACAATTTGATCTTGACAAGAAAGTGGTGCTGCTGATTTTTTTTTTAATTTCTTTGTCCTTTGGACAAAATAAGCCAAGAATATAATTTGACTGTTGTGACCAATAAAAATGCAGTTTACATCAAGTCTTGTCAGGACAACCTGACTAAAAACATCTGGCTCCTTAATTAAAAACTGTCAGACAACCAGATCCTTGCTCGTGTGTTTGCTGAACTCTAAGAAGCTGTAGACTGCAGTTTGTTGTTATGGGACCTGCAGAATACACAAGAAAGTGGAGAATTAAGCACCCTTAATTAACACAAGGTGTTGCCAAGGGTAAATCACAATGAGGGAATTACCACCACGTTGCTTCCATTTAGTTTTTTTCCCCTTCAGGAAAAAAAGAAAAAACCCAAACAAAAAAAAAAACACTTAAAGACCCCTCTTACAATAACTCTGTCTGAATTTTAAGCATGTTTTGTCCTACAGAACACAAATATTTCAGTAAAATGCAGTGTGTCTCTGCAACATTCCCAAATGCCTCAAATCAGTTTTACTCACATATTTACATAACAGTAGTCCACCAAAAGGAAAGCAAAAAGACATTTTTAGTGTGAATATTTACAATAAAATCTACCGTGCTTAAATTTATTCAAGAAGTCTTTGCATTAACTTAATAGAAAAAACTGAACAGGCATGTTAAAATCACATTTTTGCTAAGCAGAGTTCAGCAAAACTCCTCTTTGACATTCACAGTTTTATTAGTGACTTGAAATAAAACAATAAAATACAAGGTTTGCAGGGTGAGTTTTTCATTGTTGTCAGCACAGTGTTTGAGGAAGGGGACAGTCTGTGTTAGCACAGGTCACCAGTGGGGCTGCTGCCAACACAACCAATTTGCTTTTTAGCCAAATGAGCTGGATTTTTAGGGCAGTTTAATGGCACTGAATTGTACAATAAAAGAAAAGTGACCCCCAACATCCAGTTCTGATTCCAGTTAAAAAGTTCAGACTAAAGATATCACAATCTGCAAGAAAAGAAAGAACAGGGATGGTAAAATGGAAAACAATCACAAGGGAGATGCAGCAATGAAATGTGTGCAGTGCTGGTGCCCAGCCAGGCACAGAGACACAAACAGGGGCTGGAAACCTGACAGAAATCATCACTGCAGCTTGAACTGGGAAGAGAAATGCTGGACTCATTCCTTTGACTCCTCCCTTTCCATCAACCCTCCTCTCACTGTGTGTGAAGACGCCCAGCAATGGAGAGAAAGTGAAGCTTTCCCAGGGATGGAACTCCCAGGATGTGCTACTGGATGGGACAGGCAAGAAACAAAAATGTGCAGCAGAGCTGCAAGTCTTTGTTTCAGGAATGTCTGTGCAAGGGAAATGCTCCACATTGGCCCTTCCACAGGAAAAAGGCAAGTTTAATTTTAAAGGTAAACTTTGAATTATGTTCATTTTTCATATACTATTTTAAAGTGTATTTTTTCCCTCTGTTTCAAAGTATGAGAGGTGGGGTAAAACTGAAGTATTTTGATTTCTTCCATGGGATTATAAGCTTCACAGCAGGATTGTCTCTCATTAGCATGGGAAGTGTTTGCTGCAGAGTAGAACATCATCAGAACTCTGACACAGCATTTATCCTGGTCAGAAATTAATAAGTTTTCTGCAGGAACACGTTAAAGTGTCACTCAAATTTTATACATTCCTGATACTGCCCAAATTTCTATGAAACAACAACTCTGGAACAAACATTCCAAAGTAACCTCCACAAAATCACACTTTAGGCTTAATTTTGACCAAAAAATCAGAGCTGGCCATTCTAGAAGAGATTGATTTCCCTTTAAAACAAGTTTTCCAGGGGCAGTGAATCCCTGTCTGAAGGTGGGCTTAGAAAGGGGGTTTTAGGGGACAACACAACAGCTGTGAGCAGGAAAAGCCCAACTTACCTGCTTGCCTTAAACCCTTTGAGTTTCTGTACAAAGAAGGACTCGAGCACTTCTGCACACTGGTAGAAAGGGGAGTCACTGGGGTTGTAGTAACGGCAGTTATCAAAAATTTTGGTCATGTCTGCCACAAACTCCGTGACCTTCTTGTAGTAGCGTTTCAGGATCCGCTCCTCCATGGTGGCCAGGTCTGCAAGGAACCCAGGGTGGTTAAATGAGACACTTCCATCCTGAACAAGGTCAGGACTGTGGGAAACAAAGCCCTGCCCCGTGAGTGGCTGTGCCTGCAATGCTGGTGGTGACACCAGGAGCTCCCTCAGGACAAACCTCTGCAGGGACATCTGTGCAGCCAAATAAAGACAAGGCAACAGCAAAGTGACCTTGGAAAACCTGGGTCTCCTGCAGGAAGCTCCTGGCTTTTTCTGAAGGAATTAAGGGCAACAAAAGGTTAGGCAGTCTGGATTCACTTACTGGCACTGCACCTTCTGACTGAGTTTGGAGTTCCTGACTTGCTTTGCTCATCACACATGGCACAGATGGAAAGATTCCAAGTGCAAAATGCCAGAGCTCTCATCCTTCCTGACTAGACACACTAAAGAGACAGGAGTGGTGAAGAGAGCAGTAATTGTCCTATTTTAATGCAAATATCTCTTAAAAGAGGGAGAGGAAACAGAACTGCCAAATATAAATATATCTGTGTAAATGTCTAGTGGCACTTTTAGAGAGAAAAACAACTTAACTGCCCTTGGAAAAAGCCTTTAAAAGTACTTATTTTGAAGCATCAGTAATGCCAGAACGTGTGAAAACAAGTGCAGAGGGCCTGGATTACCTGGTGCATTTTATTTACACAGATTTATTTGTACACTTACAAGTGTATTTTCCTCCTAGTGAAGTCAGAAAGAGCAAAATGCACTTTTTATTCCATTCAATCACCATATGCTTAATGATACTGTTATTTGAGCTTCCCTTATATCATCACTTACGAACCAGGAGTTGTAAAACATTTTCCTAATGGCACAACCCAAAACTTTGGAGCAGAAAAGGACACAATTTCTAAACAAAAGTATTATTTTCAGTCAACACACTACAATTTTGCCAAGGAACTAAATTTAACTTTCCTATTTCTCAGATGACCAAGGAGTAGGTGGGAAAGCTCAAATGGTACCCTGGCTCCCATTCAGAGATATGAAAAGGAAAGGAATAACATTCCCAACAGCATTTGTGCCAGGAGATGGAATTTCCCAGATTCCACATTCAAGGGCTTCTCCAGGTTATTCCCAACCACCTGCTAAGCAGAGCCCTGAGATGCTGCAGCATCTTCCCTTTTTCTTTCCTCTCCCCACATGCACAACATCTGAATCCATTCTGTTCCTACAGCTTTAAAGACAAATTATATGGAATACAAAATTAAATAGAGTATCAGGCCAGATGAAGATGATTTTAAACTCCATCTTAAGGTGCATGTCACACTCCCCTGTGTTGGCACCACCTCCCTCTCAGGCTCTGGAGTAACAGCCCAAACTTTGTAGGAGCTGATGCACAAAGACATTAAAAAAACCAGGAAAAGAAAAATGTAACAAAATTGTCCTCTTTAAATGAAGTAATTTAAACCCAAGAATTCTATCCTATTTCTGCACTGACTTCCCCATTTCTTCTGTCAGACTCACAGTATTTAGGGTGAAGGAGTCAGCCACAAGTAGATAAATTAACCCCCATGAACTTCTAAATGTATCAATGAGAAATGACATTGTTTCATTTGCCTGACTGCAAAAACTGGGTATTTACAAAACATGGCTGGAATTGGTCAGCAAGGAATTAATTTGATATTCCAAAGCCCAAACCCACTCACTCAGGCCATGTCATCAGCACTTACCCATTGGTTCTTTAATGACACCATAATAATCTGGTGCATCGTTGGGATCTACTGGTTCTAGGAAGGGCCATGCCATCTTGTGAGCCTGCAGGGAAACAGCAGAGAATTAAAGTTAATTAGCACCATTAATAGCTAAATATTTTCATTTTCATTTTATCTGTTGAAGTCTAGAGTTGAATTTAAGGAAGAAGAAGTGCAGCATTATCTGCAAAAGTGATTAGTTCTCATGTGATGTTTTATATGTCAATGACTGAGCAGTTGGGCTTCAAAACAGGAAACAATGTGAAATTCAGACATAACAGGATATTGTGCTGAACAGGCTGCATGGAAGAGTATGGAATGAGCTTGCTGAGACTGCTTTCAAGTAATCAAAAATTAATTGTTTTCATAAATGTATGCAAAATATAGGACAACAAAAAAGTATTACTTACAGGATTTCTGTCACCACAATTTTAAGAATTCTTAAAAATTCTTTATGGTTGAGGCAGAAAAAGCCTATTTGGGAGTGAGAGACAACCTAGAAATGTACTGTATCAGATAGAATCATAGAATCAGCTGGGTTGGAAGAGACCTCTGATAGTGATGTCATTCTTATTATCAGGATGCCACCACTTAACGGCTGGTAACGACCCCCTGTGGGAGCACTGCTGAAATGTGTAACTCTGAATTAAAGTGCAGAAGTGTAGTCCAGAAACCAGCAATCTGAGAATAGAACCCTGCACAGAACAGAGCCCTTCACCCTGCATAGAACACAGCCTTGCACACCCTGTGCAGTTGCCTTCCCACTCTGCCCTTTGGGATTCTAAACCTGCCTCCTTTCCAAGCCTTCCACTGCACAGACTGTTTGGTTCCACTGCCCCAGCAGTGACACAGTAATGACTGTAAATACCCCCCAGCACAGCAATGCCAGGCAGGTCTGCAGCTCACACAGTGGCACTTAGAATCATAGAATCAGTTGGGTTGGAAGAGACCTCCGAGATCATCAAGTCCAACCCTTGGGCCAACTCCAGTCCCTTTACCAGATCATGGCACTCAGTGCCACGGCCAAGCTCAGGTTAAAAACCTCCAGGGATGGGGAATCCACCCCCTCTCTGGGCAGCCCATTCCAATGCCTGAGCACTCTCTCTGTAAAGAACTTCTTCCTGATATCCAACCTAAACCTCCGCTGGCGGAGCTTGTGCCCGTGCCCTCTTGTCCTGCTGTTGGTTTGCCTCCTCCCCAAACGGCACAGCTTTGCTCCTGAATTGCTCCCCCAGAGCAGCCACCCCCCAAGGGTGAGGGCAGCACTGCAGCCCCTCTGCTCACCTGCAGGGAGCGCAGGACCCTCCTCAGCCCCTCGTAGTCCTTGTCGGTGAGGGGGCTGAGCACGGTCATGGCGTCCTCGGTAGACTGGCACTGCGGGCACACGTACTCGTCGATGAGGTCGGCCTCGCTCTGCAGGATGCCCACGCAGCGCCCGTGGTACCAGTTCTGGCACCGGTCACAGCCGATGTAGAACCTGCAGAGCCAAGCACAGAGTCAGTGCCCTGGGCTGGGTGGTGCCCACTTTACACTCAGCACACAACCCTGCGGTCCCCAAGCATGAGAAACACAAGGTGGTGGTTCAGTGACAAGTCCTAAGGACACCACTCCAGCTGTTCCTGGGTTTACAAACAGACTACAAATTACAGACCATTTCAGAACAAGCTCCTCAGTTTTGTTACAGACACTCCCAAGCAATGGAGACTGCAGAGCTCATTGCTCTGCTTCAGAGATGAAAGGAACAGTGGAAAGGCAGAAGTCTCACCCAGCCAGCATCCAAACCAATTCAAGATGCACTTTGCACACACTGGACTACAACTAGGGCTTGGGTCACTCCAACAAGCATTTTTCATATGGGAGCTCCATTCTTGTAATTGAATACAGGAGGGGTATTGTATGACACAAAGCCTTACAGTAAAAGATGTATATTTATATATAATCATACACCAACCATATGCCCCCCATGCTAAAATTATGTTTTCTAAGCCAGATCAAAGCACAAAAATAAAAAAATCCACTAAATACAGCATTTGTCTTTTAATCCAACCATCCCTTGTTCAACAAATCAATAAATCAATAAATAAATCAATAAACCAATAAGTAAACCAATCAATAAATAAATACAATACCAATTTGAATTCTTGGTGTTTTGCCATAAAAACCACAACCCATTTTGACCACCCTGAAAACTCCACTTTTCCTAAACATTTACTGAACAGAAACATTTGGGGGGAGGTTGGGGGAGTGGGGAGGGGAAGACAATTACCAGAAAGCAATTTGTATTACGAATGAATACAATATATGCAGAATAACTGGGTTGTTTGGTTTTTTTTTAATGCTTGGCAAGGAACAGGAAAGCACAGTCAGAGCAGTTTGCTACCTAGACATGGAATAAGAGGTTCTGATCCGAACTCACTGCGACTCATCATAAGGTGTTCTGCAGATACAGTACAACTCCTCACTGCTGCCCTCTTGTGCCCGTTTACACTCATTACAGATGTACACATCCATTTTCTTAGCCTCCTTTTCTGTGATTCCAACACATTCTCCATGATACCAGTTAGTACAAAGATCACAGCCAATATAGAACCTAAAAGTGTTCACAATGAAAATGACAATGTAATTGTCATTTCAAATGGCATGGCACTTTTCCCTGCATTTCTCTCTGATGTACTTGCTGCTGGCCTGCTTTCTGTCTCCCTGCTCCCTGCCCTTACAAACTAACTCATGCTGCAGCTATGAGGTCACTGGGGTCAATTTTAAATTAAAATGCACATGTATTAATATGTACATATTAATATGTAACCAGACTGGGCTAAAAATCTACTGCCTTCAATGTGCGTGTGGGAAAACTATCAAAGGCACAAAAGGACAAGGCCAAAGAAAAAGATTTACATTTTCAAAATTGCAGCTCAAAAGCCACTGAAACGTTTCCTTAAGGTTTGAAAATGTAGGTCTCAGTTAATTTAAAAAACAAAAGCAAAGCGCAAACACCAACTAGGAGTTACAAGTACACTACAAGAACATGCAACCAGCCGTGGGGGACTCTTGGTGGAACATGGCACGAAAGAAAATGGGGTCAGGGCATGGTTGGCAGCTTTAAATCTTGCTGGGGTACTTTTTTGGGGGGGGTGTGCACTGAAAAACTGATAATAAACTACTGAAAACTGCGACAAAGTGGAATGTGGACCGTTCTGGAGTGAAAAATGTCTCCTCTCAGACACAGCTGTGTGACAGAACCAGGTATGGCATGACACGAAGTGGAGGGAACCAGGGACAGAATCATGGGAATGGGACCTTGCACAGAATGACGTGACAAAACTGTAAAATATTATGCAAGGATGTTTGTAGCTCGTGTATGGACACCTGAGGACACACCTCTGACTAGTGACAACCAGATGGGGACGGTGCACAGCCATCCTCTCTGCCTGAGCACAAGCAAGCGGACTGGGAACCTCCATCCTCCTGGATTTTGGAGAACACAACCCCCTGGCAGGTGCTGCTGTCGGAATTCCTGCCACCCTGGCAGCCTCCAACACCCCTGGGACACCACACCAGCACCAGGGCAGCAGCTGCCCCGTGTTCCACACAACAATCCAGATCCTGCACACCCAGATCCTGCAGACAGGAAAATCCTGAAACAAGGATCACACACCCAACTTCCATTGAGAATGGATAGACAGAGGTTCTGACAACTCTCAGCAGGAGGGGCTGTGTCTGCTCCCAAGGATGTGGAAACACCGGGACATCCAGGGGGGATGTCAGACCTTGCACTGCAACGTGGAGGAGCAGGTGCCACATTAGGCTTTAAAAAATGAGTTGGAATCTAAGTAGGAATCTTAGGAAGATATCCTTACTGACCATCCTCAAAACCAGAATCAGCAAATCCCTGCAACCCTGGAGTATCACAAATGAGACCTAAACATAAGAAATTGGCAGTAAAATACACAGCAGAATTTACTACATCCAAAGAAATGCACAGGGTATTCATAAAATACCACAAATCTGCTTTTCAAGTAGCCTATCTATCTTTTCTGAAGTAGAAAAGAGACACCAGCACAGAGAGGGAGATCTGATGCCTACATATATAGGAAAATAAAAAAACTGTTTCTCAGAAAATGGTTTTAAAACTTTGACTAATCCCTTTCCAAATAAGAAAAGGATTAAGTAGTTCAACAGTACAGCCTTCATCTGTAAGAACATCAAATTTAAAATTCACAAAAAGCAAAGCAGCAGAGCTGCATCATATTGCTGAGGATACTATTATTAACCTTTCATGTTCTTGAAGTTCTATTCAGTGCACTGAAGCACAGTTCCTGATTCAGTCTACCAAAATTCCCTCTGTCATCACAGATTTAGCTGACAATCAAATCCCTTTGCTCACAAAACATGTTCCTCTCATTTTTGTGCCAGTTGTGTCCCTCACTAACACAGATCTCAGTCCAGTATAACAGCCAAAGCACAAGGTCCCCTCCTGAGTGCACTGGGTGACAAAGCCCTACACACACAACATTCCCAAAGATATTCCTTAGAAGGGACAGTGAATTAACAGCCAGGACATCACTCTGCTCTCCCTGGCAGCACAGGGAGCAACCCCATTCCCCATCCTGAAGGAATGGTGGAATGGGCAGAGCTACTCAACAACCAAGAGGAAAATAACCCCACAGACCTCAACTTCATTTAAAAAAATTATTACAACTCAGAAAAGGCTACAAGGAGCCTCAAGAGATCCCCTAATCCTGGCCCAAACTTGGAAGGAAGAACCACCACTGGAGTGAAAGGACCATTCCAGCTCTCTGGCTTCCCTCTGTTACCAGCATTTAAACCACCACCAACTGGCACCACTTCATGCTCTGGGTATGGTCACCTGTGGAGCACATAAACACTCACTTGGAATTGGTCTGAGGTCAGATTTATTTTACATACATCTCTACACAGCTCTCACATGTTAACCACTACTAACTACTGCTGTTAGTCACTTCTAGCTTAAAGCAGGAACATGTAACACCATTCCCTGGAATCCACTGGATTTCCACTCCACCGCTTACAACGTTTCCTCACCAACCCTGTATGTAGAATGAATACTTCTACTCATGCACAGTCAGAACCAAACTACAGGGAACTGCAGTTTTCACTTTGTCAAATGCTTAAATATTCACTTTTTTATCAACCCTGGGGTGCAAATGATAACACATGGAAACCATTCCTGCCTGAGACATTGTCCAAAGTGAACTGCAGTCCAGTGGCTCAGAGCCCCCTGCACTGGCTACTGACTCACAAAAACCAGCCATTTATTGGAAG
The DNA here is from genome assembly GCA_013396695.1 of Sakesphorus luctuosus. Taxonomy (NCBI): domain Eukaryota; kingdom Metazoa; phylum Chordata; class Aves; order Passeriformes; family Thamnophilidae; genus Sakesphorus; species Sakesphorus luctuosus. The sequence continues at coordinate 849,587 of VWZD01000845.1, read as the reverse complement.
ACGGTACCAAAGCTACTTATCCACAAGAACTTGCCCAAACCAAGTTGTCACTTGTTTCTGAGGCAGAGGCAAAACAGCAAAGGAAAGTAACGGAGTGGAGGGGAAAAGAAAAGAGGATGTGCATGTGAGACAGGAAGGTCACACAATGGAGACATGCAAACAAGAAAGAGATAAACCACGAACAGTAACAGGAGAAATCAAGGATGTTAATATTTGTAACTGCTAGTGGGAAGTAGAGACTTTAATCTCTGTACCTCAGTGCTCACTGCAATAACCTGCCACTGCCTCCAGTTCTAGCACTGCCTGGCACTCCCACTGACACTAACCCTGCCCTGGGAACATGCAGGGAGGGGCTGGGGCACCACCACTCACTTGGACTCGTCGTAAGGCGTTTTACAGATGCAGTAAAGCTTTGTGTCCTTCTTCGTTTCCTTTGAGGTAGTAGAAATCATTTTCTTCTTCTTGGACTTGGAGGCTGAGGAGTCCTTCTCCTCCTCTCGTTTCCTCTTCTGGGAGGAGACTGGCACCGGTACAGTGGTGGAGGAGCAGGAGGTGACGCTGGCTGCCTGCTGTGATGGTGGCACTGGTGGCACTGGGGGTGGTGGTGGCGGGGCAGCGGCGGCGGCGGCGGCTGCGGCTGCTGCTGCTGCAGCTGCTGCCTGGGCCTTTTCCTTTTCTCTCTTAATTTTAGCCAAGTCTCTCTTTAGCTCCTCCTGAAGTGTATTAAATGGATAAATAGAGAGGAAGACACTTTATATGATTATTTCAAGACAGGATTACAATCTAGGCAAAAATCCCCATGCTTAACCAAAAGAAAACAATTAAATCCATTTAAATATGCACTTTTTCATGTCCCTAAGCTACAATCCACATAACATTTAGGGATGACACTCTGGGATGTCACTCTTGGGCTACCCTGGTAGCTGTAAATTATCAAAACAAGGTAATTTCAGTCCAGAAGAAAACCAAGAGGCATTCAAAGGACATACAGTAGCTCCAAAGAGATCCACAACCAGAGCCTCTTCCTGCAAGTTTCCCCATAATCCCACTGAGTAAACAGATAAAGATTAACCCACAAGTGCTCCCCTCAGCTTACATCACATCAGCCTTTGAGCCTCTGCCCTTACCTGCACTTCAATCTGCAGATCTTTGTCCAGAAGTGCTCTTTTTTTCAGTATTTCAGCTTTCAGCTGCTCCTTGTGTTTGAAGAGCAGCGCGGAGAGCTTGGTGGCGTTCTGCTTGCTGCGCTTCTGCTCCACGCTCTCCTCGCGCTTCCGCTTCTTCGCCGCCTGCTTCTCCTCCTTGTCGATCTTATCCAGGATGTATTTCATCACCTGGTTGCACACAATCATTCTGGGCAGGGGACAAACAAAAGGGACATTGTGCTCAGCTGGCTGTTTACCTCCAGTTTTGAAAACAGAATCAGGTCTCCAGTCACTGCAAGCCAAACTACTGTGTTGGTTAAGCTGTACAAGGTAAACTCAGCACACTCAGTGCTCCCACTCCTGCCTGTGCACTGCGGAGATCCAGACCCTGTGAGGGTCAACAACCAGCCCCAATTTCACTTAACTGATCTGAGTACTAATTGTCCAACAACTCCCAGCAAAGCTTTGGCTTTAATAAGATTAAAGACATTTACACTCAACTCCGTTTCCACAAACTGGTTTGAAAGAGCTGAATGTTTATTCTGATGTAGGATGAAAGTGAGTTGGAAGCCTGTGACGTTTAAAACAGACATTTCCTCACTCCAGTGAGCATAGACATAAAATTCACTATCAAACAGTTCCCAATTTCTTCACTAATGACAGCTCAGGATTAATTTTTCATCTGCTTGCTGTACACTCAACTATAAATTTATTGTCCTGCTCATTTGTTCTGCAATTTCCATTTATTTTTATATTTTATTTGAAAATTGTTGTCTTTTAGTTATTCTGAATTTAATTTTCCCTTCCCATTCTATTCCAAACTCACTAGAAAACGAAATGCTCCTTTAAGGATGGTTTTTACCTTGAGGTTAAGAACCATGGCCAGCTCCAAACACAATACATAACATTATTTCAAAACATATAATCAAAATAAAATTGAGATTATACAGGATTCAATTAAAGTTAAGACTATTATGAAAGTTACTTCTGAGCATCACTTTAAATTTTAAACCAGTAACATTTTGTCAAGCAGGTTTTCACAAATCAGTGTTCTATTATGCCACTATCCAAAGATGTTATCACTGTAAAACCTTCCCATGTAAAGATGCACTGTGATGCACATTCACCTCTGATTTTCCTCCCTCTCAGCTGGAGTCAGCATCTTCTTCTGCTTCAAGTGTTCTATGACAGCATTCTGCTTCATAACCACCTGTAGGATGACACAGAATCCAAAATAAAAGATGAAAACTTTAGCCAGTATTTCACAGTGTTACTGGGAGAACAAGTGACAAACTAAAGCTGATTTTATCAGGAGAGCTGGGCTCCTTTAAAACAATTATTTGAAAATTGGAAAAGAAATTGAAAATGAACACTACCATCCCCATCCCAGAGTAGGGTATTTGCTCATGTCAAATTAAATCCAGGGCCTAAATGTCAATTGACTGTATTTCTTCAGTGATTGGTTGTTTTATTTTAAAAATGGTGAGTGCCTAATACACATATTTTTTTGTTTTAAGCCCTGCAGCCATCCAACAGCTTTACACTTCAGATACCTCTCTGGAACCTCAGTTGTCAGGTAATGAAAGTACTGCAGGTGTATTCTGCCCATCAGCTCTCCTGGCCATGACCTGCCTTCCCTGAACTGACAGTAAAGATGGATTGTCCCAGCAGGCAGTGGTGAGTTTGAACTGAGGTGACAGAGGAATGCAAACATGGTACAAGTGACTTGATGTGCTGAATTAACTTAGAATATTTAATTAAATGGCCAAAAGCAATCCTGCACTAACTCTGCAGGAATCAAATTAACTGCCTATCAAATGTATTAACATTGTTAACAAGAACAGGCATTTAAAAACAAGCTTTGTTTCATTCACTAAGGTTTAATTTCCTTCTGTTAGCTTTACCTGTTTCTGGATAATGTCACTTTGATTAGAAGCCTGAAGGGTGTGCTCATGTCTAATTTCTATCTGCTGCTGCTTTTCGTTCTGTTGCTGCTCCCTGAGCTGCTGGACTCCGTGTTGGTGCTCCCTGAGCTGCTGGACTCTGTGCAGCTGCTCCTGAGCACCAGCTGTGTGCACTGTCCCTACCCTCTGAGCCTGGTGAGCCTGCACTGGGCTGCTGTGCTGGATGTGAGTGGGCACCTGCAGCCTCCTGTGCTGGGGCACACTGCCTGGCACCTGAGCAGGCTGTAGCTGGGACAGAGCTCGCCCTCGCTGCTGGAGCTGAGGCACTGCAAGCTGAAGGTGCAGCTGGGGCTGAGCTGGGGCTTGCACAGGCACCTGAGTCAAACTCTGCAGGGTGGGGACCAATGTGTGCCCCTGGGGCCGCGGGTGCTGCAGCTGAGCAAGGTGGTGTGTGCTAGCAGGGGGTGGCACCAGGACAGGAGAGTGCACCTGAGCTGCTGGTGGCTGTACCTGTGGTTGTGTCTGGCAGGGGGGCAGACTCGCAGGCTGCGGCTGTGGCTGTGCCTGGCTGGGGGCAGCCGCATGGGCTGTGTCTGTGGCTGGCTGGGGGCAGCCCTGTAGGCTGTGGCTGTGGCTGTACCTGGCTGGGGGCAGCCCTCCAGGCTGTGTCTGTGTCTGTGCCCAGCCGGGGGGCAGCCCTGCAGGCTGTGGCTGTGGCTGTGGCTGTGCCTGGCCGCGGGCAGCCCCAAGGGCTGTGGCTGTGGCTCACCTGAGCTGGTGGCTGTGCCAGGCCGGGGGGCACTGCGGTCTGTGGCTGTGTCGGGCAGGGTGGGGACAGCCCTGCGGGCTGCGGTGGAGCCAGTGCCGGGCACGGCGTGTCCGCAGCCAGCGCGGGGTCGGCGGCGGGAGCGGGTGCCTCGGGCTGGGTCGGGGCCTCGGGCAGTGCAGCCTGGCTCTGCGGCTGCCCCGGCACCGCTGGCACTGGTGAGGCTGCCGGCGCCTGCTTCTGCTCCCCGGCACCTGCCAACAGGGAGACAAGCACTCAGTTAGCTTCAAATGGCACCTCCGAGAGCCTGACCAGTTCAAACCTTGCAGAACAACTGCAAAGCTCTGTGCAGAAATTCAACAGACTGCAATACACTGCCAACAAATGCACTGTAACAACTGCCAACAAAGGTACTGGAACAACAGACCATCTCCAACGGTGTGACACTCCCCTGCAACTGGGAGTGAAGCTGTCTGTGCTGAGCACAACAAGGCTTACCCGAGGTCGAAGGAGAAGCAGTGGTGGTGGTTGTGCTGGCTGTCGTAGCAGCTGCTGGCAGTGGGGTGAAGAGGAACCTCTGGATGGTACCATTGGGCATAGCTGCCTGCATTAGCTGCTGTCCTGGGCCAGGTATCACAGTCACACCCTGAGGGATTAGTTGTAACTGACCAGTAGTTTGACCTTGTCCCTGAATTACCACAGTTAAGCCTTGGCTGCCACCCTAAAAAAAAAAGTTAATATCAATGTATTAGTGATATAATTCTGACAGACTTTGCTGAAAATCAGAACAATTAGGAGTATGGATTTCAGAATTCAGTATTTTTACCACCAACCATATTCCCACAATGCAAAACTAGCACCTGAGACCATGAAATACTAAAATTCAAAACTAGCACCTGAGATCATGAAATACTAAAATACACTTTCAGCAATTCTGTCATCAACAAAGGCCTGGGTTGCAGTTAGCAACACATTTTGTGAACCCATAGAAGAGAGTGAGATCCCTATAAAAATTCTTCTGACTCTTTGGTGTAGAATCGTGGAATGGTTTGGGTTGGAAGGACCTTAAAGATCATCTCTTTCCACCTCCTGCCAAGGGCAGGGACACCTCCCACCAGCTCAGGGTGCTCCAAGCCCTGTCCAGCCTGGTCTTGGACACTCCCAGGGATGGGGCAGCCACAACTTTGGGCACCCTGTGCCAGGGCCTGCCCACCCTCACAGGGAGGAATCCCTTCCTAATACCTGATCTAAGACTCCCCTCCTTTGGCTCCAAGTCTTATTTCACATAAAAAAATCTTACCTGGCAACAAGCAGCCTCTACATCACTATCATTCATGTGTATTATTTATAATTTAAGGAAAAGGTACTGTGATAACTCAATGAAGTCTATTTTTACCCTATGCTTGACTGTAAACTTATTTTTTGCTGATAGATTTTCATGATCTCAGCAGGAGCTGTAAGAACCTTTTTCTTTTTCACTTCCAGATACTGTAATTTTTCCTCTGAGACTCTGAGAATAGAAACTAAATCTTCACATAAAATCAAAAGACAAGGAACAAACATTATGATCTGAAGGTCTCCAAAATTGGCCATACAGAATAATGATGTCCCTTACTGCTGGTAAAGACCTTTTTCCCTACTGCTAAACAGTCCTGATGCCAGCTGCCTTACTGAGGAATCCAACAGGAAATAACAGTGAAAACTTCACAGACACTATTTAAGCTTCTTTCAGTCTGTAACTGTGCCAATGGTCATGCTAAATAAATTTAAGAGCAGATGTACCACCGTGGTGAATACAAAACGGTTCGAGGGGTGTTTGCAGAGCTGCACAGGCAGGGCTGGGCAGTGCCTTACCTGTCCCTGTGTGAGCTGTGTGAGCTGGGCCATGGTGAGCTTCACCTGCCCCTGCTGCGGGCGCGGGGGCTGCGGGGGCTGCGCGGGCACCGTGGCGGGGGCAGCTCCGGGGCTTGGGGCAGCTTTCTGCCCAGCACTGGGAGAGGCTGTGCTGGTGCTGGACACTGCTGTGGAGACAGGCTGCCCCCGGATTATCTGAGTCACCACCTGCTGGGTCTGACCTGCAAGAGAGGAATTTGGGGTAAGGAATGTGTTTCCAGCACTCTGACCATGAGCACGGTGAACTGCCAGGCACAGCTTGCAGTGGGGTGTGATGGGGATCAGACAGGTGATCAAACACTGTAGTTAGCACACCAGTTTACTTCAAAGACCATTTTTCTGGGTGATTGACTGAAAAATGTCTGCAAAATGTCTTATATTTTAATTAAATTTGCACAGATATGGAGCACTTCAAACACTTGCCTTTAAGAAAAAACAGCAATAAAGAGGCTTTCTCAATGCACAATTACCCTAATTGTTTATAGTTTTTTTGAGTTTTCCCAGATGAATGGACTTATTTTTAATAAGCATTGTATTTCCCAGTGATGAACCACACTGACAAAGCCTGCACCCCACACCTTGAAAAGTTAGAAAGGTCGTTAGTTAAAAGTCAAGCATCAAAATGAGGGAGTTTTGCATTGGGACACAGTGACACGGAAGGAGTTGATGAGGAAACAACCCAGGGATCTGACACTGGAAATTGAGATATTAAAGTGAACGTACTGGCTGGAAGGATACCTTGTTGCACCACCACAGGAGCTCGGATGATGGTCTTGCCGAGGGCAGCCTGCTGGAGTGGAGTCCGGATCACCGTCATCCCCGGGCGCAGCGGAGGCCCCGGCACCACCTGTGGGCACAGGGAAACTCAGGAAAAACCCTGGGATGTGCCCTGAACTGTTTGTAATGCATGCTTTGGTGTTTTTTTTTTTTTTTAAATATAGTAAGAAATTGTAAGATTAAAGCTAATCCAGTATTTTTCACTCAAGCTCAATTGTTTTTTCCAACTGGAGGGAATTGTTGTACCTCCTTAGAAAAAACACTACAAAGCGACTAGACAGCACTTTTAATGTTTCCCAATAACTTACAACCTAGGCACACACATTTTTTTGCATTAAAAAACATCTTACCTGTGAAGTGCTTGTTGTTCCTAATGTCCCTGTGGTGTTTGGCCTAATGGTAACAGTTGCTGTCCTTGGCTGGAATGAAGTAAAGGTTTGACTTGCACCTGTAGTTGATGGAATGATACCCAATACCTTTTGCTGAACTTGAACCACACCTAATTAAAGAAAAATTGAGAATCCATTAATGACATCATGGCCAGCAAAAGAAGTAAATGCAACTCCAGGGTGGCATTTAGAACTCAGTCTCCAGGTTTCTAAAACACCTTTCAACGTTTCTTGGAGACACTTTGTCATATTGTGAAAAGAAGCAGCATGAGACTTTGCCAATAGTCCAACTACATTTTAAGTTAAGAAACAGGTATTTTAGAAAAGATTAAGCAAAGTGTGAATCTTCCCAAAGGTCAGTTTGATGGTAACTGCAAAGAAATCCTTGCACTGACAGGGTGCACAAATTACTGTAATACAACCATTAAAAGCTGTAATTGATTAATTTCAAGTGCAGGAGACCAGTTTAAACACCTTTCACCTACAAGCTTGTGGGGCTGAGGAAATGGGCAATTCTTCTCTCAATACAAAACCAGCAGCCTTCATGCTTTGCTCAGATGTAAAATATAATGGAGACAGAGAACTGAGCTTTTCTGTTCAATATACACACAAATCTCCACATATTTAGTCCTCTCCTTGAGGCAAGAACCAAAACTGCTCATCTTAGTCTGGATCCCAACTCCTGCTCATCAGTGAAGAGCAGCTGGAGGCATTAATAACTAAAAACAGCAGTTTTTTTCACAAAGAAAGTTGTTTTGTTGATTTAGATAACAAAAAAAAGCATGCTTCATTCCACAGTGTTTAAAATAAAGCCTTAAATTCGCACTAGGAAATGCAGAATAATTCACAGGCAAAAAAACTTGCAGTTTTCCCCCTACAGACACAAATAGCAACACGGGGTGTGGAGGGAACAAGCTCCAGAAAGTTGTTATCATCTCTATCACCTTTCCCCCTTCAAGTCACACTTTACTCCACTGGTAAAATAGTGTCAGTGGAGCATTAATGAGCAAGCTGGCACACAGTTGGCATTCAGTTCCCTTTCCCTACCTCCTTGAGTTGATGGCACATTGACGGCAACAATCTTGCTGTTTGCAGGGAGTGGCAGCTTAGTTATCACTTTCCCTGCCATCGTTACTGGGCTGCCTGAGAGCTGGAAGGTCTGCCCTGTGCTGGCAATGCTTGTGGCTGAGCTGGCAGCTGTGCTAGTGGCTAGTGAGGCACACAGAACAGGCAGGTTTAGAGCAGAACAATTAGTCAGTGAAATGACTGTTTTTGTCAAGTATGAAACAGCAAACTACAGGATGGGTTTTACTTTTTTTTTCTTTTTTTGTTTGAATGGGTCATGCTTGCTTTGGTAAAGAGTCTTTTTTTGGAAACAGTATGGTACACCACAGAATGATTTCATTAATGATTACTACAACAACTGTCAGAAATTAATGAGACAGGTCAGAAGTAAAGACTTCCTAGCAAGGAAAAACTAGACAGGTATCATCTCAGAAATGTCCTTTTGGCATAGCAAGAGAGTTAAGAGCACAGATAACCAGAAATGTAATAATGCTGTGCATTCTGGAGATGCATGTAGGATGTGAAGTCTACAGGATGTGATGTCTACAGGATGAACTCCAGCATGTTCTCCCCATGCCAAATGGTTCCTTACCTGTTGAAGCCTGGCCTTGTTTAACCCAAGTGGCAAAAGTCTGATGGAAGTTCTTGTTCTGTTGGAATGTGACTGTAGCTGGAGAGCCCACTTTGGTGGTCAGCACGACCTTGGTTCCCGTGGGCACTGGGCCTGCCAGGGGGCCCACCACGACCTTCTGGGGGGTGGCCACGGTGGTGGCAGTGCTGCTGGACGTGGTGGCCGCAGGGCCCACCGCCCCTGCTGGGACCTGCTTCTGCTGCTCCAGCCGCTTCTGTGGGTCAGGGGAACACAGGGGGACCATCAGCACCTGCACACTGTGCAACAGCAGCACTGTCTCTGCCCAGCATGGAAAATAAAGGACTCTGGTGGGGGTTTAGTTCAAGTTGTAGAGGATTGATTGATGAACAGGCTCCCCCTCCTGCAGAACTAAACTCTGCTCAGGACACAGTCAGAAACTTTCCTGTACAACAACTTGAAAATCCTTGGCTTATGTTCATTTAACCCTGAGATCAGCTCAGTTGGTTAAAACTTGGTTGTAATAATGCCAAGGTCATGGGTTCAATCCCCTGTGTGGGCCATGGACTGAAGAGCTGGACTTGATGATCCTTGTGGGTCCCTTCCAACTCAGTCTGTGATTTCACTATAGATTTATTTAACCTCCTCTCCAATATATTAGTCTCAGACTAATCAGAAAGGTTAAAAATTTTGAAAAATATCATTTATATTTGGCTTTGATCATGTGCATTCATCTATGTCAGAAAGAGGTATATCTTTATCAACACAGTTTACTATTTACATTCCTAGATTTAGAGCTTCCTGCACTGGGATCCTGCCAGTTACAGAAAAAAAGGGACTGTATCATTCTACTTCACCATTAAGAATACAATTTAAAAATATATTGTTCTAAATGTAAATCCAGTTTGCAGCCTGCTCAAAAAAAAGAGGTTAAAACCCCCTTACCTTACCCAGAGACCTTCTAAGCTGTAACTCTTGAGAAGGTACTTTCAATTTAGAGAGCCCCTCTGTGAAGGGATGGCATCAGAAGCTCTTATAAAATTTCAACTAATCTAATATTTTCCCCTCTGTTACTGGAATTCTCTCTGTATTTATTTATTTAAATTCCAGTGGCTGGTTAGCAGTGCAGTAATGCCCACAAATCTGAAACAATCATTCACTGTAATTTAATTTCTTCAGGGAGGATGAAATGAAAAGGAGTAAGTTGGAAAACAGTTCATAATGTATGTGAAATTGGTGTTGGGTTCCCTAATTTTAATTGCATGCATTTATATAAAAATACATATACATATCTACACATATTTAAATAAAATTATCAAGAGGCTTCATTCAGCCAACTTAAAATAGAATAAAAATCAAAATATTCAATTTGACTGATGCATGAAATGCAGCTGTATTCCTAAGCCACCTGTATTCCAGGACAGCTTTCCATCACACACTGATGACCTTACCTGGAGATTTGGTGCTTCTCAGCCTTCTTTAAAACAGAAAACAACTAAACCTTTTCCAAGTGTTATAAATTAGGCAATTAAAAAAATGCAATCCAAACCAAACCTTTGCCTTAACCCTGTTTCAAAATAACAAATGTACACAATGGGAGCAGCACTGTTTGATGTTAGTTTAGTTTTCTCTATGTGAAAAATGGTGCAAGGTTAAGGACAGAGTTCATTCCCCACTTGAATGCATGTCGTGAGCAGTTGCTGACAGGTGGGACAACCAGCAGCTCCCCACCTGCTGGGCAGCCAAACGTTGGTGTTTTAGCTGAGCCTCCAACTGGGCCTTGAATTCCTCTGCCTTCTTCTGTTCACTAACCTTAGCCTGTTGTTCAACTGCCTGTGCCTTTTCCTTCTCCACCCTGCCAAAGACACAATCAACAGTGAGTTACACCAGCACACACAATCCAACCATCACACTGGATTTGTTTTATCCAGTTTAATTGCTCTTTTAATAACAACTGTCAAGACTGAAGAGCATTGGAAAATTGGTCATGGCTTTAAAATTGGCTTTTATAATTGCACCTGAGACTGCAAGCAACCAATGTGATACCACTGATTTAAAATTATTCTTTCCAGGAGACTCAACAAGGTTGTTACAACTCTAAGTACTAAATACTGAAATTATCTAACAACTTGAATATTCTCAGGCTGAATTTACCTTTACTTTATTTGTACACATTCATGTTCTTTGGATTATAGAAGTATTTAATACATACTGTGTGTAAAAAGTCATGCTAACAGCACCTAATGCCTTTCCATGCAATAGTAAAAACCTTTTAGCGTAAACAGAGATTAGTTCATAAGCATAGAAAAATTAATATAATATTAGTTCTAACAAATCTGCAGCATCTGCATAAATTCCTTTTGGTACCAGCAAACAGTTTAGCTTTACAACTTTAAGCCTGACTATCAAAAGGCACAGTAAAAATACAACACAGATGGGCTTTTACTGACCACAGAGACCAAGTTTGTGTTCTCCAGTGGGAACTTGGATTTAACAATCCCACACATTAAAACTGCTGTGTTTAGGGGCTCACTTGAGTTCATTTACCTTTCAGCAAACGCCCTGATCTCCCACAGCTCCAGCTCCTCCTCTGCCACCCACGTTTCCATTATCACAGGGCCTGTTTGCTTGGGTGTTTCTGGCCTTTTTGGCCTCAGGGCACTTGATCGCAGTCCCTTCCTCTGCGGTGTTGGGGTTTCTTTGGAGAACAGTCAAAACACACACATTAAGCTACACCACAAAACAAAACTGAAGTGTAACCTAAGGGTTAGTGTCTTTTTCAGTCCCATTTAATGAACAGGAAGGCTTTCCAGCTTCAGATAAATCCCAGCCCTTTGTTAAATGCATCACTTGTTTCCCAGATGTGAATGAATAGCTCATGTCAAGCTGTATTTGCTCCCCTGATGGTCTGAGTTAACATAAAGATCCAGTTACCTTAATTTCTGTAGGAGATTACAGGGAGGGGGGAAAAGGTCTGAGCAAACATACCTTTAGGAGCCTCTGGTACACCAATGGGACAAATAATTTTTCTTATACAGTACTCTGACCGGATTCCATACGGACCAACATCTCTCCTCTTGATTATTTCTGTTGTTGTAATCTCAGTTTCAGTTGTTTCTACAACAGATTAGTCCCAGTACATTAATAAGAGCAACAAATAAAGCGAAATCTCCAATCAACAAAATATACTCAAGGTAAAGACACAGCAACCAGTAAGAACTGTTCACTAAAATAATTCAAATGCCACAACTAACATCGAGCACTTACAGAAATACTCAATATTAACAGCAAGAGCTTCTGCATTACGAAACACAGAAATTTAAAGTAATAATACCTGTCCTGGTGGTTCCTCCCCCAGGAGGAGCTTTTGCTGCCATATCATCCCACTTGAGACATGCCCACAGCAACCTCAACATCAGGCTCACCCCAGCCAAGGACTTCACTGTTTGAAGTCGGTACCTAAAGACAGAGTATGAATTACACCTTAAAATGCATTGAAAAATACCCACCCAAACCAATGGGACAAAGGTTTTCCATTCTGCTTTTACTGAACAATACAGAAAATTATTGAGTAATAAAATGTGCATGTTTGGGGCACAAACGTGTATCACTTGTATTTTAAAATTTAATTAGTTTCCTCACACCCTGAACTCTTCCTCAACAATGTGAAGTCTGTACCTCCAAGTGATCCCAAAAGTTGGTCTTGGGGATGGATATGGCCAGATATCCAAGGCAGGCTTTGCATTGTAATTGAAATAGGGAACCTCTCTGATCCCTCCTCTCCTGGCCAGCTTCTTTAAGTCATCATTGGGTAAAACAAATATACTTTTTTTACTGCTTTTGGTAACAAATTTTCTGTAAGATGGTAAGGCAGTTCCAGAACGAGATTTTTTGGGTTTTGCAAACTTCATTAACTTCACTTTATCTTTTGTGGAATATTCTTTGCTGACAGTCATGGAAGTCACCAAAGTGCCTTCTGGGGTGGTGAGGGAGTCGGTGACAGTTGTTGTAACCACTGTCTTGCTGTGCTCCTGCACAGAAATGACATCAGTGTTGCTGTCTGTGGCTGGAGTGGTGAGCTTGGTCACAGTGGTGGTGGTGGTGACAGTGGATATGGCACAGTTTTCCGTGGATGAAACCACCGTGGTGTTCTCCTTGCTGGCAGCTCCAGTCTCTGCCACCTTAAACACTGTCTTGGATTCCGTGGACACAGTGGAAGTTGTGGTTGTCACCTCCGTAATAACAGTCTTGATTTTGCTTTCTCCATTGATGGTTTCCATTTTGCATGTCTGTACACCATTCTGGTCAGTAAAGTGACTACTCAAGGTGGATTCCTCACACGAGGCTGCAGGAGACGGAGGAACTTCCCTCTCCTCAGTGGCTTCAGTTTCCATGGATTCTGTCTCACTGCTCAGGTTTTTATCTTTACAGACAGTCTTTGTTGGTGGGGAAGCAGAGCCAGCACTGGCAGATCCTTCAGGAGAAAGCTGGTTTTCCTCAGTCTTCTGCACATACTTGGGAACTTCACCTGGTGGCTGAAGACTCTCTCCAGACTCAGACCTGGGTGAACTCCGCAGACAGGACTTGGAGTCCACGTTGTTTTTGTCCTTTGTGTCCTCTGCCACGATGTCACCATTCATGAAGGGTTTTACTGAAGATTCCTTAAAAGTCAAGGGTTTTATTTCATGTTCTGGAATGGACTTATTAATATTATTAACTTTTGGTTCAATATCCCCCCCTGCCTTGGCTTCACAGGTGTCTTTCACTGAGCAGTCAGCATGTGATAACCCTTTAATGGCACTGTCTTTCCCATTCATCTGAAATGATGACTTCTCTTTTTCTACGTCTGTCTCAGTCTCTTCATCTTTATTATTCCTTTTCTCGGTATTTACATTTGTCTGATCAAAGTATTTGTTTATGGTGCTTGTCTCCACTTTCAGTTCCTGACCTTTCTTCTGACCATTAGCCTCTGTTAGTTTAGAGCTCAGTGAATCCTCGTTAACATCCACCCCATCCATGTCTTCCAGAGTTTGACTTTCAAGGTGCCTTTCAGAACTTTTAAGTGGTTCCAGATCTTTACTAGCTGATTTTTGGTGAAATTTAATTTTCTTTTCAGATTTACTCTCAGTCTTTACAGGAGCAATTTCTTCCTCCATTTCACTTTCTTGAGAGGACGATGTTTCCATATGGCTTTTTATCATACAATTGTTTTCTGGATCTCTGCTCTGCTGTTCAGAATCCCCTTCTGACCCTGCTCTTTCAGGATTGGCCACAGGATCCTTTCGACAGCCACCTTCAGGCACCACTGGCCTCAAGTTCTCGAGCTCTCGCTGAGATACTCTGGTCATAGGTAGTTTTTGTTTCAAAGGTTTGTCATTTGTTTCTGAAACGTCCCATTTGACTCTGCCTTCTGTGCTGGTTTGTTTCAAACCATCCACTAAAGAACTCTCAGGCTCTCCAAGAGCCTCTTGTCCTTGACACTTGTCAGCAGCCATGGGTTCAGGGTTGTTTTCTTTGCCATCATTGTGAACGGAGCTTTCTCCTTCAGAGGAGTGAGGTGAGCCTTCACCCAGGAGCTGCCCCTCTCCTTTGCTTGTCAAAGCCTCATCCTCCTCACCAGTTTTGGTGGAGGAGATGCTGCTGGTGAGCAAAGAGTCCTGCTCTGCATCCTCAGCTTGGCTCTTCCCTGACACGTAGGGCTGACCTTGGGCGGAGATGTCACCCTGGGTCCCCTCCCTGCTCCTCCTGAGTGGCTGCTCTGGGTGTCCCTGGGGGCTCCCAGCCCCTGTGCCCCCAGCCCTCCCAGCAGCCTCCAGCCTCAGCCTCTCCAGGCGCTGCTTCTCCTCCAGCGTGAACTGCTTGATGCGCCGCTCCAGCAGCCCGTCCAGCTTGGAGGACTTCACCTTCCTCTTGTAGCAAGTCCTTAAGTGAAAGCCCTCGCTGACATTGATGATGTCCAGCTTGCAGTGGCTCTCCTCGTCCTTCAGGGAGGATTCAGTTTTCACATCATCTACATCCATGGGCTCTTCCTTGATGACTTTATCGTTCTCACCATCGATTTCTTTTTCCACTGTGAAGAAGAAACAACTCTGAATCACTGAGTGCCCCAACAACGAATACCAAACTATATTTCTGCATTCAGTACTAAGAAATAAACGGAACTTTTAGCATATTAATAGATTTCAAGAAAAAAGGAACTAAACCTTCAGACACTACTACAGTGGATAATAACAAATCATTTACCTGAGACATTTTAATGCCTTGACAGAATCTGTTACACAGTTTCTCAATGGTTATTTCTGAGGTGCTTTTACTCATGCAGTGGTAATGAATAGGTAGTTTTACAACAGCATAGGATTATCACCTGTGTCTTTTGCATGGTCTAAGTTTTCAGAAATTGTATCAACTTCTGCTTTTTCTTCACACAACTTTTCCTCTTTCACTTTCTCCAAGGTTTCTGAAACATCTGCCTTGTCTTTTGCTTGCACATCTCGGGACTCCCTTGCTCTGTCCTTCTCTGTTTTCACCTTCGTTGGCCCTTTTCGTTTGTCCAAGTTGCATTTTTCATCTTCGCTCTTTGCTATTAACAAATTAAATTATTTCAATTATTCAGAATGGTTTTTGTACCCTGCCACATTTTAGTGTTGGTTTAACTCTCAAATCATTTGTGCATCAGCAGTGAAATTCAGAAAGAGAATTCAGTATGTGGTAACACTCCATGTTAAACTTAGTGCAATATTGAATATATATGTATGTGTGTGTGTGTATATATATATATGTATATATATACACACACCCCCAATACTTTAGGTGTCACTTTTTGGTTTTGATTATCTACATCATTTTGATCTACCTCTAATTTAGACAAGGCTATACAAAGCTGTACAAATATTACACAGAACTTCATAACTGAAACCATTTAATGGAGCTAAAAAATGCCTGTGACAACTGAATGTCACACTGACAAAGACTTGTAGATATCCATGAAAGCTTCCCCTGAACATTATTCCTTAAGTCTGCACAAGAAATACCACACAGAAATAATTCACTGTAATTAAAACATTGTCTAAGCAATGCAGACACTTACTTGATAGCAATTTCCTGTAATTTGCATTAGTATTTCCGGGCAGTTTGGGCATAAACCTGTGGACGTGGGTTTTACTAATCCAGCTCCAGCCACCATAGCCTGTTACTCTGTATTCCTCTCCTTTTTGCTTCCAAACCTGTCCATAGTTTTAAAACAGTAGCATTAATTATACTATTTGTTGCATTGTTAATGTTCACTTTTAAAAAACAAAGATGATAAAAAAACCCCCAACACAAAACCTTTAACTTACAGACTTTTAAGTGTATTTGTAAAATAATGTACTATCTAAAATTAAAGCTATACCTGCTGATGATTGAGTCTATCATAGTAACATCTAAAAACTTTATTTATTTAATGTAATAGTGAGAATCTGTTTACCCAAAAGCTGAAAGATGACAGCAGTTTTTGAATAAACTTACAACAAAGAGTAACAAAGAGAAGAACAAAGAGACTATAAAGAGGTTTCTATAGCAGACCCCACCTTATTACACAAGGGCAACTACAGGGAAATAGGCTGGGTTTTTTGGGAAGAGGGAGTGGGAATGGGAGCAGAGCACTGGGCAGGGACAGACCTACAGACAGGACTCCAAGGAGAACCTGAGCCCTCCCCGTGGGACAGGCTGCACATGGCACACAAACATCTGTCACTGCAGGCAGTGTCACCAAGAGCATCACACAGACCACACTCAGGCCAAGATGAGGTGGATGAATTCAAGTGCAGGGAGTAGCACAAGGACATGACCATTTTAAGTTTAAAATAAAAACAGAAAAGAGTCAGAAACCAGCAATTTCTGTATTTTCTCTGTTCTTCCCACAACAGAAAGGCTCACCTGGTGTTTGACAGGAAATGTGTACTTCACCCACGTGGCTTGCTGCATGGTTTCTTCTTCCTCTTGTTTCCTCTCCTTTTTTTTCACTTTCTCCTTCTCTTCTCTTTCTATTGCTGTCATTCTGCGTAATCTAACCCACAGATTTAAGTGCTTTTAAGTACAAGATCTTGCAAGCAAATTAAGAAGTCAACAGCACACACTACCCCTTTGAATACAATAAATATCTGAAGTTCAGAGGAATGCCCAGTGTCAGGTTTTATGTATTATTGCAACTTTTTAGGGCTATTGCAGTGAGGCAGACACAGCTGCCTGCAACTGTGTGTAACTTCAGACACATCTACTTGCTGTTCCCACAACACAATGAGAGACAATAACCAGACTCCACTCAACTGAGTGTTGAAATCTGCTCTTCTACTCTCCCAAAGTTTTAGCACTTTGAGACTCTGGCTCAGATAAAACAAACACAGGAGCAATGACACTATAAAATCCTGCCATGCCTTTGAGAAAAAACACTTCAGGTGCTGAATGCCTGACTCAATTTAAACATGATTCTTATAGGCTTAGAGGAACTAGCAATTGTAAACCAAAGTAAGTTCTCACAGTCAAAAATACTTTGATATTTATCAATTTTACCTTGTGTGGCCCAAGGATTCCCTCCAGATGGGCAGCATGACAACTGGTTTAATTGCACACTCCAATATAGCCAGTGCTAGTGCAAATTCTCTGGGTTTGCTGCACATCTGAACAGCCTTAATCCAGTTAGACCTGAAGGGAGACAGGGAGCAACCTGAGGCACACACATGCACTGACACCTGGACTATGTCAAGAGGTTCAAGGGGAGGATAGAGACTCCCAGATTTTAATATTTGTCTCACATGCACAATCCTTTCAGCCACCCATCACAAACACCCATTATCTTACATTTTAACACACCAAAGCACTCATTTGAAAACACAAAGACTGTTGTTTATTAACACTGTTAGCAAAAATACAAGTAAAACAAGACTACATATTTCCATTTCTTAATTTACCTGTGGGAAGCCCAGTTAGGGTGAAGGAAGGATGCTGGGATATTGTTTTCCAGCTGGATAATAGTGAGCCTCAAGGTGGAAATGGTGAGAACTTTGGACCCATGCACAGACCCGTTCCACTTGAACTCTCCAGCTGGAGTCAGGCAGAACTTATGGGAGAGGTGTCTCCTCTTGTCATGGTCCTCCCTGTGCTGGTGCTTGTTCAGTGCAAAGGAGTTGGTGGCATATTGGTTGTGATAAACACGGTACTTCCCCTCCTGCCCCAGCTTGAAATAGTTGTTCATATTTGCTTTAATCACAACGTCCTTCTTCGTGCTCACTCGGGACACCTCACCTTGAGAGTTCACCACCAGAACCTTGGGAGAGAAAGAGGGAGTTTAAACATACACACTTAAGTTTCCAATGCTTCTATCTATCTATCTATCTATCTATCTATCTATCTATCTATCTATCTAGTTTCAATTGTCTATATATAAAAGACTGAAAATGCCCTGCCTCAGTCTGTGGAAGCAAATACTTGTTTCTGCAATACACTAACCCATGTACTTCATCACTTGTACAGAGTTAGGATGTTCCCAGGATCAATCTTAACATCAAAAAAAAAAGCCCTATCCAGGCTCCCCAGTCCAAACAGGAACCTGTTTTTCTGCTCTGAGTTATGCCTGTGGTGGGAGAGAGCTTTGGGAAAACAGCCTTACTAACCTCTGGCTTTCTGTGAACCCCCTCCTTGGTACTTCAAACAATTCACACATGAGCAAAGCAAACAATTACCTTGGCATGGATAAAGTCACTGGTCCAATTTGTTTGTCAATAAATACACTAAATGCTAACTTTCTTTGGAAAATCAGTTAACAAAAATAAAATTAATACACCAAACAACATGCAACCAAGTGCAACCAACTGCCAACAGTCAAATACTTCCTCCCTGGATAAACTGGGCTGGTTAAAAAACCAGAACCAAAACAAAGCACCAAAACCCCAACAAACAACCCACAGTCACACAGAACATTTATACCAGTGCACTGGGTCACTGTGATATCACTCTGTGGAGACCAACCAAGAGAGCACAGGCAAAGGACAGGGAGGGAAAAAACCTTCCTGTGACATTCCAATTTCCCCATTTGCTAATTCATTATTCCTGCTTTTCATGTGCCTCCACTGCCTGCCAAAATCACTTCTTTATTTTTCAATGAAATTTATTACAGTTTAAATAAATTGGCATTTCTCTAAAACACTTTTTGTACTCCTTTGAGTCTTCCAAGATGTGCACAAACCTCTCTGGGTTCTTTATATAACTTGTTTGCTTCCTGTGCTGCAGCAGCAACCTGCTGGTTTTTCATCTGGCTCAGTTTGCTGTCAGGATTCCTCAGCCTGGTGAGCATCCGTGTGGAGCCTCCTGTGCCCTTCCCTCCTCCTGGAGAATCACTTCGGTCACCATTAGACTTCTCTCCTGCCCAGGGGGAAAGAAAAAAGGCTTTTAAAACAAAGTTATAAACTGGGAGTTTTCTGTTCACATATAGAGCGAAAAGTCTAGCGAAAAATTGGAGACATCTAATAATTATTATTAATTTATGATTACCTATGTCCTCTGAGGTCTGGGATGCCCCCTCTGCATTGTCAGCATCATCCAGGCTCCTGAAGGAGTCGTTCTGCTCGCTGCCACTGCTGTTCTCAGCCTCGGGCTGGGCAGGGGCAGCACAGCCACTGCTGCTGGGGATCATCTGACCAGTTTCTTCTACAAAAGAACAACTTCAGTTTTAGCTTTTTTTTTCTTTGAAATGGATCAGTGCAATTTTTTGAAGGTTTAACGTTTTCACCAAAAGAAGCCAGAAGAACATGTTTTGCAGGACTGGAGGGAAACACTCATAAAATATTCATTCCCTTCAGAGCCCTGTATCCCTGGAAGTGCCTTTTGTTCTGTTTCAAGCAGTTTCAACTTTTACAGCTCTGAAGAACTGAAATTCATACTTGTATTTAAAATACATTCATATTTCATCCAAGACAATTTTTTCCTATAAATGCAGACAGAGAAATCCCTCTACTGAGGCTTTGTTTTGCATTCAGAATTCAGATTTCATGAAATCTGGTCTTCCTGCAGCTTCTATGATTTCCCTCTTTGGGTTTCCTTGTCCTTTACCTGTCCCTCAAAGCACACCCCTTTCAGTTCCCCTTCTTTCCCCTCAAGTCTTTGATTGTCTCTTCTTCAGCACATGAATCCTGAGGAACCCCAGAGATTCCAGTTCAACTGGCACCTCTGGAAACATCAGCTCACAAAAAATATCAACTCCTTCCTCACATTCTGATGGGTCTTGGAAGGAGAAAAGTACTTATGAAGGTATAATAAATAATGATGAATATATAAGTGAATCTTTAAAATAGAGTACAAACCCCTAAGTGTGTCTGAAACAAAACTATTGGATGTGTATCTTTTCAACTAAACCTTCATTTAATAACTTTATGAGAACAGGCAAAAATATTTGGCCAAGTATCTAAAATATGTGGGGTTTGCCTCACGCAGCAGGACAATTTCTGTACTAAAAAAGTGTATTATGAGGTTCAAAGTTTACAGATTAATTTTAATTTTCATTTTGTCCTCCTGTGAAGAAAGTTTATTACAAGGTTTGGATGCACTGACTTTCACAAGTCCAAGAACTACAATCTGTATCTGCAGGACAAACTGTTTCTGTAGGAGAGAAAACATTTACCAGCCCTTTGTAAAACATGACACACACTGAGTGTGGACACAGCACAGATTGGAGGATGTTTAGACTTAAGAACTGAAAATAAAATACTCATCATTTTAACACTAATCAGCTGTTTAGAGCAACATTTGGCTAACTGGCAAATGTTGTACGGAATATAACTCTAAATGTAACACAAAGTAATTCTTAAATGGTGCACTGATAATTTAAGTTATATTTAATCAAATGCCATTTATTCCAAAATGAAACGTTTGGTTAGATTTTTTAAATTAAATAGCATATATTATGACTTCTGAATCACTGACAGGGCAGAACAAAACACATTAAGATCCAAGAGCTTATTCTGTTTAAAATCCCTGCCATGACTGTTGCAACCTTGGAGGAAAATGCTTTGACACTGAATGAAAATGCTTTGTTTGTTAGCAATTCATACAGTCAATGAGAGGTTAAAATAATAAACAAGCCAGCAGCAAATCAGAATTTGAAATAAACTTTGAGAGGATGCTACAACCATCATGGATCACTATGGAAAAATAAAACACAAGGAAATAGGAAACAAAAAGCTTAGCCACAGTCATATCGGGAAGGCATGGAAACAAATGTTCATGTCCCCAAGGGTCTCAAGCATCAGCTGCAAGAAAAGTAACTTTGAAATGTTAATAATGACAACGTAGCAGTAAAGGATGGCACTGCAGGCAAACAGCATGAGTGATGCACACTGGGAATGGTTTTAGTGGACAAATCAGAGAGAAAAACAGATTCCCCAAATTACAGAGGCCTTGGTAACAGTGCCTTCTGTACCTGAGAGCTGCAGGGGGGGCTCTGGTGCCACCTTCTTCTCTGCCACGTTGTTGCTATCAGGGGTTTCTGACTGACACCCCAGGCTCTTCCCTTCAGGGCAACTACTGTCTCCTGCAGAGGGATTTGTGTTGTTGTCATCACTTGGTGTCACAGAGTTACTTTTATCCCCAACGACTGTGGCCTCTACAGCAAAACGCACAACAAAACTTTAGGGATATTCTTTATTATGCCTCAGGATGTCATTTGGTATCACCCACAGAAAGCAACTTCAGCACCTTGTTTGGTTGATAATGCTGAAAAATATTGAGCTTTTTCCTATTCTTTCCTTGTTTCCCCTTTGCTATGAGATAATGTTGACTGAGAATCAAAGAACAAACCAACTGTGATGAGGAAAAAGTTACAAATGATGTAATATGGCTTACTCTAAACCTGGTGATCCCAACCTGTAAGTGCCTCCTGTACCTCAAGGCAGGGGATCTAGAAGCTGCACAGAAGCAGGAAAATTGGTGAAATTATTTAGCTAGAAAAACAGCTACAGTACACAAGCACAAAGGAACTGACAAATACCACCTATTACAAAAGTATCTTAGAGAATCATACAAAAAAAAAGTATCACATTAACACTCAAAGAAATGTGAGGCTCTTCACTAAAGATTCACTTCACTTAAATGGAGCTGTTAAAGCACAGTCAGAGTTTTTTACCTTCTGTTTTCTCCTTTTCCACATCTTGCTCATTGTGTGTTTCCTCAGTTTTATCTTGGTCTCCAGATTCTTCCTTGTCTCTCTCAGCATCTGTCTGCTCATTATCAACATCACTTTTGGCCTTTTCTCCTTCCTCATCTCCTGTGTTTTTATCTTCCACTATTTCTCCTTTTCTTGCTCTGATAATGTCCAAAATTTCATCTACAATAGAAAGTGTGTTGTCATCAATAAACAACCACCCACCTACAGAGCACAATAACACGACATAAACCCGCTTGACTCAAAGTGCAACATTTATTCCCACTAAACCAAACCCTCTCACCATTTGCTGCAGAAAGGAAAGACTTGTTGTTGCCCCTTGCTTTGTTGGTAAGGTCCTCTGTCACATCCATGTGCCGATGCACCTCCTCTCGCAGCTCCTCCAGGGTTTTGCATAGGTCAGCTTCCCAGTAATCCTTGTCCAGGCACTCAATCAGCTCTGCCAGCTGGATCTTGGTGCTGTAGTACCAGATCTTCTTATCCTTCTCACTTTCTGAGTCTTCCTCTCTGTAGAAGTATTTAAAAAAAATTAATTTTAAAATATCTGGATCAATGACAAAAATGACTATCAGTCTGCTTTCTGCAGAGAACTATCAAATGGCAATACCTGAGTGAATAAACAAATCACCTGTGGACACTTGTATTTCATTTAATACTCAATATTCCTTTCTTGTTTCCCTCTCTCTCTTCATCCCTCAGTTCTCCTGACAATTTCCTCGGGAAAGCTTCTGAAGAGTCTCCTCACAACTGGTTTGTCCAACCTGACAACAGGGTTTATTCTCATTATATTTACTATTACTGTAACCAGTAATTTACTACTAAGTCTCAAACAATTTGCAGTGAGAGGTGGTTTGGGTCCAGAGTCCCTGGTGGGTGGTGTTTGTGACTGCATATTTGGGAAGGAGCAAATCCAAAGGGGAGAATGCCATATCCATAAATTATTTTATACTGGCCTCTCTGTAACATCACAGAACCATAGAATGGATTGGGTTGGAAAAGACCTCTGAGATCATCAAGTTCAACCCTTGATCCAACCCCACTGTGATCACCAGCCCAGGGCACAGAGTGCCCTGGGCTGGTGATCACAGTGGGGTTGGATCAAGACATGGTGGATTTTCACTCAGTGCCACATCCACAGAATCACAGAATCATAGAATGGATTGGGTTGGAAAAGACCTCCCAGATCATCAAGTCCAACCCTTGGGCCAACTCCAGTCCCTTTACCAGATCATGGCACTCAGTGCCACGGCCAAGCTCACCTTAAAAACCTCCAGGGATGGGGAATCCACCCCCTCTCTGGGCAGCCCATTCCAATCCCTGAGCACTCTCTCTGGAGAGAATTTTTTTCTGCTCTCCAACTTCAATTTCCCCTGGCAGAGCTTGAGCCCCCCGTGCCCCCTTGCTGAGTGCCTGGGAGTCATCCACCTGTGAAGCACCAGGAAGGGACAAGAGCCACAACACAATCCTTGGAAAAGATCATGGGATTTCCACTGTTTTAGTCTGGGTCACTCCACGAGCCCAGACAGGACTCCTGGTGGCCCACAGTGCCAAAAGCACCTCAGCACGGCCACCAGAGCCAAGGGAGCTCCAGAAATACCCCAGGGAGTGCAGGGAGGACACTCTGGATTGCAGCTTGGCTTGTTCCACCCTGTGGAGCAGCAGCAGCTCCAGGCTGGCCATGAGCCCAACCACTCACTCCCACAGCACATCCCAGTGCTCCCAACACAAGTGGGAGGCACTGATGGACCCCCTGGCCTCCTCCACCTGCTGCACCTGGAGCACCTCAGGCTCCTGGCCAGCCCTGATCCAAAGTGTCCACAGGAATGGAAAGCTGGTGGCAGCTCCAGAGATTGCCCCTTGGGAGGTTTGGTGCAGGTTCCTCTCTCCTGGCTTATACATTAAAGATGGTAAAAATTGGCCTCAGGGATTCAGAAAGACAAACAATCCCAAGGCAACTTCCACAATGTATTGCTGAAACAACTCATATTTGCAACCCAGTCAGAATCCTACTGAAATAAGGTGCTTATGAAGCTAATAATGGCAAGAATGCTCCAAATTCAACTACTAACTTGTCACAACCATTATTACAAAACAGACTTCTGGTTTTGATGATAAAACCTGTTTTATTGCAAAGAGATTCTCTCATGAAGGCCTTTGCTCATGAAAAGCAACCAGTGCTACTGCACCCATTCATTTCTGTGAACTGCCAACATTCCATCAGTTTTAGCCACACCAACCTGTGACACTTGACGAGTTTTCTCAGAAAACAGCTCATTTCAGCAAGACCATCCACATACAACACACCAAAAAGCTGAATACTGACAATCATTTGGCTCTATGGAATACCCCAGGCCTGTAAACTTCCACGTTAAAGGAAAATTAATGTGTAAACCATCTTTCCTCTAAAGCAAGAGTTATTTAATAACAACAGGAATGACAGTGCTTTTATTATTGGTGGTGAACAAAGGAAGACAAAGGCAAACACCCAAACCCCAAGATGGGAGATGAGGATGCAAGAATAGAGCTTTACACAGCAAGAGGAAATAAAAGGATCAAACAAAATGCTTAACTACAAGGCCAGGGAATGTGTGCCTTCTGAGCTTTCCCTGGCAAACCTCCAAGGGAAGTGGCAAGTGCAAAGCCCAGCAGAGCTGCAGTTGTGAGGCTGCTCTGCCCCTGGCAACACTGCAGAAGGTGATGCTGGTTATTTCTTTACTCCCCAAAAAGGCAACTTTAACCTCTCATTCTGAACCCCTAGCTGTCACAGGATTATTTGCTGGAGAGATAATGCCATTTATACATCTTCTTATATGACCTAGATATGCAACAATATGAATGCTTTATATAGAAGCAGAGTCACTTTGGTTGGAAAAGATCAAGTCCGACCAGACCTTCCCATCTCTCCACGAGGGAAGGCTGTGCCTGTGCCCCTTTGCCAGCCAAGCAGCTCAGGCACAGAGGGTTGGACACCTTGCTTCAATTCTGATGGTGTTTCCTCAGTTTCATCCTTCTCTCCCCATTCAGCAAATCCACACTAAGCACCCAGGGGGTGGGTGTGTCACCTGAACAGCCCAGGCAGCATCTGGCTCTTCCTGTCCCCTCAGTCCTTTCTGCTCTAGTGGTACAACGTTCCATTGGACTGAAAAGCCTTCAGTTTGCCTGGGTAAGCCAAGAGAAAGCCTTGAGCACCAGGGAAGGTTTGCAGCCACTAAACCCTGGGGTCACAGAGAGGAGCAGAGACAGCAGAGCACTGAGGGTGTTCTGCAGAAAGCACCTGGAGCCAGCCCTGCCACGTGTGATGCCAGTCCTGCCCTTACACAACTGCTCAGAAAATGTTCTGGAAACAGACAATGAGGTTATCCAAGAGTGTTTTAATGCCCTTCTACTTCATTTATCTCGGGGTTTGAGCAGAGGGTTTGTTTTGAACTGAAGGCTTTCACAGCCTTAGCAAGGGAATTTCAGGAATTAAGAGTTTTCTCTTGAAAAAGAAAATGAAATGGCACAAGCTGGCTGGTCTGTGTGCTCACAGCAAACCATCTCTGGGCAGCCTTCTTGGCAGGACTCGGATGCCTCCCAGGGCAAGGCTTGTAGCATGAATCATTCCATGCAAGTTAGTTAAGATTTCAATTAACAATTAAATGATTAATGTTAACTTTCCCTGAACATCTCCTTGCACCTGCTGAAGGGACACTCCTTTTGCCCCGTGAGGAACCAGAGGGGCTGTCACAGATGGGAAGAGCAGGGCTGCACAGGGTCTGATCCCTGCTGGTCCCTGGGCCAGGACTGATCCCTGCTGGTCCCTGGCCAGGCCAGCTGGGATCAGAGGCCCAGGGAGTCTCCTGGCACTCAGCTGAGTCACACGCACAGTGTGAGGCCAAGGAGGGAGCACAGAATCACGTGAGTGTTTCCTACCTCTCCCAGCATCCCTGGCTCCCAGGAACTATTCCCTGGCAGGCTCCAGGGGCCACTCTGGAGACCCATAAAAACAACACCACATGGAAGATACTTGAACTTTCAGGTAAAGTAGTAACAAAACACTGAGGAGTAGCAGCAGTAGGTACACCCCTCCCTGAATTCCATGCTGATGCAATTAGAAACTGAAGAATTCAGTAAATGGTTTAAAGCAATAAAGTGAAGCCCCAAACCCTTGTTAATTAATTGGAGAAAATAGGGGAGGACCCACTAAGAATTCAAACAGCAGGACAGATTTTGCTGAGGATTTGTCTGTCGAGGAGGGTCCACACAACTCAGAATAACAATGTGTGCCCTACTTCTGTGTCCAAATGAAAGCCACACACTGTTCATTATCTTCTTTCACAGACACCTTAACAAACCCAAAGCATCTCGATACTGATAGAAAGGGAACTGGTTGAAACACTGCAGCAGTTTACTGGCACCATGCAAGTCCTGAATTTCCTGAGTTGGTAACTTGCAGAAATAATCTTCACAAGTAAAACAAATGCAACTGACCCAGAGGCATCATCCTTAATTTGTAAACAGCTTGAAACCAAAACCTCAGGAATTTTCTCTTGCCCCTTTTTTTTTGCTTTAATCCTGTTGATATTTGTTCATGGGGACGCATGAGGAGATCTCCCCCAGTGCCCACTTTTCCAATGAAGGGCTTAAACAAGACTTACTGTCCTCAGCAAGTGATGGACATAAAAGTATCAGGGAACAACAAGCCTGCAAAACCCTTTAAAAGGTGAGAAAATCAGTGGCATGATGGAATTATGGTATTTGAAGGGGAAGAGGGGAGAAGTAAAAAGCCCTAAAAACCCTTTTGAAAAACAAACCCACCAAGAATTTAGGATTTCAGTTCTCTAATCCCCCTGGGCAGGATATCAAATGGGTATTTGTGCAGATTATTTTTAGATCTATTGGTTTCCTCTGATACATCTGATCACATGGCACTGGGGAATACACTCTATTCATTTTAATAAAGTCAATGTGATAATATAATTTCATGAATCTCTGGTTTTAGCATTTGGCAGTTATCCTTCAAGGTATCCTTCAGCTATCCAAGATCTTTTCCAGTGTGTAACTATATATACATCTCTTTACACATGCAGAATGGTTGGGTTTGCAATACAGAGTGCTCAGTGAATCTAAAAAACATTAGAAACTGAGAGTACAAAGTTTATTAACTGAGTTATCAAAGCTGCACTTCCCTGAATTTAGCTGTGTAGTGCACACTGTGGTCCCCTTATGGACTGGCTGTAGGATGAAGTTTGAAGGCACATTAGGCACCAATTTAATTAGGTCACAGTTCTGTGAGAAGTGCAGGGGAAGGGGCTGGTTTTGTCTGTCCCACCTGCCCTGTCCAAGCACTGCTGCCCCACATCTGCCACAGCATCTGCATCCAACCTGAGTTATCATCTCTGAAACAAATAACTTGCCCACAGAAAGGCAAACTACTCCTTTTAAAAAGCTCAGTCCATTTAACCTTTGAAGATGTCTCCCTAGTGCAGTTAAAATTGCTGCCACCATGAGAGAAACAGCTCTCACATGTGCAGATCTCAAAGGACCACAAAGCACCTGCAAGATTTATTTGAGTTTACAATATGTTGAAGTATTGCCTGTATCAAAACATTCTGAATATCAAACACTTCACTGGGAAGAAAACATTGGTAATTATTTTTAACTAAACTTGATCTGTGAAACAATCTGCCTACAGAGAGGGAGGAAACAAAGTCTGCCTATTTATCTTAAAATCACCTCCTGAGAGATTGTTCTGTTTAATTCCCAGACCTCTGCCAGCAGAGCAGAGCAGTGAACACAAACCCACCTCTAGAACAGCCTTTCCCTCAAGAGCTGGAGAGGAAACACACAAAACCCAAGCACAGAGGAGACCATAAGTTATTAAAGCACAAGTAAGTAGAGCAAAAATAATCCCAGTTCCATGTCCTTCCCAAGCAGGCTTTTTGTGAAAATCCAACTTTCAACACATTTCCTGGAAACAGAAGGTAGAAAATTCTGTCTGAGGCAAAGAATTGGGATCTCAGCAGCTTCAGGCTGCCCATCACATCCTGGTGAACCATCTGAGGGATCCACCACCCACTGCAGAGCATCTGACTGAGCACAAACACGGAGTGCAGAGTTTAAAAAAATAAGAGTATAAAAGATTCCTGCACCTTTCACAAGATCACTCAGCACTACTGTGGCATTTATAACCCAGAGAAGCTAAAAGGGATCAAACATTCACTCTTCTTGCAAGTGTGAAACAAGAACACAGGAAGCAAAGAGCAGCCATAATTAATCCTTAAAGCATCAGC
This sequence comes from Sakesphorus luctuosus, assembly GCA_013396695.1. Taxonomy (NCBI): domain Eukaryota; kingdom Metazoa; phylum Chordata; class Aves; order Passeriformes; family Thamnophilidae; genus Sakesphorus; species Sakesphorus luctuosus. Next base: position 821,595 of record VWZD01000845.1, on the reverse strand, counting down.
TCACAACACATCAGAGACAGAGCCCCACGTTTGGAAGGGCTACCACGAGACCTCAGAAATGTCTCCTTTGCAAGATGTAACACCCTCAGCAGTGCTCACAGCCCCTTTTAAAGACACTGGCTGCTACTTTAATATCCACTGTGACCTGCTGGATGAAATTCTGATAAGGTACCTAGCTGTGCCTTATTGTCTCCATAAACTGTCTTTCAAGAGTTCTAGTAAAATCTCTTTTATTTTTCATAAATTATCATTACCATTGATTTCTCTTAAATATTATTTCTCCTCCATTATGAGAACGATTAGATATGAACTGTCTTTTATAAGAAACCCAACATTTAGCTATTTTCCTGTGAAAAATGAAGAGGTGTTCTCATAATTTCAGCTAAAAACCAGGGCAGGATGCCCTCACTAAGAAGGGTGAGATACTATTAATGTTTTGAGATACATTTGTATCTTAACACTCAGCAGGGAGAGAATGTGTGAAACACTTAAAATGCCTCCCTTGAAGACAAGCATGTCTTGCTACTTTGACTCTGTTTCCACTGAAGTGTTCAGTACAGCCTTTTCTGTATTTGCAGTTATGGAGAACTCCTTGGAGTGCCTCTAAAAATCTCACCTTCAAAGGCAGAGCATCAAACCAGCTCCTGGCAGCCAAGCACCACCCGAGCAGGTGGTACAGCACAACCAGGTCCTACACATCACTGAAGAGTTCAGCTTCTTTTCTACAGGAAACTGCAGGGTTCCCACCAAAACTCCCTGGCTGTTCCTCATATTCATGTTTCAGGCACATCAATGTTAAGCCCAAAGGCCTTGGTTTTAATTCCTTTTGATATATAGGCTATGAGAACATTAATTTTGGATATGTATGGCTCTAGGCTTTGTGAATGAAGATTTGGGCAGGGCTGTGCCCATGTGGGGGTGTCCTTTGAGCCTGCACAGTGGATTTTGACATGGTCTTTAGTATCATAGAATGGATTGGGTTGGAAAAGACCTCTGAGATCATCAAGTTCAACCCTTGATCCAACCCCACTGTGATCACCAGCCCAGTGCACTGAGCGCCGTGGGCTGGTGATCACAGTAGGGTTGGATCAAGACATGGTGGATTCTCACTCAGTGCCACATCCACAGAATCACAGAATGGATTGGGTTGGAAAAGACCTCCCAGATCATCAAGTCCAACCCTTGGTCCAACTCCAGTCCCTTTACCAGATCATGGCACTCAGTGCCACGGCCAAGCTCAGCTGAAAAACCTCCAGGGATGGGGAATCCACCCCCTCTCTGGGCAGCCCACTCCAATCCCTGAGCACTCTCTCTGCAAAGAATTTCTTTCTCATCTCCAAGTTCAATTTCCCCTGGCAGAGCTTGAGCCCCCCGTGCCCCCTTGTCCTATTGCTGAGTGCCTGGGAGAAGAGACCAACCCCCACCTGGCCAGAACTTCCCTTCAGGCAGTTCCAGACAGTGCTGAGGTCAGCTCTGAGCCTCCTCTTCTCCAGGACTCTCCTAACAGAACAGCAAGCCATGGATTTTCCTACAGCAAGCACACCTTTGGGGTGTCCCAACGGTTCCCCAGCCCAGCAGTGCCCAGCTGACTCACATGATGATCCTCCTGTTGAGGAACCAGTATTTCCGCCGGTGCCGGTCGTACCCGATGGGCTCGTGCCGGATGTAGGGCTTGTTCTTTTGGATCTCGGCCACGCAGTCGGTGACCCCGGGCACCTTGTGTGCCACGCACACCTCGCACTGCCACTCGTCCTCGGGCACCTCCTCCAGCGGCGGCTTCACGCACTCCAGGTGGTACACGGCCGAGCAGGTCTCGCAGCACAGCAGGTCCCCCAGCTTGTGGCACACCCTACAGTGGTCATCGTACTGAATGACGCCCTCTGACATCAGCTCTTCGCGGGCAATGTTTGTGGTGAGGAACTGATCCACTAAGAACTGCAGCACTTTGATTTTATTCTCTACGGGTCCATAGGGATAGTCCTCTGTCTCTTGGTAAGGAAGAACATGATGGTATTCCTTGTCACTCTCACAATATACCCGCAGGACCTCTGGCCACGTCATTCCATCTATGAAATACAAAGTGGAATTAACGCTATCTTTGAGGTCAGCAGGTCCAAAGGTAGTATTTGAAGTGTCTTCTTCACGTAAAACTGCTTTTAAAAGCACTATATGCATCTCTGCCATAAGTGTGCACTGCTCTTGACTTACCAGAGCAGCACAGAAGTCCTCAAAACGAAAAGGAGAGAGGCGTAAAACAGTGCCAAAGTTCCTTAGTACCTCATAGATGGCAATAACATTCATTATATGCTCACTAGGCACCATTAAGTCCTCTGAGGATTTAGGAAACTCCAAGGGTGGGATATCCTTCTCTTCCAGTATTGGAGAACGAGGACGATGTGCTCTTTGTCTTCTCCTACCTGGAATAAAAAACAACCGTCAGAATTTTGCCCTTCACAGGTTTAAACATCTCTCGTCAATGACTGTGTCAAACTTGATAAACTGTTTCAAATTAAGGACTCACAATCTTCACAGTTACATAAGTGTGACAACTCAGCCAATAATCTCATACTTTAACAGAGTGGAAATAAAACACAGGATGTTTGAAGTCTTGCTTTACACTAAAGCAGTTGCATTTCCCATACAATACACATCTACTGAATCCTTGAAGAGACAACTAGAAATTTAATTACTTAGAAAGACATTTCCTTCAGCCAAAATAATAATTTAGAAATTTTTCTCATTTTATTTCAGCATGACTTGTTTCAACTTGAAGCATCAAGCTCCAAACAAGGGATATTTTGCACTGAAATACTGCAAGCTGTTCTATCCAGCAACAGCACCCAGGAAAGCTCATTGCAACCAAATGAAAATACAAAAGAGAACCTAAAGCACTTTGCCCACCACTTTCTGACTAGAGTATTTCTCCTGGATACCTACGGGCCACAAACAAAAGTTAAATGTGATGATTGATGAAAATATTTTGGAAATTCCTAATTTCTCAAAACAAACCAACCACTCAAAACTCCACAAAATAAAGGGAGGGAAGACGGGCTACTGCAGGCAGATACCCAGAGACAGATCCCGCTGAACCTAACACACCATAATTAAAACTTCAATGCATTGAAAAGGGGAAAAAGAGTTACCAGAAAGAGCAGCTCCCTTTAAGAAACATCATAATGCACAACAAATGTTTCCAGAAATGAAACAAATCAATCCTTGAGGTGGTACAGTGAGAGGACACCAGACACAGCTCTCCCTTCCCAACTTTAAACTTGAAATGTTATGCAAAAAACTGCCCACTCCAACAATACAGAAGATGAACTGCCAGATGTTTCCATTACAGAAGGAATGGGTCAACATCATCTGAGGATAAAAATAACTTTCCAAGTTTAGTGAAGTCTGAGTTGTGACTGTGGAAAAAGAAAGAATGCTTCTATGAGTGCCCTCCAACAGGCACAAATCAGTGGAAAATCTTCAACCATGGCAAACACACCAAGACACTGGAGTTTCACAGCCAGGAGTTTTCTGGATTAAACTCCACTTTTCTATCACCGTGATCCAATTTGTAATCAATATTTGTAATCAATATTTGCTGCATCAATATTGAACAGAATTTGGAGTTGAGAATCACAAAGCGTGGTTTGGAAAATCACAAATTCCAAGCAGTTTGTGCTTACCCACATTACTGGTTGATGCACCAACTGTGAGCCCAAGAAACACTCCAGAGGCCTTTAAAAAACCAACAAACACCTGCCAAGACCCCCAAACCAACAAACCCAAACAGTCTAATGATCTCCAGTGAAAAGGAAGGACATTCTCTGCCCTGGAGCTCCTCTAAGTGGCTGCTGAGCTGAAATGGAAAGTGTGGGGCAATGGAACAGGATGTCAGAGTGCTCCAGGCTCTTCCTTTGAGCTGGATGTTTGTGTTCTGCTGGTGGGGTGGATAACCTTCCTCCTCCGTTATCACCTGCACCGCTCACACCCCACCCAGCTCACCCTGCTGGGAGCACTTTCACCTCCTGGGAAGGCTTTGGAGGGTCACAGTCCATGTTTACCCAACGGTGCCTCATAAACACACAGAAAGTCCCTCAAACCTTGAAAAATGTTTTCCTGCAATAAACAGATCCAACTTCTCAAGCTCTTCCCTTTCAAGGACAATCTTTTTTCCCCACAAGGCAAATTGTCCAATGTTTGAATGTGACAGTCACTGGCAGACACAAAAAACCCCCAGCCCAACAAAAACTTGGGTCTCTTCATTTTATTGTACCTGAAATTATTTTACAGAGTCCAGGATTTGACAACAACTTTTTTTTTTACTTGTCATTTGTCAAGGATTTTGGCCTCCACAGGGAATGTTTGTTTCAAGCAGAAATTGCAGTTTGTGCTATTTTGCCTAAAACAAAACCCAAGTGGATTCCAGAGCAGGAGCAGGAGCAGGTTAATTCTGCTTCTAGCACCACCACCTGAGTGCCCAGATCTGAACTGAATCTACATGAATCCACTCTCAGTTACAGCAACCCACTCTCAATTTACACACCCTGAAGTCTCCCAAAACACTCAAGTTTTATGACATGCAAATGGGATACTTGTCAGAGCGTTTTTGCACATTAACTAAGTCTCTGAGTTGAATTTCACCTCCAAGTTTGAGGCAGCACAAAGGAAAAAAACACCCATTTCTGCACCACTGAAACTGCACAGCTCTGTGTGGAAGGACAAAAGGACGTGCCAACAACTTCCTGCTGCCACAGCTGACCCCTGACAGGACCCACATCACCTCGGGGGTCTCAGTTCCATCCACACAAACCTCCTTTAACTGGCATTCCTTCCCCAGGGGTCTCCCCAAGTGTCCAAGCAACCTGCCCCTATTTTGAATTCTCTCGCTGAAGAGCTGCCTGTAATTAAGATTAAAGAGTAAACAATTTTATTCCCACAGCACATTTAATTATAGATATTGACAATTATAACCTACACTTACCATAATCTACTAAAATAATTTATATTACAAATATTTAAGCAAACACATTAATGATATTTGAAATAAAACAAAGTTACTGAACCAACAGTTTGAATACCCAGAACAAGAATTTACCTAAAAAACCCCAAACCTGGCTTTATTTTTTTTTATATTTCCATCTATTGAACCTATTTAAAATGCTGATCTTTTCAAAATTTAGACATTAAATGGAGTTTGAAAGGACCAAAAAAGGTTCTCTTAGAAATGAAATGGAGTTTGAAAGGACCAGAAAGGTTCTCTCATTCACAGACTGGAAGAAGAAAAGGGAAAGTCACACTTTATCACATGAGAATACAGAACTCCAAACTGCTTTAAGCACCTGTAACATCTGCTGGTTTGTGCCCAGAGTTTGAAAACAGTCCTGAATGAACCACTGACAGTGTCCAGAGCACAGAGAGGTTGGATCAGCACTAAATGGGACTTCCATGCTCTTCAGCTTTGGTTCTCCCAAGCACATGCAGCCCAAGAGAGATGCCCCAGCCCAGTCCTGCCCTGTCCCAGGGATGCCACCCACCCCTCCCCTGCAGATGGGCAGCCCAGCGTGGCCCAGGGACTGCCCTGCTGGGTGGGGACCCCCCAGGACAGGCTCTGCCAGAGGGGTGGCTGCTGCACTGCTGTCACCTGAGAGACACACACTGGGCCCAGCCTTTCTGCACTGGAAAGCTCACAACTGGCCTCTAAAAACTTTCCCTTCCTCATAATTTCTCAGGGCTTGAGCCAGGCTCAGGGTTCCTGCTCGCTGTTGCCATGGAGAGGATAAACTCAGTAACTGAGCACTGGGGAGAGAAATGACCAAGGAGTTTCAGAGACTTCAGGAACCTGCCACAGGAGGGGGGGAAATACAGAACATCCCCAAGGAGTTTCAGAGACTTCAGGAACCTGCCACAGGAGGGAGGAAAACACAGAACATCCCCCTCCTCTCCAGTCACACTCCACAGAACTGACCCCAGCATGAGGAAAGACTTTCAGTTTTCCCCCAAAAGAGATTATGAATTTTTGGCTTCAAGTCCCACGAATCAAGCGTTACAGAGAAGCCCATCTTTAGTAAAGTACAACTGGGCTGGTTTTGCTTTCCAGATCATGAGTCACTGCAGAAACCTCTCAACATAAAGCCCAAGTGGCAGCTGTATAGGCTGCCCTGGAAGCAGAGTGCTCCTGGCAGAGCTGACACCCTCTGCTACGTGTTCCTTCCTCCTGCAAACCCTGAAATCCCTCTTTGGGGCTGGGTTGAACAAACCCCCACCTGCTGTCCTGTAGAACTGCTTTCACATGGGACTGGGCAGCAACACATCTTGTTGGATACCCCTGAGAAAACTGGGGGAAAATGCACAAGGAGGTTTTTTGGGGGAGTTTCCTTTCCCTTCCCAGCAGATGCAGAAACTGCAGAGCTGCATGTTTGCCACAGCAATATCCAGGCTGGTTCCTTAATTAAAAGTCAACCCCTTGGGAGAACATTTGCTCAGCTTACACCAAAGAAGAAAAAGCAGTAAAAGGAATGAGTTTAACATAAAATAAGAATATATTATGAAAAGCAGCACCGAAATAGAAAAATCTAAATTTTTTTCTTGGGATGGGCCAAAATTAAAGGCTTTGACTTGTACAAAACACTTTTAAGAATGCCAGCCTGATAATAAAGGTGTTTCTAACACTCACAAGTCTCTTCCAGAAACATTTTCTGAAAGAATAAGGTGTGTTTGTAACTACTTGTAGGTACAGCTCTGCAATAATCACACCCAAACCAACTTATTTACCTTGCCTGGAAAAAAAGAAGAATAAAAGACCCCAAATAAAAATCAGATTAAACTGAATCTAAATCAACATTAAAACTGAGAGCCAGCCCAAATCTTCCAAACCCCACGTTTATCCACCTTCCACAATTTCTATGTGAAACAATGATCAAATATGGAATTTTACTGCAGATCCACAGAAAGGTCTGTACAATAAGCTCACCTGCAGCCCATCAAATTATCCTGCCTTTTACAACACTCCTATTTGGTCAGGGTGAGGCACTTGCAGCAGAGCTGCTGGAATGACCTGAGTGACAAACTCTCTCTCCAGACAAACTGCCCATTTCTGTGTCAATAGAGCAGGACCAGCCCAGATTTATCCCTCTGGCCTCCACAATTCTGTTGTTAGGACTCTCCTAAATTCTTCAGGACTGGCAGGATGAACCAGTGATGGTTCCCTGTAGAGCACAAATCAAGGTGCAGGTCACTGAGTGGCACAGTAAGAGGTTTAACTTGGAGAAGAGGCTGGGAAATCTCCTCTCACACGAGAGAGGCTGAACATCTTACTGTCCGAGCTCAGTGTCTCCACTTAAACAACTCCTCGTGAGCAGGAAAAGGGGTTGGGATAAAAAATCACTACAGACACACAAAATGCTGGATATTCCAGCTCAATTCTTCCACTCTGAGGATAAAGGCTCACTGGTGAAATAACCAGTTAACAGAAGCTCTGGTCAAATCCTGTAAGTGCTCAGATAGCAAAATCCATCCAAAAACACTATTTCATGTATTTTACCATAAATATTTTGGCTCCCAGCTCCATGTTTGTCTGACAGACTGAGGATGATGATCTCAGCCAAAATCTAGATGTATAGCTCTTCCTAAGTTCTAGCAATTGATGAGGAAAAATCAAGAAACAAAAAATAAAGGACTTCCAGGCTCCTTGATTAAACCCTTCTGTTAAAATTCTGCAATATATGGAAAATACTTGGCAACCATAATGCAATGGTGACAAGGCTAAAGTAGAATTTACAGTGAACAGCAAAACTGTTTGGTGATCCAAGATATAAAGGACACCTGTCCTAAGAGTCCATCCACCTGCTGGGGATGCAAAGAGAAGGGACATTGCACACACACAGGATCTGTCCAGCAGAAGAAATTGTGTCACATGAATTCCCACCCCAAGCTTTTACTGTACTATTATAAACAGTATGTTAAAGGCATTTTACATTTCCTAAGATTCTGCTTCTTTAAATACTTCAATAATAAAAATAACAACATAGTAAAAAAGTATCCCTATGTCCAAGTTCAAGATAAATCAAACTCCCCATCAAAGCACAGAAACTGAGTCTTTCTTGGCTTGAGACGTTGACCTGTGATCCTTTAACTCATTGTTCAATGGAAGTTTGAAACAACTGCACCTGGTCTGTCCCCCATTCAAGTGGGATGTGATTTAAGTGTAAAAGGAGACTTTGACTGGGATGGCAATGTTTTTAATAACCTGCTCTCAAATAAGAAACCCTTCAGCCTCTAAGACCTGAACGTGGCTGTAATTCAGGCTGCACATGACTGAGGGATGATGGAGGAGGAGGACTGTTCATCACCTGTCCTGGTCAAACCTGCAGGATTCTGTCAGGAGCCAGCTGAAAGCAGGGGAGGAGACAACCCCCCTTGGAGCCCTGCAGTTCCCCACAGGAACTCTGTCACCGGGAATTACAGCCTGGCTGGTTGGAAGGCAAAGATATGACAGAAAAAGGTCTGTATCTCAACACAGGCAAAGCCCAGCCTGGCCAAGGGGGCACCTGAGTCAAACAGCTCTGCAGGAACACTCAGCTCAGCCTCAGCCCTGCAGCTTGGCCTGCCCTGAACTCTGCACTGGCCCCCGGCACACACAGAGTGATGTTGGATGAACCCTCCCCTCCCCTGTCCCTGCTGTTCTCATGTCCAGCCCCTCTCCCTGGATCACGACAGGACTGGCATTGCCAGCAGTGCCACCCCAGCACAGGTGTCTGTCTGTCCAGGAGGGGACACAGACTGAGCTGAGTCGGTGGAAAGTTTGTACTTTCTTTGCAAAAGGGCAACAACTGGGAGAGAGGGAAGGAGGGAGAGAGACCTTTGGGCAAACACTGAACTCGTGAGAGCCACCAGCAAATCACCAAAATAACAACAGAGATGTTTCAGCTCTCAAAAACTCAGCACAAAGAAGCAGCACCTAAAGGTGAAAACGCTCACACTTCTCTTAAAGAAGTTAACTCGTGTCATCCTGAGCAGGTGAGAAACAAACACAGAAATGATCCAAATGGTTTCTGATACACCTCAAACCTGTCCAGGCTTGTCCAACAATGCACACAGAGCTACCCCGGCCTCTGCCAAAACACTGAGCACGTTTCAGGAATTGCATCCACCCATTCTCTGCACAACCAGGATTTCAAACCTGGATGCTCAGGTGAAAAATATTTTCCTGATCTGGCCAGTTAAAATCACAGCAAAATTATTTCCCTGACATGAGCACTCTCAAAAAAATCAATAAAGTTGCCACAACTAAGCAGAAAATGAAGAGTTAAAAGTCAGGGAGTGCTTTAGAGCTTTTCTGTGGACAGAGATCTCAATCTTTAAGTAATACATATTCAAAAAAATTTCAATCTGATCGCAGGACATCCCTGCAACAGGTAAACTAACATCTTCAAATAATCTCTAAATGATAATGCATGGAGTTATTTTGATTCATTTACGTTCTTGAGGATATGGATATGTTTAAAAAATATATAGACAAAACACACAGAGCTTTTTAAAGGACTGTTATGAAGTCATAGAATGAGCCAATACTATTAACTCACCAAAATATAAACAAATTTACACATTTAGCAGCGAGTATTTCCCCCTTCTAACAAGTCATCATCCAACTACTCCAAACTACATTCCTTTTTTCAATTCAGATGCAACGCATTTACAGCAACAACCTGTTCCTCCCCCCCTGCAAAGTGGCCAAACACTTGTCTGCTGTCCCGGAGCCCACACCACAGTGGCTGCTTAACTACTCTCCTGCTTCAGAGGCTTAAAAAAAATTTAGAAAAAATAAATGCTAAGCTTGAACTCCATTCTGGAATGAGTTCAAAAAAATCCAAAGTGCTTAAGTTTAAATAAAGGAATTTTTGGAGCTTGAAACCCACATGGTTAATGAACCAATTAAGGACAAACAGCAGTGCAGGCCTTAAAAAATTGTGCCCAAATTTGCCACTGGAATTTTAAAACAATAACTACAATGATGTTTAACGAGTTTTAACCCCGAGTTTTAAAGGTTGCTACACCTTGAGATAAACGCAGCATTTAAACCCAAGACTTTTGACTCAACCTCCACCTTTTAATCTTCGTGCTTAACTCAAACTGGGTGTAAACACCCTCGCAGTGAGGCCCTGTGCACTTTTCCCCAAACTATAACAATGCAATCTCCATTTTGAACAATGCACCTCATTTCCCTCCTTGGAAAGCTACTTCTGTCTTAAAGCCACTCAACTGGGTCCACTTATCGCTCTCATTTCCAGAGCCTGAAAATCCTCAGCGTTCCTGGGGGTTTTTTGCTTTTTTCCAGGCCACTTCAAGTCGCGTGTGCTTCCTTTTCTTTCAACATAATTTGCAAGCACAAGCCACCTTTTCCTGTGTTCCACTGAAAGGAGCTCCCTGCAAGGCATGCCTGGCGCTTCCCTTGCTTTTACACTCCAACTCGGTGCTCCGCACACCTGGGACATTGTTCGTCCCGGTGGGTCCCTCCTGCGGGCACCGGGACCTTCGGGCACAGCATCCCCCTGTCCCAGCGAGCGCTGCCCGCGCTCCCTCCTCCCTCCGCCCGGTGCGTGTGTGCGGAGCATCCTCTGGTGTTCCTGCATCCCCGGGGCTGCCCGAGGGGACCTGCAGCCCTCCTGGCCCTGCCAGGGCGTGCGGAGCTTCCCACGCCCAGAGGGAGCGTGCGGGGCACCTGTTGGACCCGCGTGGGGGATTCCTAGATCCCTGTGAGGGGCACCTGGATCCCGGCGAGGGGCTCCTGGAACCCGGTGAGGGGCTCCTGGAACCCGGTGAGGGGCTCCTGGACCCGTGTGAGGGATCCCTGGATCCCTGTGAGAGATTCCTGGACCCGTGTGAGGGATTCCTGGACCAGTGTGAGGGATTCCTGGACCCGGGTGAGGGACCCTTGTAGCCCTGGGAGGGATTCCTGGCTCGCGTGTGCTCCCCCCGGGCTCCTACCTGGGGTGCTGCTGTAGGTGCTGTGGCTCCTGAAGCTGCTCTCAGTGCAATAACTGGCGTCGTCCTCATCCTCCATCTCCTCGGGGTAGTCGGAGTCGTCGTCGTCGTCCTCCTCCATTATCTCCTCCTCGTCTTCCTCCTCGGAGTCCTGGTTATCCTCGGGGTCTGCCTCCTCCTCCTCCTCCTCGGACACCATGCTCTCGTCCTCCTCCTCCTCGCTCTCATGATCGTCGTACACCACTTTGCTGATGCTCCTCCTGGCCGAGGTCGCCCTGCCGTGGCCGCCGCCGCCTCCCGCCGCTGCCCCCGTCTGAGCGGAGCCGGCCC
>VWZD01000845.1:795289-810113 GCA_013396695.1 Sakesphorus luctuosus | reverse complement strand
GCTCGCGCTCGCAGGGGAAGCGGCACCAGGCCCCGAGCGCGGACACGTGACCGCCAGCACAGCGCCGCCAGGGGGCGCCCGGCACCGCCACCGCCACATAGCGCCGGCAGGGGGCGCGCAGCGCGGCGCGCCGGGTGTATCGGGATATATCGGGATAGCGGGATACACCGGGATGGTGGGATACACCGGGATACATCGGGATATATCGGGATAGCGGGATACACCGGGATGGTGGGATACACCGGGATAGCGGGATACACCGGGATACATCGGGATGGTGGGATACACCAGGATATACGGATACACCGGGACACACTGGGATATACCAGGATATGCCAGGATAGTGCGATACACCAGGATAAGGGATACACCAGGACACACCGGGGTATATCGGGATATATCAGAATACCCTGGGACATAGCGATACACTGGGACATACCAGGATATATCAGGATACCAGGATATAGGGATACACTGGAACATATCAGTATACAGGGACACACTGGGATATATTGGGATACACTGGACACAATGGGATACACCAGGACACACTGGGATGTATCAGGACGTACCAGGATATAGGGATACACCGGGACACACCAAGGTAATTCCTGAAGTGCCTTTTGTTCATGAACTCGTTGCTCAGGCCAAGCACCTCACCAGCCCCCCAGCCCTGCAGGTTTGCCCCAGTGGCAGCCGGGCTGAGCTCAATCTGCACTCCCACATCCAGCTTTTTACCTGCATCCCTTTCACACTCGGTGCTGCAGCTGCACAGGCTGAACCTTGGCCTAAACACCGTACAATGCACACACAGCAACAGCCAACACTGCCCAACCCCATTTACACCTTTAGACTCATTCTGTATTCTGAGCCTTCCAAAGTTACCTTTAGATTGCTTGTGTCAGGCTGATTTCTGCAACCTCTTACAAGATTGCCCAGGATTGTGGTAACTCTTCAAACACATGAACACACAGATACACATTCTGTGTCCCTCTGTGCCCTGGGGATCCTGCCACGGTCCCCAGTGCACTGATCACACAGCACTGTGACAGCAGCACCATCTCCAAACTGCTGGGCATTTTGTGCACCTGTAGTAGATCAAAGCTGATAAGAAACATTTGGTTTTGAACTGTGACTCGGAATACCTTGTCTCTTAATCCCATCTTATTTAGCAGCTGGAGATGCAGAAGTGCTTACTGAACAGGACACAGGGAATTTTATGGATGCTTGTTCCAAGCTGTTGTCTGGGTGGGCTCCTTTCTCCAAAGATAAGGGAAGGAACCTGCAGGTGGATGGGATTCAGAACAAGGGAGCACATGCTCTTGCTTAAATTATTGAGGTGCTTTTGTCCAGTCCTTCCCTCCAATTAGTTCATAACTTGGATTAGGAACTGAATTTAAGAGTGCAGCTCAAATCAGTTCCATGTACCTTTTTCTAAGGTGTTGCTGTGTAATGTCACAGCAGAGCTCAGCTGCAGACTGAAAGTCAGTCCTAGGAAGAAAGGGCTTGCATGACTTTTGCTGGGGAAATTCAATGTATTTCCAATTGCCATTTTATTTAGGACAACAAAACCCAAGGTATATCAATATACTGATATGCTAAATCATACTACTATTCAATCACATCATTAGCAAAAATAAATTAACATTGTACTTGCTGTTCTGAACATGTACCTTTCCCCAACCATCCATTTTACACTAAACTCCAAGAAATCCAGCTTTACCCTTATCTGTCCCATTTTCCCCTGTCCCACATTAGCTTTCATTTATATGAATATCCAGACCCAGCAGTAGCTTCCATCAAGTCAGTTTTAAGTGAACACCTCATCAGAACTGTAATTCAACAGATGCTTACATTGTAAACCTTCAACAAATGCTGGTTTTGGAAAATGTGACCACTTTTTATTTTAGAGAGAGTCAAAACCAATCTAAAACTATGATATGCTTTGAAAGGCTGCAATTCAAGCAGCATGGATGAGGTTGCTAAGTTGAAGTGTTCACTATTGAAAAAGTACCTGGAGAAAACAGACTGATGTAGGTAAGAATGTTCTTATTTTAAATTCTGAGTTTTCTTGTTCAGGAAGTTGAAAGCAACGACTGCCAGTGCCAGTAAGTCCCCTTCTATATGAATATTCAGCTGCCACTGCAGTGGGCTTTTTAAAACTTACTTTTATGTATATTTGGTGCTGACAAAGGGTACAAACACAACTGGAACATGTCAACCTCCAAAGTGTCTGAAGGCTTTTAACTGTGTGAGCAGCTCTCTCAGTCACACAGCCCAAGCCCAGCACATTGTGCCCCCAGCACCTCTGCCACAACCAGGTGGTGTTTGGCCAACAATCATGTGGTGGTTTAGGATGTTCTTATGATTATGTATCAAAAGTCTACATGAAAATATAAGCAACCATCCAGCTTCTCATCCAGTCAAAAAGGGAGCTTTTAATACACCAGCTTTACACTTACAAGCCCCAGGTACCTACAGGGCTCCTCCTATGTAGAAAACAACTTTTCACATCCCCAATATGGAGTGCTAATACATCCTTGCCATGAAAGGAGTCGATACAAAATAAATGTGTTAACAGTGAATTTCAAATTCAAATGATTTCCAGCACTTCAATAGAATAGCTCTGAGAGTCTCTCAGGTGGTTAAGTCTTTGTAATTCCCTCAAACTTCCTTCAATCTTGTTGAGTTCAGAGTAGAACCTCACCTAAAAAGAAGAAAACACAGACATTTATAGTAAAATAGATTGTGATTCTTTTCATCCATCATCCTCCTGTGGAGCTCTCTGTGACTCTGCACAGTTTCAGATATTTGAACCAAACAAACTCAGCAGCTTTTGAAATCAGAATGAGACAGAGGCAACTGCCAGTTCATGCTCAGGAAGGAGCACACAGAGGAGGACAGACATCATTTGATTCACTCTGTAATTCACTCTTGTCTGCCCTCCCTCTGCTCTCAACACCCATATCCCAAATCCAACTGAAAATGAAAACATTATCCCAGAAGATGCAACTTACCTGGGCTCTCACAAACTTGTGCAGGTTTGAAAGCAACTCTTTTGCTTCTGGCAGTATCACCATGACAGTGAAATGAGCATCAAGTAACAGGCACATCCAATCCATGACCTGGAGACAGACAAGAACACACCACTTAACACTTCACAATCTGCAGAGGACACAGATTTTGCTTTAAAAGCAAACTCTGAAACCTTAAATTCTAAAGGTTATATTTTAAGGCAGTATATTTGGGTTTGGATTGTTCCAGTGTTGTATCTGATTTCACACAGATTTGACCCAAAGACAACACTTTGTAAAATGAATGATGTAATTTGATTTGATATTCCCAACTGCTCCCCAGGCCACACCCCACAAAGGAGGAGGAGGCCCAGCCCTCTCACCTGGTTGATGGTGGGAGAGCGGACCCCGGGCAGGGTGGTGTTCACCTTCTCACTGCACTTCACATACAGGTAATACAAATACCTGAGGAACAGCTGCAAGCAGAAAAGCCACAGCATTTTTAAAGGACATTTAACACACTGAGGGGTTTTTTTCCTGCACACACTAACACTCATAAGGATTTTTTAGATTTATTTTTAGAGCAACACAGATATCTGTACGGCACACAATAAAAACAAGTTTTGTGCTTCTCTTACACCACCCATAGGTGGGTGTTTGAAAATTCTCAGTAATATTCAATGTAAATGACATTCAGGGGTAATCATTGTTGCAGTGACTATGACTGTGACTCAGGCACAGACCTTTCTAGGAACTTTGCTAAAAACTGTCTCAACATTAACAATTTTAGTCCCTGCTTCGTTTTCAGTAGCCAACAATAAATGGCTGATGGTCTAAATAAGGTCAACATCACCTTGTGCTGAGCACAAGTCAAAGATTTCTTTGTCTCTCCAGAACAGAAACCAAGGAGATGTGTCAGTGCTGAGATGGTTTTTCTGGAATCACTGAAAGCCACATACATGCTCAGGCACAGGCAGTTCCTGAAGTTTTATTTTGGGTTTTGAAACAGGGTGGATTGGTGGGTTTTCCCCTTAAACTGAAAGGTTTTGAGAGGATCTGGATTTGTAATTATATTTCTCATTATACAGAGTGTAGTTTGTTTCTCCTATTTTCTAAATTTCTGTTTCTGATGGAACTGATTAAATTAGTGTCCTGTTCCTTTCTTAAAAAGCATCTAAATCAAGGCAAGGCACTTTTACTTGCTAACAAAACATGAACATCTCCCAGGTAGGCTGGGTTCATAAAGAAGGTTTCTTATGTTCTAAAATAAGCAAGGACCACAAAAACCAGTGAAATTTCCATACACATGATATTGCTTAACATTAAACCTTATTAGGAATCTTAATTTAATTTTCATGCATTAGTTTGTTATTCAGACTCCAGTAGGAATGGTGAGTTTCTTGTATACAATTGAAAAACTCTCTTCTCTTTCCCTCACCCCAAAACAACAAGGGTTTTTCCACTTTTTAAAGTTAACATACTTACAATAGCTTGTTGGGCTGGGAGGTTCTTCAGGTGAGGCAAAAGAAATGTGTCACTGTAGGCTGAGTGGAGAATTGCATTTCTGGGCAGTGCCATTAAGGGAGTAAAACTGCAGGAAAAACACCAGTTTCTACAAAACCAGAGTGAATTCCAAACATATTTCTCCAGTTCTTTGAGAGAAGTCCCATTTGAATCATCCTTATTTCTGTCATTAAATACCTGCAGCAACTAAACCATCACCACACAGTTACCCTGACCAGTTCTGTTCACTGCAAGGATGTAACTGGCTCATGTGTTTCAATAGGCAAACACCCAAATCACTGATACCACAGAATCACAGAATGGATTGGCTTGGAAAAGACCTCCAAGATCATCAAGTCCAACCCTTGATCCAACCTCACAAAGTGCCCTGGGCTGGTGATCACAGTGGGGTTGGATCAAGACATGGTGGATTCTCACTCAGTGCCACATCCACAGAATCACAGAATGGATTGGTTGGAAAAGACCTCCCAGATCATCAAATCCAACCCTTGGGCCAACTCCAGTCCCTTTACCACATCATGGCACTCAGTGCCACGGCCAAGCTCAGCTGAAAAACCTCCAGGGATGGGGAATCCACCCCCTCTCTGGGCAGCCCATTCCAATGCCTGAGCACTCTCTCTGCAAAGAATTTTGTTCTGATCTCCAACTTCAATTTCCCCTCTTCTCTTGAATAAAGTTTTCTTGCAATTTTTGCAATAATGTAAGTTTAACTTGTTGTAGATGCTTTCTAAAAGTTTAATGTTTCTATTCGTATAGCTCATTAAAAATTTTCTAGTTCATATACACTTTCCGTTTATATAACTCTACCTGAAAAAGGGGAAATTTAGGTGGGATATTGGGAAGGAATTCCTTCCTGTGAGGGTGGGCAGGCCCTGGCACAGGTTGGGCAGAGAAGCCGTGGCTGCCCCATCCCTGGGAGTGTCCAAGGCCAGGTTGGAGCTCCCTGGGCTGGTGGGAGGTGTCCCTGCCCCTGGCAGGGGGTGGCACTGGGTGAGCTTTAAGGCCCCTCCCCACCCAAACCATTCCATGACTATTCTAAACAATTTTTCCACTGAGTAAGAACTTCTCTTATCAGGAATTTCCAGCAGTAACAAGAAGAGGTGTCCAACATAAACACCCACATCCCCTACAATGCACTGGCTTTCCTTCCTTACACAGAGGATACAACAGAGCTGCCCTCTGAGGGCCAACAGGGCAGGATTCACCATCACTCTTGGAATGGGTTTGCTTTGGCATTTCAGCATCACACATGTCCTGGTCCAGCTCTGCATCAAAACCATTTTCTACAACTTCAGTCTTCACTCCCTTATTTTTGAGCTGCACATCAATGTAACAGATGACAGAGTCCAGATCCACCTCTGTGCTCCGAAGATGGGCCTCACTGATGCTGCAGAGGGAAATTCCAGACATTGTAGACTTTTAATTATTAGCTTTAAAACCAGCACTGCCTTCTACCCACCAGCAGCACACACCATGAACTCTCTGAAGCTTATTATGAAAGTAAAAACACATACTGAAAGTTGATGAAGAAATAAAAATGAGAAGAGTGATTTCAAGTTACCTTAAAAAAGCTTCCAAGCAAGCATAAGTGATTTCCTCAGGAATGTCTGGAAAGCGTTGTAAGCAGAGTTGTAAGAGATACAGATCTTTCTTCTCCAAAGCAAGAGGCATTAAATCTGGACATAAACTGCAAGAAGAAGCAATTAATGGGTTGCACAGTTCACACCCCCTGAGAACTGCACCGACAACTAAGGCAGTTGTACTAATCTTGCTCCCCAGCTGGACTTTGATGTAACACATCAGGTTCATCACAAAACAAGCATCTCTGACAGTAAATTCTGATAATTCAAGAGTGCTTTATAAAGAACTGGATTTCTACTTTTTTAATTATAGTTTTAAAGACTACTCCCTCCAACTGAGAAAAAGCAGAGTCACTCATTACCTGTAGGACAAGTCTCGGGTTTCCACGAGCTGCAGCAGGACATTTTTGGGGTAGAACCTTGGGTTTGCCTTGGACCTGTTTGCAAGGGCAGAGACCAAACTCCCAATGGTGGCTTGTAAATCTGGTGTCTGTGCTTTGGACATCAACTTTCTCAGCTCACTTTCTAACACAGTTGTAGGAGCATCCTGGAAAAGACAGACCCTGTGCAACTCAGAAATACAAAGCACAGCTTTGAGAACTGTCCTGCTGCTGATCACACCAAGAAGGAACAGAATTGGGTTTGAATTTAAGCTAAAAACATTTACAGCAAGTCCCTCACCCCTCTCTCTCAAGCATGAAGAGCCAAAGAAGGGTCATTACTCCCTCTGAACTCAGGGAACTGGACCTTTCAGTAGCTGCTCGTGCATTATGAGACCTCAGTAACAGCACCAAGGGGTCCAGCCCCAGGGGAACCACAGGGCACTCACACAGCAAGGGAAACTTTACCTATCCCAACACTTGCAGCAAGTTCTAGAAAGGAATAAACAGCTCATTCCTGTATTTTCAGTGGAATTCCCAGCATTCAGACTTCCTTTAGCTGAAATGCCTTATACAAAATGAAACCCATAAATAAGAACCTAAAAAAGCAAAGTCTGGGTGAAATATCCTCCCACCTGATTTACTGTAAGAGACTGTCAGCAAAAATGACCAAATTTGTGCAGGTTTTCAGAACTCAGCCCTTACAAGCCCTGCACTGTACAGTTCTCAAACACACTCCTATGACAAAACCCAATGTCATCATGTCCAAATTCTGTTCTTGCACTGTAAATAATATCCTCAACTCACCTGTTCAAGGCAGCTTTGTCAACCTGATGTGTGCAAGAGGCCATGGAGAAAGATAACAGCTTAAGAGACACCTAGAACATTCTGAGAGTGTCTGAGCACTACTGGATGGTATTTGGTTTACTTACCTGGAGGTTTAGTGAATGCTGCCCAACTGATAAGTTCTCTGGCTGTACTTTAGCTACACTGCTCCTTCTTGACCTTA
The DNA here is from genome assembly GCA_013396695.1 of Sakesphorus luctuosus. Lineage (NCBI taxonomy): Eukaryota > Metazoa > Chordata > Aves > Passeriformes > Thamnophilidae > Sakesphorus > Sakesphorus luctuosus. The sequence goes on along the minus strand of VWZD01000845.1, from coordinate 802,606 downwards.
ACTGTGGCAAAGAAAAACAAACAGTTACTCTGCAGCTCCTATTCATTTCAGGATTTCAAGCAGATAACTGGGAACTTCACATGTCAGCTTGTGCACAGATTGCTGCACAGATTCCAACCCCAGGAACAGGGTTAGAAACAATGAGCAACACAGAAGTGAAACTCCCTTCTGCTACAGCACCTGAAAGCAGAATTAGCAGCACGGGGAACAGGCAAGACAAAGAGAAACCTCACAGGGCCCCAAAGCCAACTTACACTCATTCTGGGCTCAGCTTTTAGAGCTGCAGACTCCTGGGACTGAAGGGAAACCGCCAGCTCTTCATCCTCCAGGGTGTTCCAGTTCACACATGAAGACACAGCTGTGAACACACAAACCAAACTGGCTGAAGGTAACACTTAGAGCACATTTACTGAAATATAAATATTGCATCAACTTCTTCTGCTAATGGATACTTTCTGAAATATAAGCCAAGTGATTTTATGCCAAGGAAGTTGCCAGTTTTATCTCAGCAGCACACTTTTTTCATACTGTTTCTTCATTTTGCCTCTGGGAGGAAAAAAAAGTAAGTTATTACACAGTTTCTTCTGGGCATTCCTTGCAACAACACTTTATCCATGCAATGTTTAATGAAAACCACTATGGCAGTCCAATTTAAACCTGAAGTTCACATTCTAAAGTTTGACATTGCCCTATCTAATCACAAACTCTCTGAAAAAGTACTTTAGGGAAGAGCACTTTGTTGTGTTTTCAGTATTCACCACCAGCATTCCAGTGTTTTCAGTAATTTTCCAGTATCTGAATGACAATCCAGGTGAAGTGAAACCACAATAAAATCTGACATTTGTGTGCTTTGATGTTCCAGCAGCAGGAAATTTAACAGCCAGGAACACAATACAGGGTTAGGTTAATCCAAGCTGTTCATTCAATTGATTTTATAGGACTATGCTAAAATAACCTTTATACAACTTCAGAAAACTCCAGAAGTTTCCCTTTTACAAGATCTTTTCACTGTAACTATAAAAACATCTTACCAGGGGTTTGACTGTCCTTGAGCTTTCCCACAGCAGCTGCCAGGGATGATGTTTCACACTTGTACATGATCACAGTCAGCACTTTCCCATGGGTTAAAAAAAACTTTTCCTCGTAACACCACAACTGCAAAACATTAAAAATGCACCCCTGATGAGATGAGCACGAAGTGTGTTCCTCCTTACTATAAAGTTCAGCTAAAAGCCACTGACCAGATATTTTCAAATTACTTTCAGTAAGTTTAACACTTGTTAGCAGACCCTCATGAACTGTTGATTTAAAATATAGAAATTAGAAGTGTTGAGAGTTTTTCAGGGATATCTTAAAGCACAGTGGCATTAAATCCACTGATAATTTTACTTTTTAGGTTCCCACTTGTGCAATTTTAAGACAAAACCAGTGAGCTGTTCCAGTTCACTGGTGCATTTATTATCTAGGTGTTTTACCTACTTGACACCTGAAATCACCTTGCAATGCTGTTCAGGGAGATCATACCAGGCCATCAACTGCAAATTGTCTGAACAGAACACACACTGGCAGGCGGTTGTGTTTAATTACAGATTTAATTTCCACCAAATAGTCAAGACTATCAGAAGTGAGGAAGCACTAAATTAATCAAAGAAATTGCCCCTGGCTGCTCTTCTGCTGAATATCCTGACAAATAACCCACCAACAGATGAATGGGAGCTTTGCTCAGGAGTTGGCACCTGTGCAGCAGAGCTGTGCCCCCCACACCCCCTGCCCTGGGGCAAACACACCTTACCCACCTGGCTACTGGTGCCCAGGGGGCAAACACACCACACTCACCTGGCCACTGGTGCCCAAACACCCCACACTCACCTGGCCACGGGTGCCCAAACCACCCACACTCACCTGGCCACTGGTGCCCAGGGGCAGCTCCTTCGAGGTCTGCAGTGTCTGGAACTTTGTATTCCAGATGGTCAGGCACTCTGAGGGCAGGAAGACAGAGCAGTTACAACCCCAAAAAGCAACATAAATGCTACATTTGCCTTTGCTACTTTAAGTTACAAGCACTTGAGGAAACAGAAGTAACTGTTGCCACACAGCTCAGCCAGTGAAGTTTTCAGCCCTGGGAATTCTGTGACTGGGGTTAGAGCTCAGAGTTCAAAGAGGAGCTGCTTTCCCAGCTTTAAACAAGAGGCTGTGGCAAGAAGGGCAGCACAATTTTCCTGCTTGGTGCTTTGAGTAAGGAAATTTTAGCTCTTATGACATCTTCTTGTGATTTTCCAAGTTACCTTTGGGGTCTTTCCCAGGCGCACCCAGACTGCCCAGCACTGCCACGTGGTCTTTGTCCAGCACCACTAAGGATGTGCCTTTCAGAACACTCCCAGACACTGAGAGGTTTAGCAGCAGGGACTTGGGCAAAGTCTGTTCTTCCTCTTCAGTATCTTCCTGCAGAGGTATCAGAACCTTGTACACACAGCCATTGGAACCTGCCCAAAAAAAGGCATCACTCTTTTATCATGTTTCTGTGGAAAAGCTGTTTGATACCATAAGGCAAAAAACATCTAAAAAGAACAAACTCCAGGGAATGCTGAAAGAAGAAATAATACAGGATATTAAAAGGACACATCATGATGCAAAGCAGCAAAATAAAGGTATAGCAAGAGATTTGCAGGGTGTAAGTGATAACAGGTAGGAACAGTTGGCTTTTGCAGCTATTAAAGCATCAGGAAGGTTTAACCTCCACTTTTAGCTGGCTTAGAAAGTTTAAAGAGCTAAAAATATTAAACAACTATTCATAAATACCAACATTTTATGTCCTTTCACACAATTCTTTGCTTCATTATCACACCCTGTTAGAAAGCACAACTTACACAGACACAGCAGAGTGACAGTTTGGTTTTTCAGACAGGCTGTGAAACTCAGTGGTTTGCACAACTCCTGGGGCTCCAGCCTGTACTTGTGTACACTCTCCTGCTTGGGCTTCTGTACATACACAAAAAAGTCCCCATCCTAAAACAAGAGAAAATAAAGTGTTCCTTTAATGCACACAAAGAAGAGATAAGAGAAATTCAGATGTTGGCACTGCTTAACTGGGAATGTCATGCAAAGTTAGGACTGTGTGTTTTCCAAAGGGACATACAGAGAAGGCTGCAGACCAGAATGTGAGGGAAATTCTGATCTAATGCCAGAAATGGAGTCACAGAGGCATTTGCATAAAGACAGATTTGCATATAATTCCATTTTAAAAACCATAAATGCTATTCTTCACAATGAGCAATGAAGAGCCTCACAATGTCTGCTGTGTGTCATCTTAACTGTTCTCTGAAGTTCTAAGAGAACCCTCAGCCCTGAAAGCAACACAACTTCCATGTAAGTGCTGTGGTGATTACAGCAGGATAATGATTTCACTAAAAGCCCTTAAAATCGAAGGAAACAGGTGATGGATTCTGAAAACAGCACTTAGATCTGCTGCTATGAAAGTTTTTATAAAGCAAAAGAATTTAACTCACTTTCTCAGTAGTGAAAATCACAACAGGTTGTTGACTTTCCATAAAAGCTCCACTCCACCTAAAACCAGAAAGCTGCATGAACATCTTCCAAACTCTCAGGTTACACTCAAAGTCAGAACACTATTCTTTAGGCAGCTTCTTATTTTAGGATATTTATATAAATAATTCTTAGATTTTAAAAACAATGTGTTGGGAAAAAACCACCCAGCCTCAAGATCTTGGGGTTTGATTTATCCCCATTCCCTCAAAAAAGGGAACAACTTCCATCACCATGGCCAGTTCCCCTGAGAAAGCAGTGCCAGAAAGTCACACCACTGACCTGATGGTTTCATCTGAGATGACACTTTCAATCTCTTGCTGTGGGGCTTCCAGGAGCACGTCGAGGGTCCGCACGGCGCCCGCCCGGAACAGCACGAGGGGCCCCGCCTGGGGCAGGGAGTGCACCCTGTGCACGTCTGCTGAGAGCTGAGGGAACACACACCAAGGCTCAGCCTCGCCCAGGGCACAGGCTGCAGGTGTCTGCTTACAGCTTCTAACACAATGAGGAGGCCTTCAGAGTCCTAACAGTGTAGATCTGGTACTTGCTGGGTTATGCTCCGAATAATGCAAATTATTGCCCAGCAAAAAGCCAGGAGAGTGTCCTGGTCAGCATCAGATTCCTGAATCACACCAGCAAAACCATAACTGAGGGTCAGGAGCTCACACAAAGTGTTGTTTATCACATCAGTCAGCAGAACACAAAGATCTGTACTTGAATACAACTAAAGGAAGTCCTCAGAGACTTTGGGCTTGGAACAGCAATCATTTTAAGAGCAATATTGTGATGAGAAAGTCAGTCCAAGTGGATTCCCTGCAACACCCCACAACATCATGGAGCACAAGTTAAAGCACTGGCCAGCTAAAAGTTAGTATGATCCATCCTATGGAAATTAGAGCATCTCTTCCCTCCACCAGGATCCAAAACATTCACATAAAAGCAAACACAAGCCAAAACATTCACACAAAGCAAACAAGAGACTCACTGTTGCTTTAAAGGCCTTGTCCAAGTTAATATCTTCATTCTTCCATATTCTTAAAACCTTTAAGAGAAGCATCACTTTTAAGCCCAATAAAACAGTAAAACACAGAATTCTCAGCACCCAGGAGGGAAATACACAGAAGTATCCATTGGTGACCTGAGTGGGAACTGTCCCAGGGACAGTTTGCATGGGAAGAAGCTGAGGCAGAGACAACAGGAATAGAAACCAAGCTCAGAAATCCTGAACTGGAAAGAAAGGCTGGGAAAGAATAAGGAAAAAGATACAGCAGAACTCTAAATGAACCTGGAGTCAGGTTAAGATAGAGATGGCCTGATCTGGAAGAGAATGTTTCGGGAACAGTGGAAGGTCAGGAAAGGTATTTCCTCACCCAGAAGGAAAAGCCAAAGGCTCAGCACAATCTCAACCAACACTACATGCACACAGAGGAAAGTTCAACTGCAAAGCAGGAGCAGCAAAACAAGGGTGGAGGTGCAACCATCACAACCCTTCCATGCAGCTGTAACTGCCCCCCAGGCTGCAGGAGCAGAAACAACTCATCCTTAGGGAAGGCAAGCACTGGGATGCTCTGAAGGGCCCAGCACATGCTCCTCATGTCACTGCTGTGACCCTACATGTGTGTCCCTACACTCCCCAGAGGACCCTCCCCACACCCCACCCCAGACTTTTTGCTCCCAGGCCCTCAGCTCTCACCCTGTGGTCGTGGACAGCGATGTACTCGTGGGTCTCCAAGTTGCAGACGACGGGGCAGGTGAGAACCTGCCCGTGTTTCACTGACCAGCAGCCCAGGGGCTTCTGATCCGAGATCTGCAGGGCCACAACAAAGACACTGTCAGTAAAACACAGCACAGCAGAAATAACCTGGGGGGGTTTCCCCTCACAGAAAGGAACTCAAGGCAGCCACATCTGATCCGAATGAGAATACTGAAATATGGAAACTGCTCTATCCAAATTCGTCTGGAGCATTCCTGTTTCTGACTCGAACACCACTGATTTCAGAATAACAGGAAAGAACTCTACAGTCATTAAAATTATTTCTCTTCACATAAGAAATAACTGTGACCTGTAACAGTCTGAAGGGCTCATGGCATGAAGAACAGGTACGAGGNGCAGGGCAGCGCGGCCCCGGCCCGGGCCCCGGCCCCGGCCGCCCCCTCATGCCGGGCCGCGGGCGGTACCTTGAAGAGCGTGGCGTTGCGGCCGCGCTCGGTGAGCAGCACGAGGTCGGGGCCCGGGCCCGGCTCCAGCCCCAGCTCCTGTCCCTGCCCCTGCCCCTGTCCCTGTCCGGGGCCGCCACCGGGGCCGGGCCCGCGCAGCGTGAAAGACCCGCACAGCGCCGCCATCTTGGCGCGGCCGCCTCTCGCGAGACCCGGTGCGGCGCGCGAGACCCGGCGGGGGCGGGGCCGGGGCCGGGGCCGCGATAGCACCCGGTGTTGTCGCGACAGGAGCGCTCGTGTCGCACGGCTCGGCTCGGCCCGGCCCGGCCGCACCGGCACTGCCCGACTGTGCCACGGCACGGGGCGCTCCTGGAGATATCGTGGAATCGCGATCTGTGCTCAGAACTGTCCTGGCTCGGCACAGTCGCGGGTCAGTCACGATCCAGGCCCTGGTTCACTTTGCACCAGTGGGGATCGACCATTCCGTTCCCACGGGCGGCGCCGGGAGTGTCCTGACGTGTGTGCTAATGAGACACGTGACTTGCACGCTAATGAGCTATGTCAAATATGCTGATGAGATGTCACGTGCATGCTAATGAGATACGTCACGTGCATGCTAATGAGATATGTCACGTACATGCTAATGAGATATGTCACGTGTATGCTAATGAGATACGTCACGTACATGCTAATAATGTATGAACATGCTAATGAGATATATCACACGCATGCTAATGAGATATGTCACGTATACGCTGATGAGATCTGTCACGTGTATGCTAATGAAAGATCCTGCCCTGCCTATTAATGATGTGTATGCTAACGAGACTGGTCACGTGTATGCTAATGAATAAGTCACGTGGTATGCCAAACTTGCTTGCATATTAATGAGATGCGTGTCTATGCTAATAAGATGTCACGTGCACGCCAATGAAACAGGTCACGTGAATGCAAATGAGTTGTGCATATTATTGATTATGCATATGCTAATGAGGGGTGTGTGTATGCTAATAGACGATCAGGTGCATGCAAATGAGACGCTGTCGTATGTTAATGAGATGCATGAGTATGCTAATGAGAGATCACGTGTATGCTAATGATATATTTTGCATATTGAGAGTAGGCTACGCTAATGAAGGGACCACACGTATGCTAATGAGGCGGATCACGTGCATGCCAAATGAGAGCTGTTCTTGCATATTAATGAGGCACGTGCGTGCTGATCAGCCGAGTCACGTGCACACAATGAATTAGCCATGTGTATGCTAATAAGACCGGTCACGTGTATGCTAATGAGCAGCGGTATTACATATTAATAAGGAGCCGTGTGTATGTTAATGGAGGGGTCACATCTATGAAAATGAGGGGGTCACGTGCACGCCAATTAGCGGCGGGCAGAGGATCGAGGGTTTCCCCGCCCCCTTCTCGATCCGTCCTCGCTGGTTTCGGGGCGGCGAGTCCCTTCTGGCCCGCTGTCCCCTGGCCCGCTGTCCCCTGGCCCCAGGGAGCGGTGAGCCCCTCCTTGTTCCGCTGTCCCCTGTCCCGCTGTCCCCAGGGAGCTGAGAGTCCCTCCTGTCCCGCTGTCCCCACTGCAGTCCCCCGGGCGCGGTGAGTCCC
>VWZD01000845.1:717815-795122 GCA_013396695.1 Sakesphorus luctuosus | reverse complement strand
AGCCCCTGTGCCCCCGAGATTCCCAGTGTGCCCCTTCCCGGCGCTGTCCCTGTCCCTGTCCCTGTCCCCTCCGTGCCGTCCCAGCCGCCGGGCAGCGCTCCCGCCCCGCGCGCGCCTCTGGAGCGGGCAGAGCCGTTTCTATGGAGAAAAAGCCTCTCCAAGAGCAGCTGTACAGGGAAAATGTTGGCTACAATTAACTGACTCGGAGACAAGTCTGAGAGGCTTCGAGTGGCCTCTTTTCCAGCATGTTCCAGTTGTTTGGTACAACACTGCGCTGCCAAACCCCGCACGCAGAGTTCGGTTCCCCACTGGAAAACTTCCTTGTCAACCCTGTGGGCATTTACAAGTGAATGGGCCAATGCCAGACTGATGGGGCAGCTGCCCTGGGAAAAACATCCTTATGGAGCTGAGGCACAACACAAACGAGGAGAGGTTGGAAGGGCTTTAAATTTGCCTTACAAAGCCAATTCTTTGTGCTGTTTCATTTTGAGGAAGTGACTTGCAGAGCTGGGGGTAGAAATGGGAATGGATAAATGTTAATGAGGAGGCTCCTGCCTGGAGGAGACCCTGTAAGAGAAAACAGTCACCGTTGTAAAGAATAGTTGTTGGTAGTTTATTTACAACAAAATGCAAGGAAAAATACAATATTAAAAATAATAAATAACTTGGGAAAAACCCAGAAACTAAGTGATATGAATGAGAAAAAGGAGAGTCAGATTCTCCTGCTGAGCCTTGCACTATTTAACATGCAGAGCAAATCAAGACTTGGTCCTTCTTTGATGGTGTGATGTAGTGCCTGATGTTGCCATCAGTGCTCTAAATTAAAGAAATGAAGTCCTGGACATACAGAATCATGTGAAATTATCACAGCAATGAAATAAACCAATGAAACCTGTTTTAGTGACACCACAGCACTACAGGAGATCGTAATTCAATGACCATGCTGTTCATTTAAAGCAAAACATTGTTAGACTTATTGAGCAATTTTAACTTACACATAGAAAACCAAGACCAAACAATGGCAACAAAAAAAAATCTCCTATCGACAAGATCATGAATTCTCTCTTACTGCACTCACTATTTGATAAAAAGCATAATACATTTGGCTTGTTTCAAAGGGTAACACATCAGTTTGAAGTTATAGTGCAGGAAGCTTCAAAGCAGTTTTTACAAAGTACAGCGGTCTTGTTACAAACTGAAATTCAAGGAACAAATATTTCAGTTTCAAAGTCTCTACAGCAGCAATTAATGCAAATTGGCTACTAGATGTCACAAAATCACCTTCCAGAATAATCAAAAAAGCCAAAGAATAAGGTCAAATAGTTTCTTTCCATAGGATTTATCCAGTCATTTACAAAATCGACCATTACATTCATGAGAATTCCCATTGAGTACGTGTTTCAGGAATGTGCTGCTCCTCACAGCCTTTGTGGGTCCCTCCCTTCAGGATTTATTGGGAGATCAACCCTTCTGAAGCTGCACTGAATTGCCAGTTGTTTTGTAATGATTGTTCTCTCCAAATTACAGACAAGTACAAGCAGAGCTGGGAGCAGGTTTTCACAGAAACCTGAACAAACTAAGCACATTTTTTGCTCTGAACTGTATTCTTGATAAAAAATTCCTTGCCAAGTCCCAGCAGAGCTGTGTCCTGGAATTCCTGTCACTGTGGCAGGGAACAGGAGCAGGGCTGTGGAGTTGCTCAGCTTTGCTGCCTGGCACCCTGCTCAGTAATTAATCACAGCTTGTAGTTTTGCAGATGAAGTGAGAACACCTGCAAAACTCTATTTTAATCCTAATAAATATGTTGGAAAATATAACAGAAAGCACTGGGAGAAGCCAGTATTGAAAACAACCCCTTTACCTCAGGGTGTTCCACTGAAGTACTCAGTTCCCCCTCACTTCAATGTGCCAATCATGATACTAAATAATAATAATAATAAAAATAGATTAGACCAGTTGTAATCATGATTCTATAATCTGCACCCTTGTTAAGCTGAAATAATACACCAATGCAGGAAAGGTTTGTTTGCAGCTTCTCTTTAAACCAACCAACCATCACCCATCAGGGTACCAATCCCTCAAAATCAGCTGCTCTGGGAAGAAAAGCAAAGCCAAGCATGGACAGGAGGTGGGATAAAGCAGGAGGTCAGACCACAGCAAACCTACAGAGCTCCTGCACTTTGCTGGCCACAGGATTTTCACTGTCAGGCAAACAGACACTTGTTTTCAGTGCAGGCTGGCAATGGAACTACTTCTCCTGCTACCAAACCCACCCCCTCAATACCATACATTCCATGTAACCTGGATTGCAGCTGCATCCATCAGGATTCCAGAGCATTCCAACCACTGGGACCTGTCCAGGTGAGGGGCCACCCCCAAAGTGACTGTTCAGTGTTCAGGGACAGCTCAGCTCTGCAGGACTCTCTCTATTCCACCCAGCACCACTCTGGTCACTCTGCCCCTGATCCAGGTGGGAGCTGTCCCTGCCTTCCTGCACAGCCCCAGGAGACAGAACTGCCACCACAATCTGTGTGGCAGAGCCCAAAGTGCCCCAAGCCAGGGGCAGCAGGGAAAGGTCTCACCGAGTTCACACCATGATGAGGAAGGAAGGGACAGACCTTCCTGTCACTTGTTTTACCCCTCCTTCCACAATCTCTCTGGGAAACATCCTTGTCTGCATTTGAATTCCTGAGATTTGAGAGTGATTTCACAGGCAGACCAGGAGGAGCATTCCTGGTTCCTCAACATCCCCCACGATTCATTTCCTTTTTCAAGTGACTGATTTTGTCCCCCCTGCCCCAGATGACCCAGCAGATTGTGCTGCTTAGGAAAGAGGTGAGGCAGGAGAGAGAAAGGAGCCTCCTGTTTTCTTTCCTTTACATCCAAGGTCTCACAGTCTGACTACCACTCTTCTTCCAGCAAGGAAAAGACAGAATTCATTGGGTTTGCTTCTCCACTGGCACAATTCAGCTGCTTTTTTCAGTCTCACCCACAGACCACCAACACAGGCTCTGGGCTCACAAGGGGACAGGGCAGAACTAGTAAAATACATTATTTACAAGAAATAGGTGGTTTCTTTTACAAATTCTGTGCAAGGTAGAAATAGTTCAATGGCCTCAAAGTCAGTATAATTAATTACAACTGGGGCTTTGATACAGTGATACTTTAGGTTTGAAAAGATTTGCTTTGTGTTTTAGGCCCCAAATCCTGAGTCATATTAAGCGAAATGTGAATCTGTTGGTGTTCCAGTACAATGAGTTACAGGCCAAAGGTTTATGAACACACAGGAGAAGCCTGAGACGAGGAAGCATCTTAAAATCAGCTGTAAAAGAAGAAAATAGGAGGGTTGTTTCCCTGTTAACCCTGCATTCTAGTTGGCACTAATTTGCCTCCAAAGTCCTTGGCAGCTTCACTAAATACCTACTCCTAATTATAAATGCTGTGACCTAGATGAGGGTTTGCAGGCAGAACTCTGCTACAGAAAGATTGATTTTCCTTTCGAGCAGCCCCTCAGACTTTGCCAGGGATGTCAGCAAGATGCACCATATGGCTTGAAACACTACTTTAGGAATATATAAACTATGTTCTCTTGCATGCACTCCTCAGAAGGTTTTAAGGATCAAGTCTGAGGAAAGAAGTTGTCTTTCCACACCGGGAAGATTATTTTAAGCAAAAAAAAAAAAAAATAAAAAAACAACCGACAAACCACCACGACCTTTGTAGCAACTGAGTCACGTCACTCTCGCTGTGGCAGACATGGCTTATCAGGAGGAAGCATGCGGGGTATTTAAAGGGGTTTTCTCGCTGGGTCTGGCAGAGTGAGAGTTTCTGGCGCAGACTTTTTCCGAGGCCGATCCTTGGGAACTGTTAGGAAGTCAGGAGCATCTGTGGAGAGAGGAGTGGATGGAGCACTAGATGGAGCACTGCGGGTTGAGGAAGGCATGGAAATGTTAGAGATGGATATTGCCGGTGGGAAAACCCCAATCTTCTTGTTGGTAGCTTCCTGAGTGGCTCGTTCAAACTCTCGGACTTCATCCATTGTCATGTCTTCAGCCAGAAGGAATGGAAGACAAAGGCACGTTAGAACACTTTGAAATTATTATTTCATGAGCTCAGTTAAATCACTTCCCATCCAAATTCTAAATCAGGGAACGATGCTTATCTTGCATCTCATTAAGTGACTCTCCACATGAACGGCTCCCCATTGTAATGCACCGACTGGGGCACAGGAAGCACAATGGAAAGGAAACAAAGTTTTAAGGACATGAATCACGTCCTAATGCTGCTTCTACCTGGGTCTGAGCTGAATAAAGATTGCTGCCTCTGGAAAATCCAACTGCTGCACAGGCAGCTAAAGAATACCCTGGGATTCTCAGTCAGCAGGTAGATCTGTCAGAACTTCAAACAAAGTAATACTGAAAGGGGGTTTGAGGTTTTCATTTAGGTTACGAGCCCAAATGGGTAAAGGCTTGTCGTGGGTTTATTTATTGGCTTTAATTATCAGGGGATGGACAATTCTCTCTCCTTCCACTGTCCGTGGCTGCAGCTTCGTGCACAGAGCTGAGCCCGCTTTGCTTCTGCACAACAAACCGCGAGGAACTCCCTCTCCTCTGACAAAGCCTTCCAACCTTCCATCCAGAAACTGCACCGAAACACCGATGGCCAAGTGACAAATCCACTGCCCAACTCCTGCGAGACGAGACCGCAGCCCCTGCCCGATGGATATCGGGATACCGGGACTGTCTCCCCGCCGGTGCCAGAGGCGTCCCGGTGCTGCCAACCCGCCAGAGGGCAGAGCGATCCCGGCATGAGCCCAGCCCTGCGGAGCCTTCCCGGGACAGTCCCCAGGGAGCGGCACCTGCTCCGGGCTGGGAAGCGCAGCTGAGATCAGCGAGACCCTCCGGGACCTGCAGCTCCACAGCCGAAGGGCTGCACTGAGTGCCACGGAAAAATCGCAAATTTAAGGTATTTCATTAAACCGTTTAGAGATTCTTTGAGCCCTGAAGGCTGAAAAAAACAGAAATAAACCCACTAGACCTAATACATTTAGAATTCCTGCCCATTCGGGTGTCTGAGGCACGGGACTGGCGGGGGTGATCACCAAAGGTGGGACAAACCCTGCGCTTCAGGGCATGGACATCTTTCAAACCTGCCCAGCTGCAGGCACGAGTCACCCCGGCTGCAAACGTCGTGTAGAAGCAGCTTTATGTTGTCTTGCAAGAAGATATTAAATAAATTAAAGCGTGCCCGTGTCCAGCTGCCTTTGCTCTGCCCCGCACCGGCACTCAGGACCCTTCCAGCCCTCTCTGCTGTCACTGGGAGGGAGAACGAAGCTGTTCTCGCCTCCAGGGCTGTGCTGGCAGTCACAGCTGGGCTCGGGGAGCTGTACCTGCTGCTGCCCACCCTGCTCTGGGCTGCATTTCAGCTCACCCCCTGGGGCACTGTGAGTGTCCCTGCACTCCAGGGCTCCCAAAGCCCCCCGATATCCCCCCTGTGCACACGCAGTGATTCCAATGAGGAGTTCTGGGCAACCTGAACCAAAAGCTGTCTTGGAAAAACGAAGGGGACACGCAGGTTCCTCAGTGCATTGGCCATTAAAGTGAAATCTTGCTCAGTGGAGCCTCCAAGACCCTCCATTTTCAATTCAGACATGAAATACTTGTTGCCCCTCCAGTTGGCTTCTGCTTTTTAGCATATACTTGCTTTAATTTCCTTCTGCTCTGGCACACAGGCCAGTAAAACTGTCCTCACCCTCAGCTAAGAAGGCTCAGACTCTTTATTTTTTTATTCCATTAATAACAACTTCTGTTCTGGTCTCAGTGAGAATTGTTCCATGTGGGAACTACGGACGGCAATTCCCTCAGAGCCAAACCCTGAGGTGCAGAGCCACAATCCCAACCAATGCTCAGCTAAGGGGGTAACCTTGATGTCTGTGAAGCTGCTGCATTACAAACACAAGAATTGCCTTCCTGGGGGCTGCTCAGCCAACATCTCCTCAGGCTGGTGACAACTGGCACTGAACAAGAACCACGGAGGGACCTGGAGCCCTTCAGGTCTTGCCCCACTCCTTACACAGGTAAAACCATCCCTGAGTTTGACACCACAGTGAGTGGAACTAAAGGAATAATGACATTTCAAAAGCAAAGACCACTGCATCTTCTCTGTCTGCAGAGAGTAACAATCCCTAATTTTAGGACTCTACACGTGATGCTCAAATTAAGAAATCAAATACTTCTATTAAATTTCCAGAATTTCAATCCAAGAACCTACACAGAAACCTGTCCTTATCCACACATTGCTGTTAAATATTGAAAATACTCCCCATCTTGTTGGTAGCTAATTGATGACAACATTAAAATTACTTAGAAAAGGGTGAACAATTCATTTTTTTTTTCTGGTGCAACAAGGAATTTTAGCAGTCCCACAGAGATTTTCCACTCCCCATGTTCCTGGCTTTTTGACTCTGAACTCCTGCAGTTTTTAACTGTTCAAAGAACAGAGGTGAAGCTCCTCTTTAACTTCCTCCTTATGCATCCAACTGCAATTTGAGCGGTGTGTTTTCCTGGCAGACAGGGAGCTGACCATGAGCCCAACCCCACCCTTCCTCACACCACTGGCAGGTTTATAGGGCAAACCCAAGGCAGGACTGCACTTCATGGAGAGAGATTCTGTTCCTCCTGAAGCAAAACCTCCCCAAAACTCCACTGTCTGATGAGCAAGATCAGCTGGTTGCTCTTCTCTGGTCTGTGCAGGTGTATTAGCTGAGGATGTTTTAAAAATGGACCTACTCTTGCTTTGGCATGGCTCTCTATTTCATCCACAGCAGATGAATGTTGGTTGCAAACTTTAATGTTGGTTTTTTCATGCATATTTTTCTCGTATTCTCGAACATCATCCATAGTCATATCTGTAAAAAGTTCAAAATTGTTGGCATTTTCCATTGGTTCAGTGCAAACTTAATTTCTTTTTTTTAAGGAGAAAGTTCTAGAGACACAAAGTCTTTCAGCAGAAGCCAACGAAGGATTTTTGAAAAAGCAAGGAGCAACTAGCTTTATGAAAATTGCCTCATAAAGGTAGTTGTGTCAGCCAAGGAAGGTGCAAGGAGGTCAGGTCAAAGGGAGCCAGAGAACAGGAAGGAGTGGAAATTGTTCAGGAGTGTCTGTGTGATGTGAGGTCGGCAGGAAGCACTGAAGGGCAGGCCTGGCAAAGGCCAAGATCTTCTAAGGAGATTTTAGAAGATCCCTTGGAATAAAGGATAGATATAGAATATTTTAAATACTTACTTACCTTTCCAGCACTTGCAAAAGGATTTTAGGTTATCTTTGCATTGTACATCTCATAAGCAGCAAATGAGTGTCAGAGGCCACAGCAGCTTGGGCTGCCAAACCCTGACTCACACGGGGCACCAGTGACCACAATAACAGTGCTGGAGCCTCAAGCAATGCAGTGGATTATAAGAATTAGAAATATCCTACAAATGAGGCTGATCCCAGCAGGGTCATTAATGCCCAGGCCTGGCTGTGGCACCCAACCAGCTGTGTCTGCCCTGGAACTCCAGGCAGGGATTTAACAGGATTTGTCACCAAGCACAACTCCAGTAAAAACACAGAGAAGCCAATAACTGACTTGTGACCTTACTCTGCTGAGTATTCCCAAGCTTTCCATAAATCTGCCTGGGATTTAAGGAGTCAGGACAGGGATGGTGTCAGGATTCTGGGCTGCTCTTTACAAGGGTTTGTAACTTTGGAGCCTCGTAAAAACACCCATCAACTTTTTACTCCAACACTTAACAAGTGTTTCATTAGCACAGTCTGCCCTCAGGTGGGTGACTCCTTGGCCAGGCACTCTGGGAGCTGCTCCTCAGGCTCCCTTTTTCCTCCAGTTTATTATGTGCCACCAGGATTTGCAAATTCTGGCCCCACACCTCTCCTTGTTCTGGGCTATGAGGCTCCTGCTGCATTTTATGAGGCAGCTTTTCAGGACAGACACAACCTCAGCCACTGTATCAGCAGCACAGTGTCATAACTCATCAGGAAAAGGAAATGCAGGCTAAAACTGGGATCCAAAGGGAACATGGAATACCACTAACTCACACTTGTTCAGTCTTTTTCTGTTATCTGGAATGGCAAACAAGCTGAGAAGCTGTGTCAGTAACATGCTGGGATGCACTTGGCCAAGCAGAGAACATGCTCTGTATTAGTAAACAACACTGAGAAAACAGGGGGTTCTTAACAGTAAAGCTAAACACAGTTTAGTAGATTTAATGACAAGACATTCATACTTACAGAGTCAGTACCAGCACCCAGGCAGTAATGTCCATAACAGAACATATTGTTTATCACACACATTATTTGATTTAGTTTAGCTGACTCCCATCATATCCAGGTCTTTTATTTTAAAATATGTTAATAGGCACTTTAAAAACTCATTTTTTATGCTCTATACTGAGTCTTTTTTCCTTATCTCTTTTAGCAAGGCCAGATTTTTCTGGTTCTGTACCTTGCCTGATAATTAAGCTCCTAAAAAATACACTGTATTAGTCAGCAAAAAGTCTCCCCATGACAGTAAATTCCACAAGGGAATTGTGCATCACAATATTTCATTTGTGGAAAGGGTATTTTTGATAGGGTGATTTCAGAGTCAGGAGGGGAAAATCTGTGGTGAGTCGTTTTTGAGCTCAATTATTTGGTTTAACTCCAGGGCTACTCATTTGGCACCATTATCAGTAACTCTGCTAAAGTGCAGCTGACACTTTGCTCCCAGTAACACCCTCTGTGTCTCACTGCACAGATATTTTGGGTAGGTTTAGGGCAAATTTATGGGCTCAATTTTTGATATGAAATCAGGCTCCTTCATTTTAAAGTTATCAGTTTCCCTGACTCTGCACAGGGGAAAGAACAGATCAGTCTGTTTCTGAAAAAAAAAAGAAAAAGAAAATAAAAAAATGCCCAAATTGGTGTTTCCTGAAGTAAAAGGAAGGTCTAAGTAAACATTCTAAATATATTCCCAAACTCCTGTTTTAGGTTCCAGGGCTGTCTCAGGACCTGTTTGAGGAGTATCTGTGATTATGGGTATGTTTAACTGAAAACACATGCAAAAGGCACAAGCCCTGTGAGCTTATTTATCCAGTGTCATTGAGTCCTCTGATACCCACATTACTCTGTCCTGCTGGAAGTGCCCATTCCCAGGGCTGGCCCTGGAATTCCCAACATTTCTGCATCACACCCAGCAGGCTTTAGGCTTATATCCATTTTTTTTTTCAGAAAAAAGTCCATATTTTCTTTGTTGCAATCCACACTAACAGTTTAAAACTTCCCTAAAAAGCTGGAATTGTTTTGGATTAGAAACTTTTGGAGTTTGCAGGGGGATAAATGACTGCATGTTAATGCAGCCTTAATGTGGAGCTTTATTCAGACCTCAAGGAGGTTCTCAAGGAGGTGACTCCTGGCAGGGCAGGGTGGGGGCACTGGGGCAGGGGGAGGGCACTGGGGCAGGTTCCCTGAGCTGCAGGGAGGGAAAGGCATCCCTCTGGGTGCTGCCTCCTGGCTGCTCAAATCCACCCTCCTCTGGCTGCAAAGAACCTGCTGCCAGTGGGGTCCAAATGTCCCAGAGCAACTGAACACAGCCACACCTCATGGAACTGTGAAGATCCCATGGCTGCTCATGAGCAACTCACAGCAGGACCTGAGGACCACAGAATCATGGAATGGTTTGGGTTGGAAGGGATGTTAAAGCTCATCCAGTTCCACCCCCTGCCCTGGGAAGGGGCACCTTCCACTAGACCTGGTTGCTCCTGTCCAGCCTGGCCTTGAATCCAAAGATTGGGAGGCCACAACCTCTCTGGGCATGATGGCCCCCCAAAAAGCCAATGGGAAGCTGCCGTTAATTGCCTTAAGCTTTGGCTCAGCCCTTGGGAGGAGCTGATGGGGAGCACTCACCGTACCACTCGTCCACCCAGGCGAAGGCCTGTCGGTGCCCGATCAGCAGGATGTCTCTGACCACCTGGGAACAAGGACAGGGTGAAACACCAACACAACACCCAGAGAGGCACCACCACTGCCCTTCAACACCACTGAGAGGGCAGCACACCGTGGCAGGTTGGGGCCCACACAGCCATGCCCTGGGCAGTCAGACACGCTGGCCCTGGAGGGCTCCCAACCTCCCACTGGAGGGGGATCTGTGGCCAACAGTGGGTCCTGTTACACAGCCCTGACCAGCATGGAATCCCTTGGGAATATCTACACAATCCAGTAATCCTTGGCCAATAAGACATTCTCAACCTCTTCTTTCTCCTTCTTAGTTTTTAAACATCAATACTCTGAAAAATCTTCTCCTTTGGCTGTTATGCCATTGATTAATTAATTTTTTAGTAGACTGATGGGAAAACTTTCCCACTATCTGTAAGGAATTCTGCACCTCATTACCTCACGTTCATACTCAGGCATGCTCATAAATACTTCAGCTCCTGTATTTGTCACAGCACTGGAAATGTTACTGAGAGTTTTCCTCAACCTCAGACCTGGGCAGCTCTGGCCCTGCCAGGTTTGTACCCAGAGATGAAATCTCTGGCTCTGCTCCAGATCTTTCAGACCTTGGGAGGTCTCAGGCAGACTCAGCTGAGCTCCCAGGCCTCTCCAAAGCCACAGCCACATTCCAGGGTATGCTCAAGTTCTGCTTATGTGAAGGGTAAGAAACAGCTCCCATTTCACTGACCTTGTGTACAAACTGCTCTACTCTGGTTTGAAGTCCCCAGACTTCAAATTTCACAGTCACAAGTTTGTAGGAACACATAATGGGCTGGTGGGTCTCTCTCCAGCCTTCTTTCAATTGGCCTCTCCCAGTCTTCTGGGACTTGAAGTATTTGGGATCCTGCAAAACAAAGAAAACAGACAGGGGGAGTTGTGTTTGTCCCCTTGATAAAGTAAATGTGTTGGTGAAACATAAAATATTACAGCATGCTAAATAAGCAGTAGGACATCCTAAAGCTCAGCCCTGGCAGTGAACTGATGGCAGCACATTCCTGGAGAACACTGACAATCCCATCAGCCAGGGCTGCAGGGAAATCAGTGCACTCCAAGGGTTGGTTGTGGCCCTTGGGAAGAAGAAGTGGCTTCTCCAGAGCTGCTTTTCCATTCCCCCTCCCTTTCTACCCACTCCTGTCTTCCCCCAAACGAGGCCACTTGGAGCTTGGACACATCACCCTGATGTGACCCTGACTGTCATTCCCAGTTTGAAGTGAACTTGTCCCAGCTGAGCAGGGAAGTCTTCCAGTTTGGCCATCTCTGCTTGTAACTGGTTATGGGCAAACCCGGACTCATTCCAACTCTGGCTCTCTTTCACAAACTAGAAAATCGAGGAAATTGGTGTTGAAACTGTAACATAATTTCATAAAGCTATTAAAGACATTAGTTCATCTTTAAAGTTTACTTTTATCTGTAAAAGATGCAGTTTTATGTATCAAAGTGTTATTTTCCTTATTGGTATAATTCCATTTCCCTTTATGTCCAATCCTGCTAATTATATCTTGTAAATAGCAATAATTTACAGTTAAGCATTGCTTTTCAGAACTTGGCAATAATGTCATTTCAGAAAATTCACAGTGGAGCTCCTCAAATGTGTCCTCAAGAATAACCAGCAGTGCTCAGCTGTGCTCTTTCCCCAGAGCTGAGGTCTGGGAGGATCCTTTGTTATAAAAGCAGTTAAACATGTATTTAAAGATGTGCTTAATTATATATTATATTAAAGGCAATCAGGAGATAAACTAACAAAAATTGGTAAGACCATTCTGAGCTTAATTTCTTTAATTTGGTGGGACTTTCTGTACCATTCAGTGTACCATCCAGTGTTTATCTCCTGACTTGCCTTCTGGTTTTATCCATAAACTGAAGCTCTGCCATTAAAGCTCCTCTACAAACCCCTAATGAGGTGATAGTCTTTCCTCTCTGTGAAAGTCACTGCTTTTATTGCTGACACAGCCTTTGCTAAGTGGAGACTTCGAGCTCACAGTATAATAAGGTTTCAATGTTAAATCACCATAAAAACAATCCAATGTCATCATATATCAGAGCAGCACCTTCCTGCTCATGGTCACATGCTCTGCCAGCTTCTCACCCAGCACTGCAAAACCTCAGATGGCTATGGATGTTCTCTGGTTCAAAGAGTGGTTTTATAATTGATCACTGCCTGAAGCAATCAATATAAACATAATACAAATAAAAAGACAAAAGGAGGGACTAAGACACAACAGAAGGATGTAACGTTGTAGTAGGTTGTCTCGTGAATAAAGAAATAATTACAGAAAATATGGTTACAAACACTCCTGCAAAATATTCCAGGGTAAAGTAAGTATTTCTAGAAGGGCAGGGAGTTTGCTGTAGGGCAGGGTCTGCTGTTCCTGACACACACAGTGCTGGTGTGATGGAGCCATGGCCTTGATTCAGGTACTCACTTTAATAATTCTGAGTGTTGTACTTTATATCCCTTCAGAGTTCACCAGATCTGTAATGGAATAACTTCAGTGCAGTCCAAAGGGATTTAATGTAATCAATTTGAGTCAGTATCAAGTACTGAGACTCCACAAACACAAATGAAATACAGAGTAACTGCCCTGCAGCTCTGCTCAGTCCCAAGGTTTATCACCTGGGACTCGTTTGGTTTGGGAGTTGAACCAGGCAAGGGTGGGAATCACCCACTGACTGCAGGGCAACTCACCCCTGACACCCTCCCAGCTGCCAACTCTCTTGAGAGCAGCCAGAGGTGGCACCTTCATGTCCCTTGGGCCAGTCCCCTCCTCCTGAAGGACAGGAGGATCAGTCACAGCTTGGCTGGACAGCTCCAGCCCAGCCCCAGACTGTGCCAGCCCTTTTAGGCAACTCAGATCCAGGAGCCCTTGGGGCAATTCCTGCCTTTCTGGGAGCATGAACACATTGATTCTTTAAAACTCCAGACTGATGAATGGAGGCAGAACTCTGAGGAGCAGATTGCCAGACTGCTGTGGGAAGGATCGAGGTGCTGATGAGTTTTTCCTGAGGCTCCAAGGCTGCACAGAAGCCAAGCATTGTGGGACACAAAGCACTGGGGAAAGGGAACTGGGAGTTGAGTCTCTGGGCCACCAATTTGAAGGGCATGAAACATCTGACAGAGCTGAGCTGTTATTGTTATCATCACTAAAATAAACATCACTGGGCTTTTCACCCAGATGCTAAAAAAATGAGGTGTTTAAAAGCATCTTGGGCTATTTTAGAAAGACACAAATTCTGCCTCAGCAGTTCTTGAGCCATGGCCCATACAGGGGGCAGAACCTTTACATTCCTCTCTGTATTTTGCATGTGTTCACCCTTTCTTAGGCCTGTGCCCCTGGGAGAACATGCCATGCCAGAGGGACCATGGTGGGACCAGGACTGCCCATCCTCTGCTCTTCAGTGCTGCCCCAAAGCCCTTTGAAATCAGGGAGAACTCAGACATGAATGAATTTTAGTGCCTAACTTGTGGGATCAAATTCCCAGATCAGGATTCCCAGCCTGGAATCCTTCCTGCAATTAGGCACAGAAGGTCCTTCTAAACCAAAAAACCAAAGCAATGAAGTAGGGCTGATACTTTACCATTAAAAACAACCAGAAAAGGTACTGGTACCCAGCAGTGCTTCCCTAGGCAGGACTCATGGCACATGGTTTGAAACTTTGCTGTCCAGGACCAGAAACTGGGCAAGTTGAGCTTTGCTCTGGTCCCACTTTTATGTTATTATTTAGCTAATTATTTTTGTGCATGCCTTATTTTTGCTCTTAGCCACCCATGCCTTCCTTCCTAGAGCAGCCACCATGCAGAGAATACTGACTCTATCCATCATTTTGCCCTTAATTTCTCTACTGGCAAACCCCTCAATCTGTTTCAAATGTAATGGCATAGCTAAAATCTTTTTGTTTAAATAACCTTCTCGTCCTTTTATCAGGCACAATTTATTAGGAAAGCCCATCTGGCAAATCCTTTTGCAAGAGGAGCAAAACCTCCTCTGTATTTGCAATACATTATTGCCAGGTGCAGAGTGATTTAAAAATAGCCCTTCTGCCAACAGAGCAGAAACAGCAGAACCCACAAGCTGGGCTTAGCTGAGAATAAAATGTAAAATTACAAGGAAATAAAAGCCCCAGTGTGCTGGATGGGTTCAAACATAACACTCTCCCAGGGTTGGACCAGGAGTCCTGGCTAACATGGTTAGTGTTGGAAAGTCTATTATTCAGCATTTAGTATTTATTTACTGAACTTTCCTCACAGACTGTGGATGTCACAGCACCAGAGATGGAACTGAAGCCGCTCTCAGGGAGGCAAACACCAGCACAGCTCTGGGTGGTTAATTCTGAAATGTTACTTTGTACTTAAACAATGAAATATCTTTGTCCATTAGGGAAAACCTCCCAGTGTGCAGGGGCAGGTTTGCCCTCAGCTCTGCCCCGGTACCAGATATGGCTTCAGCCTTTCCCATATGGCCGGAGCCTCTGTGGGACACTGCCAGCCTTGTCACCCACCTGCCTGGACAGCCCCTTGGTGTCTGAGTGGCCACCTCAGTCTGGGCAAAGCTCCCCAGGCAGGACATGCTGCCAGGGGTGAAATGCACCCTGCTCATGCCTCCTGTTCCTCACTCAAGTGCCCACATGTCCCTAAACCAGACCCTCCCTTCCTTCCTTCCTTTTAATGCCTGGATTCATTTTTTCAGACTCTATTGCAATATCATGCTGCTTTTGAAGTGCAGTCAATTTTTTCCCCTTTAAGCTGAAGACCATTTTGTTTGATCCTGAATTTCAGAACCAATCCTTCATGGCTTTAATACCTGTGAGCTGGAGCTGTTAGGTTTTGGATTTCAGCTCTTACAGCCAGAGCTCAGGAAAGATTTGTTGATGTAAAGATGTTACTACAGACATTCATGGAGAGCCATTTTTTAAGGTGGTTGGTGTTTTTTTTTTTTGACTTTCCATTAAAATGTGTTTTCTGGAAGATCCAGCTAAGTACTTTAGAACTGTAAATATTAGGACACTTCTGAGGTGTTAAATGATAATCCAGCCAGGTTTATATAAACTCACAACTGAAGGGAGCAAGGGAAAGGAAACATTAATATTGTTGCTCCATCCTGCACTGAACTCCTGTGCTGACACAGTGCCCACACTCACTGGGGCTGAGGCAGGGGATTATTCCAGCTCCTGTCACTCCAGATGTGCCTGAGGTTGTGACACTGAAAGCACCTGAACCTTAAAAAGCTGGGCAGTGCTGCTGTGGTGAAGGAAAAACCCAGCAGTGGGAGAGGAAAAGTGCAGCAGCTGCAGGAAATGTGTGTTTGGAGGTAGCCTGGAAAGTTTATTCCACTTGTCCAGCTCTCTGCTGCTGTGTCATAAACAGGAAATGAAACATTGTTCATCCTGAGCACTGGGATCTGCCTGCACAGAACGTTGTGTGAGGAGCTCCTGCCCTGGGCACTGTGTCCCTGCAGGGGTGACTCCCTGGGGCTCTCACTGCTCAGCACAGCCCAGCCTGAGCCTCCTGCAGCTCACACCAGTGTGTCCACATGGGCACCTCACCAGGGCTGGGGAGGCACATTCAGGGCTGGTGGAGTCACAGGGAATGACTTACAAACTCCTCTCCCTGCAGGCTGGGACATGCCCTGTGCAGGAGCACAGAACTCTGCACTGATAGACTCTCAGAATCACAGAATCATAGAATCAAAGAGTCACACACTCATAGAATAACAGAATCACAGAATCATAGAATCAAAGAGTCACAGACTCATAGAATAACAGAATAACAGAATCACAGAATCATAGAATCACAGAATCAGCTGGGTTGGAAGAGACCTCTGAGATCATCAAGTCCAACCCTTGATCCAACCCCACTGTGATCACCAGATCAGGGCACTCAGTGCCACATCCAGTCTCACCTTAAACACCTCCAGGGATGGAGAATCCACCCCCTCTCTGGGCAGGCCATTCCAATGCCTCAGCACTCTCTCTGCAAAGAATTTCTTCCTGATACCCAACCTAAACATCCCCTGGCAGAGCTTAAGCCCCTGCCCTCTTGTTCTGCTGGTTGTCTGGGAGAAGAGACCAAACCCCACCTGGCCAGAACTTCCCTTCAGGGAGTTCCAGACAGTGCTGAGGTCACCTCTCAGCCTCCTCTTCTCCAGCACAAACACCCCCAGCTCCCTCAGCCTCTCCCCACAGCACTTGTGCTCCACTCCCTTCTCCAGCCATGCAATGTGTGCATTCAGGTTTGGAACACACAAACCTAAATGCACACATTCTGACTCCTCACAAACCTGTCAGCTTGGGGGCAGGGTCAGGTCACTCCATTTGGAACCTCACATTTAACATCCTTAAAAGTGTAAGGAGTTTTAGCTCCATGCTTGTAAAAAACCCCTGTCTTTAAGATGTGGCTTCTTCACGATGGAGTTTGTGGATGGCTATGAAGTTCCAGTGAAGTCACCTGCTTTGGGGCACCTGAATTGCTACTTCCACAAGGGCAGGAATGAGCCCAGCTCCACGAGGGACAGAGGTGGCCTCTCTAAGGGTGTGTAACAACTCCCAGAGCTGCCTCCTGTCTCACTGCTGGCTCTGTGATTCCAGCCTTTCCCCACACACTGACAGCTCTCCATCCCTGAGGGAACTCCAATCACTGGGATGACTCTGTTCAAGAGATCCTTCAGCATCACTGGCAGAGGTTCCTTTAAAGTGTTTCTCAATGAAACAACACTCTCCTTAAGCCTCCAGCTAACTAGATCCTTCACTTCTCAATTTTAGTTAATATTTAGAAGGAGAGAAAAGCAAATATGCACAAAGTTGAATTCAATCATTTCCCTTCAACCATCAGGACATTTTTGCAGAACACTCTCCCCCTCTCACCAGCACCAGCACCAGGCAGAATGAGCTCTGCAATCCCAATGGAATATTCCACTTAGGAAGATGGTTCCTACATTTTGTGTGTTCAGGTGTGAGTCATTAGTAGGGAAATGAAAATGGAAGGTGGTGACTGTCCCTCCACCATCAGCTTCATCAGCACCAACACAGAGCAAGCTCTGCAAGTGGTGTGGGAAGGGTTTAAATTATTGAAGCCACTCTCTAATGTACAGTAATAGAGCAAAATAATGACATTTGCTGTTAAAAACCAAAGTACATTTTTAATTGAGGAGGGATGCGCTTCCATCAGGGTGTAGAGAAATTAAAATTCATTTTTAGAAGCTGCCAAGCACAGTGACCCTGCTACAGAACTTGCTTTATTTTAAGCCTATGAGAGAGCCCCTGAAATACAGAGATTACTGACACGCCTGAAGTGAAAATCGTTCCCACTGGGCTGGGTGGGAGTCAGGACGTTTATCCTGTTGGATCTAATTGTTACATCCTGAGGATTGCACTGTGCTTTTAATCTTTAAACTTAGTAGCAGTTCAGATTACATGAGCCAAAAGCAGCCAAATTGTTGTTATTAGTGCAACTAAAATACCCTTCTAAAGCTGACACTGACTGGGTTTAGTTATCTCTGAAGTTGCTGCTGTTTGGGAAACACAGACCCCTCCTCGTTTCCATGGAATGACTTTTTCGTGCTGTTCTGATTGAAAACAGCTGGGAATTACATTTACAAACATGAAAAATCTTTTTATAGTTCCTAAATTATCTAAGAAGCCTCATCAGAAACGGGGATTTGGCTTCATGATCGTCACAGGGTAGCACAAAAACCCCATAGTTTGTAAACTTTGCAAGAGACACTGTTTTCAACTATTATTAATTCACTCTCAATTACAGCACGTGCACAGTTAAGTGCTAAAGGTGCTCTTACTGTTCTGTGTGGATTCTAAACCAGGATTTGGTAGGCAACAGACAAATCACCCATCAGGACAGAAAAAACAACAGATGCTGGTCTATTTTTGTTGTTTCAACCCATATAAAATTCCATTTTGCTTGGATTTCAGTCTCTAGATTTGCCTTCAAAATAACAACAAGAAGACTCTTTTCTCCCTTAAGATGAGGATGGTTTTCTATCTCATGAGATTAAAGATATGGAAATTATGCTTGATAGCTGGCTCTTAAAAATGGGCAGGGAAGTTGCAGAACTGGGTGTTACCTTTGTGCTTACAGTGTCTGGAGTGCACAGAGTGAGAGCAGAAAGGCCCCAGGAGCTCTTTAAAGCACAGTCAGATGCTGACCCTTTCCAGAGCAGCTCATTCCCAAATGGAGCCAGAACTGGGGGGCTCAGAGGTGGTGATGGGACCCATAAGCTGTTTGATGAGGTGTTATATAATTTTTGGTACTAAACAGATGGGTATCATTATCTAAGGAAAGTAATAATGTTCTTTTTCATTCTCCTGTAGACCCAATTTTGGTTTATGACCTGTACATAACATTTGAAATAGGATCTATAAATGGAAGATAACAAGTACTCGACTTTTTTAGTCTGAAAATCGTGTCTCCTATAGTATAGAAATATATCCATTGGCAAGTCTTCACTTTTTATCCTAAAAATGAATCTCTAGTCTCATTTTATATAGACAAACAGCTGCCACACTCAGTGCCAGCTATGAATATAGACTTGGCTCTGCAGACAAATCATATCTCCAGAATTAAATGCGAGCACAGATCCCACCACTCCCCTCGAGCTGCTCGTTGTGAACCAGCCTTTTCCACCTCTGAGATTCAAACACTGAGGCCTCATCCTCACTGGCTTGGTGGCTGCTGGTTCCAAACCCTGAGCTGCTCTGACCCAGAAGAACAGGCTGTGCAGGATGTGCTCCATCAAAAATACATGGGAGCGACTTCCAAGGGAATTTGGGGAGGGAGGCTGTGCCTGCTGCCACTGATGCTTTCTGGCAGTTCTGCTGCACTCTGCATGTGCTGCAGTCCCTCCTGGGCTTGTGCCACTCTCCCCCTGGACAGTTGTGCCCCAGCCCCACTGTCACTGCAGCACTTTGCTGGGCTGGGGCGCCTTGCAGGGCTCACTGGTTGGGGTGGGATGAAAATCAGGACAATGGGGATGTTTCAGAGTGAGCTTTAGAACTCAGAGAAAAGGCCTTTTCTACTTTGGATTCATTCAGCTGGATATCATAGAATCATAGAATGGATTGGGTTGGAAAATACCTCCCAGATCATCAAGTCCAACCCTTGGGCCAACTCCAGTCCCTTTACCACATCATGGCACTCAGTGCCACGGCCAAGCTCAGCTGAAAAACCTCCAGGGATGGGGAATCCACCCCCTCTCTGGGCAGCCCATTCCAATGCCTGAGCACTCTCTCTGCAAAGAATTTTTTTCTGCTCTCCAACTTCAATTTCCCCTGGCAGAGCTTGAGCCCCCCGTGCCCCCTTGTCCTATTGCTGAGTGCCTGGGAGAAGAGACCAACCCCCACCTGGCCACAACTTCCCTTCAGGCACTTCCAGACAGTGCTGAGGTCACCTCTGAGCCTCCTCTTCTCCAGCACAAACACCCCCAGCTCCCTCAGCCTCTCCCCACAGCACTTGTGCTCCACTCCCTTCTCCAGCCTCGTTGCTCTTCTCTGGCCCCGCTCCAGCCCCTCAATATCAAAGGTCTGGTACAGGATGATTTGTGGTAATGGTAGGAAAGCATTTCGAAGGGAATCACCCACAAAGGAAGTGTCAGGGAACTGCATAGAGGCTGCTGCTGCTTCCCCTCTGCTCAGCAGCTTTGGGGACACTACTGACCAGCAAGATCTCAGATCTGCTCCCTGTGCAGGCTTTGCTGAGCCTCTGACATTCCTCCCTTCCCACTCCACAACCGGCAGTGTCTCACCTCGGACTCCTTGTAGTAGCGCTCGGGGATCTCGTCGCTGGCGATGTCGATGAAGCAAACCTCCCTCTCCAGGTCTTTGGCTTCCTTGTCAAAGATCTGCAAGAATTACAGAAATTTGGGGCTGTTACAGAACAACACCTCACCAAACCCACCTGGAATGGGGCTTACAGGCAGCCTCAGGGACCTGCAACACAATGTGTTTTAGGCTTGTGCCTGAACAGCTTTGCCTCAAGTCTTTGCAGGGACATGGACATGGTCATGTCCCACACATCGTGCTCAGCACTTCCTGCTCCCACTGCTCTCCTTCCTTGGGCTTTGGGAAATGCAGACTCTGGTTACAAACAGTGAACTCAACACTCAGACTGGTTTTACCATGTTCTCCAATCCTTGCCCAGAGCCCATCTCTGTGTCCAGCCCAACGCTCTGCACTTGGGGTGTTGCTCACAGTGACCTGCAGGTGTTGGCTGGGAACACTCAGCCTAAAACACTGTCACACTGAGAACCAAAATGTTGGTTGAAGTGCCTCAGTGAGAGCTGCAGGCTCTCCCTCTCCATCTGTGCACACACAGAGCTCATCTCTGTGTCAGCCCTTCAGCACCTGGTGTGGAACCCCAACTCTCTCGTTCCATGCAAGGCAAACAACGGGGCTGTTTGGAAAATCCAGGTCATGTGCAGCTGCAGCACAGTCTCCTCCTGTGCCTGTGTCCTTAATTTAATTATTTAGGCATCTCAGTGACCCATGTGACTTACACTGTGTCTGCAATACACTTCTCTCCTGATTCTGAGACGTGGAAACAGAGCTGAGTTAAAAGGCTACTGTGAATTAGTGCCATGAAATTCAGGGAAGTTGTGCCCCCACTGTCAGGATCAGTAACAAGCTCAGGATGTGCTTTACCCTTTGGGGCACAATGTTCTATAGCTGACATTTCCAGGAAGCATAAATATTTTTGTTTTCCTTTTTTTATTTCCTCTTTAAATAAATGCAGTGAATGCTCTGCTGATTTAATTTCGTCCTACAGGAACAGTTAAAAATACAAAATGCCAGCAACTCTTTAGTAACAAGAACATTACTTTATTATTTCTGAAAGCCATGGAGCTGCCCATTTAAAGCATTTGTAGTGAGCAGTGGACTCCAGAGGACACAGGAACCAGCTGGCAAGGAGAACGTTGCTCAGGAAATCATAATTCAAATAGAGGAAAAGCTGAACTTTGACTCTCAGATTTTAACTGGTCTTGGTAGTGAACAGAACAGGCACCTCTGAATGCTCACTGAGAGGGATGTAACATGTTCACACACACAAAACCACAGAAGAACTGAAGAGGAGAAACTCCAACCTGGTTTTATTTGTGAACTTATTCCCCTTTTCCAACCCCTGTTTTGCAAAGAATGGTGTTGATTTGAACCAAGCACTGGGGGAGCCTTTTCCTGTAGTGCTCCTCCTCTGAACTGGGTGCACTGCTGGAAATCACTGCTGTGTTAATATTTATAATATAGGTCACTTTTTATGGCCTTCCTTGCTTGCTTTTTTCCCCAACAAATTCAGAAACACAAGAGCAGCTCCCAACGAAATAAGTGGGATTATTTCTGGAACAAGATGCTTTTCACCATAATCTCTACAAAATAATGGGAGATTGCTCTTAAATGGACATTGCCAGGTCAGCTGAGGCTCTGAATCTGCCCCTGGTTTAGGTACAAGCCTCATAAATTTAAGCACATGCAAATCTCTGCACATTTGCAAAGCCCTAAATGGGGATTATTCCCAATATCTCAGCTGAAGAAATGTGCCCTGCTCTGTCCCAGGCTTGAGCCACGTATTTCACCTCATTTGGAATACAGTCCTAAATTCTTTTTCTCTCTCTCTCATGCTGTGATGGAAGTGGGGATGACAGATGCCTTTGCCAATCTGTCACAACCAGGAGGAATTTTCCAAGCACTCCAACGATGCCTGATTTGCAGCCCAGGCTGTCTTTGCCCATTTCTTCTATTCCACAGGTTTGCTGAAGGACATTCTCACTTCCCTTTGCCTTTGGAACTTGTTGTCCAATCACTTATGCTCTTCCCCTTCTCAGATTGTCCTCACAAGATTTGCAGCTAGAGATTTAATCTTCAGCAGTGGAAAATAAGAAGTCATTAGAGAACAAGACTGATTTCTTTCTTAGCTCTAATTCTCTTATTGCCTCTCCCAGCCACAGAGTCTGGGATTGCCTGAAACCCTGTGGGGAGAACGGGTTTATTGTGGTTGTGATCAAAGAGACTAGAGAAATTTCAAAAGTTTTAAGGGAAAAGATTAAAGGCCACAAAAAGAAGCATAAGGCTCCCAATCTGTGCAACTGTCTTTGCAAATGTGCAGAAACTGAATGGTGAGAACAATCTGTATCCTTAAGAAGATGATGTAGAAAGGCAGAATATTAAATATTATATTGGAAAGAACTGGACAGGCTTTACATTCTGAAGCCAAGTAATTAATTGAGATTGAAATACATAATCAAATGGAAAACAAAGAGCAACATTTAGGCTGAAATGTCCTTTTTGCTGTGGGTTTTGGTGGTATTTTAGGGGGGGACTGTGACAGCTTTTTTACAACAAACATTTATATGCTTCCTCTTCCTAAGAGGAATGGAAACTCAGAATGGTTTAGACTAAATCACCCACAGAAGGACAGAAAGTGGATGAAAGGTTTATTCAGTGTGCCACTCTCAGTAAGTCGTGCTCCAGCTTCTGTCACCTCCAAAGCCCCTTAATTTGCTTTTGAGACTGACTTGGGCAAAGATCACAGGAATTGGCTGATTCCAGACCTGTTCACTGGTAAAACTATCTCAGTGCACACACGAAATTGGGAGCAATTCTCCTATGGACAAAGGCTGAATCTCCCTGTGAGAGCAGAGAATTTGGCTGCCTGAACTGCCAGGAATACCCCTGCCTGCTGCACAGGGGAGAGGCACTCACATATTTGTGTGCAGTCCCTTTGGCCCTTCATGGCATGACTCCCCTGTTATTCCACCTCTTACAAAATATCTCATTTAGATTTGTACTTTCTGGGCAGATAAATGGATTTTTATGTAATTAAGTCAAAGTAGCTTTGCTTCCAGGACCATAACAGACCATCTATAATATTTACTGGGATTATTTTTTTAAGTCACATCTAATTCAAGTGCCAGATTTACTAACTCACTTCGGTGGTTCATTTAGAAAAATCAAACTGTAGAGGCACAACCACTTCCCTTGTTCCCACCCCCTGTCAGTGTGGGCCCTGTCACATGTTCTGCCATGGCCATATGTGCTCGGGACACAGATCTGCAGTTCAGCAAAGAGGGAGCTCTGCACACAGGAGCAATTCTAGGCTCACCTCTCCTCCTGTTTGCCTGGGTTATTTTGAGAATTATTAGAGGGGGAAAGCTTTACAAAATCATGATTTTTCATTGCAAATTATACAGGAGACAATGGATACTTAATAGCATTATACAGGAAAAGTCCAGGTGCAAATAAACCCACGCTCAGAGTGCCCCTGGCTCTGACTTGGCCATATCCTGAGTGATGCCCAGCAATGCTTTTGACAGTTTCCAGAATGAGATCCTGCTGTGCAGTGAGGCTAAACCAGGGCACAGCTGAATCCTTTTCAGCTTAAATCAGTGTTTCATGGCAGTTGCCTTAAATAGTGAATTTACATTTAATTTCCATGTGCTATATTCAAGTTTGTTACAACCCAGTTCCATGTTACTGAGACAGGAGATAAAAATAGGGAAAAAACCCACCCTAAACCCAACCCAACTAGAAATGGATTTTTCTTGTGAGCTGCCACAGCTAAAAATTATTTTACTTTAGTTTAAAGATCAGGATCCAGCCATTGAGTTTTCCAGAGAAAAATGTTATGCTACAAACAGCAAAGCACTGGAAGATTTACATACAGTGAATTTCCATTATTTGACAACCTTTGGATTATTTTACAAGCTGTGCACTTTGCTTTCCCCAGACACCATCAGATGGCAAAAATTCACTGCCCAAATATCAGCAGCAATTAATTCTGTTACTAAAAAACAAAACAAAACAAGCCAACAGAAATCAGTCAAACATAATGACCCTTTCTGCAACAAACAGGAAAACCGAGTCTGTGAATCAGTGGTTTGTTTGAACAGTGTCTGTCCTCACTCTGCCCTCCCTCTACCTCCAGGTACAAACTTTTCAGCCCATTTTCCCAGGATTGGAGTGTGGCATCCAAGGAACATGTGGATCGCTGTGCATGGATTGCAGCATCTCTAGAGCCACATGGTGGGGGCTGTGGGACCAGCCCAGCTCCCTGCCATGCACAGGGGGTGCATTCCTCTCTGAAAACGCAAAAACCTGTGTCTAGAGTGTACATGGTGGGGGCTGTGGGACCAGCCCAGCTCTCTGCCATGCACAGGGTGGGCATTCACAGAATCACAGACTATTCTGAGCTGGAAGGGACCCACAAGGATCATTGAGTCCAACTCTCAAGTCAATGGCCCACACAGGGGATTGAACCCATGACCTTGGCATTATTACAACCAAGTTTTAACCTCTCGAAAAACCCCAAATCCTGTGTCCGGAGTCATATGGGACCAGCTCAGCTCTCTGCCATGCACAGGGGATGCATTCCTCACTAAAACCCAAAAACCTGTGTCTGGAGTGTACATGGCAATAGTAAGAACAAGAGATGTGGGGAGTGACTTGAGTTGGACTCAGTGATCCTTGTGGGTCCCTTCCAGCTCAGAACAGTCTGTGATTCTGTGATTCTGATTCTGAGAGTGAGAGCAAGACAGCAGTTAGACCACAATCAGCCCTGTGTGACACAAATACTGACCCTTCAATGGACTGTGAAGGGAAAATACCTGCCCAAACCCAAGAACAGGCTGGGGCAGTGTGCCCATGGCAGGCACACCCCCACTCACACCCAGACCAGCAGAACTCCTGCCTGCATCCCTGACCAGTTCACTGCTTAGACAACTTGCAGAATTCTCCTGGATGTACCTTATGGCTTCAATTTTCCAAACATAGACTTGTGTATGGATATTCCAACTCCCTCGTGCTGATTTTCCCTGTGGGAAGGGCAGTGTTGGTTCCTCTGCACTTCCACCCCTGGCTGGGGCTCCCTCTGCAGCCCTGAGGGACAGACCCAGCTCAGGGTGCAAAGGGAGCAACATTTTCATGTGCTCTACACATGCCACCTGTTGTGTGATTTGCATTGTACACAACACCCTCATTTTTAGACATTTTAAAACAAAAGTAAAATCAAAATAAAACTGCTCTTTAAATGGAGAACTGGACTTTTTAGAAGCCCTGTAGGAGCAAACACTCCTGCCCTGGCTCACTGGTTCCAGCACTGTTACCAAAGCCATAAAGCTGCAAGCAGCAGGGACAATATTTGATGTACTAACGTGTTCATCCAACACTGGCTCTGTTTTTCCAAGGCCAGAGTTGCCATGGAACATCCACTGTGATCCAGCAGGATCAGCTGCCCTGGGCACTGAAGCCATAGCTGGGTGGATTTATGGGTCTGCACTGCTGCAAAGGTCTTACCTCAATAAAGACATTTATTGTCCATTTTTCTTTCTGTCAGTGCATTTGTGCGAATCAAGTGCAAACTTTAACAGATTGGAACAATAGTGATCTAACACATTTAAAATAGGTTAAAATGATAAAGTCAAAGACAATAAAACCAGGGTTTGGAGCAGTTATTATCATTGCTCACTAGCAACTTTTGTCATGGCAATTAAGAATTAAAATCAGGAAGCATTTTGCATCATGATATATTGCAGTAATTTAGTAGAATTATAGCAGACAATGCAACATGTTAAATGAAATAATTCTAATACCACACCAGCCTGCTGAACAACAACAGGAACCAGAGAGCATTTATCTTGCTTTCTTCCATCCATCAGTGAATTAGCTTTAGTGTCCTTATATCTAATTATTGCTTTTCACAATCAATATCTACTTTACTAGACAGCATGGAAATGAAGAAGAGATTGGAGTTCAACAAACCTGTATGATCTCAAAAATATATGGAGAAATAGCTGAGTTAAAATCAGACATGCATTATTATCCTCATTACCATAACATTAATATTCATTTGGTCTATTTTGCTCTACAACTGCAAAATTCACAGAAGTAGATTTCGAATTAATTATTTCTTCATCAGCCAAGGTTGATGGCTGCAATGAAGGGAAATACAGGGTATCTATGGAGGTCTATAGGAATGGATGCTGTTTCCTGTTGTTTTTTAGCCAGCGAAACACAGGGAAATTTAAACTGAACTCGTCTGACATGAATGAGAAATACCCTTTGTGTGTTCTGAAGTGAGATTTAAGCTGCTCAGTGAGTAATGGAAACAAGATCAACTCCTAGCCCTGTTTTCAAGGTGTCTGGGTTAACAGAGGTCTCTCCACATTTACAGACCTTGCAGCATTTCAGCCTGTGCCACTTCTGTGCCACCAGCTCGGGGGCACTGGATCAACAGCACAAAACTGCACACCTTCCCCTGGATTATTGTGTTCCACCCACGAGCAGCACAGCTCTTAGAATTACACATCAGGGAAATAAGGGCTGGAGTGCAACTCTAATTCAGTTTCTCCTTCTCCTGCTCAGTTCAAGTGAGGGTCAGTGAAACCTCCAGCTCTGGGTAAACTGCCCAGTGTGTGCCTGAGGAGCTGCAGCAGAAGGTGATGTGCTGTCAGCCCGCTGGCACTCCCAGCAATGCCAGTGGAGGAGCTGGAGTCAAGCAGAACAGAGACTTTGACTCCCACCCCTTGAGCATTCCACCTCTGTATCCCTCCCATCTCGAATTCCCTGCCCCGTTCAGGGCTTCATTCACAGGATTTTAGCAAGGAGCTGACACGCTGAAAAACCTGAGAGCTCCCTGATAAAACAGCTTCAGCTCTGCCAGGCAGCACAGACTGTGTCTGTCACTGCTGACATTCTCAGGGACCACAAGACCAGTCTGTACCTTCCCAAAGCCAAAGGTGTGGGCTGGCTCTGCACCCAAGTGCTGCCAGAGAGCAGAAGTGAACATTAAATAGTGCATAAATGACACAGTGCTCACATAGCTGGTGGTGGAACACACTCCCCTGGGACTCGCTGGCTGGTCTGGCTCAGAGCAGCACTGGCTGAGCTGGGGGTACCTGGTGGGTAATAGATGATCCCTGTCATGTTCCCAGTGGGAAGTGTCTGTATGCCAGAAGCATTATTCAAAGGATACCTTGTTGTGTACATGTAATTATTCTGCCCTAAGCAGTGCAACAGCTGTCAGCCTCATTAACAGCCTGAGGGGAAATGCACCTCCCACCTGGGAACTGAGCAGCTTCCCCTTGCCAAGGCTGCAGGAGGGGCACCCCAGGACACTCTCAGGCTGCACCTCAGAACCCTCAAAATCCTCTTTACTGCCTTCTTCCTTCTCAAGGATGAGTTCACACACTCCTTCCCTGGGTCTCTGTACTACAGATCCCTTACCCAGAATTTTAACTTGCATTCCATGCCTACAAGAAACTTCTTCCCATAAGTACCTGCAACCAGTGACTGTTCAAAGCAACCCAAAACCACAGGGGAACATTATTTGTGAATGAATCCAGCGCTGAATCTTTAAATGCTGGGCTTTATCCCAAGTTACTCTTTCTTTGCAAGGTGTGTGACCCTGCTTTGCTCCCTGTGCGGGCAACAGTCTCACTGCCCTCCTGCCCTCTGCTCCTGAGCCCCTCTGGATGGGCAGCAACTCCCACCCTCCTCTAGACACGATTTTACACAGTTAATTGTCCTTCTCCGACTCTGAAAACTTTTTAACTTCGGGTGACTGCAAAAAGCATCACGTTGGTCCCAAGCCATTGTTCTCTGTTTACTGAGAGCTCTGCCCATTGTTGGGTTTCCTGTTTGCTCTTCCTGACACCTCCTTGGAATTCAACCCCCTTTACTCCCACGGAGTGATGTGAAACAGATAAAGTGGAATTCAGTTACACCAAGAAAAGAGCTCAGCCTTTTCTCTCCTCTCCATAAATGCTCACCAGGACTAAATTCACAGGTGTAAGTTGTGTTTAGAGAAGTAACAGTAGAGCAGGAGAGGCAGAAGGGAAGGTGTGTATGAGGATCTTAAATCTCCTGGGGCTTCAGGGGCAACTCCTCTGCCCACTGAGCAGCTGCTCCCCACCAGGACACCCAGGGAGGGGCAAAGGCACAAACCTGATGGGGCTTTCCCAGCTGAGAGACCCCCAACCAACAGACCCAGACCAGAGTTAACTAAAGATGAACCCAAACTGTGCCCAAGCCACCATACTTACACTGTCATTGCTGCCCTTGTTGTCCTCGTATTTTGTCTCTATATGAATGGAGAATTTGGGCAAAAAGGAACACTGCAACAGAAGAAATAGGAGTTTAACATAAAAATGCACTTTGTTTCATCAGCTGGTATATTCATACATCCCTTTTGGTGTCAGCTTTCTTATTGCTTTTTCAGATTACTTCAAGAAAAAGAGTTAAGTGTTCACTGAACATAAAAGTAAAGGTTTTTATGATTCTGGAGGGATAGAGATTCCACTAAAAGCTGAATACTATAATGAAGGTATAAATAAATTAGTATAGGCACTCTGAATAACTGGATACAATTGTTTCCATGCTCACTATGCCAAGGAGTACAAATGTCCTGAATGCCTTGTTAGAAATTCAATTCATTAAGATCTTGAGAGCAACTTGATATTCCTCATCATAGATCAGTCTGCATCTCATATAAAATAACCCAAGGACACTTCAGTGGCTGCAGGTCCTGACCAGACAGACAGCAAAGCTTTTATGTATGGGGGTTTTTTTAAATTTTCAATAAGAAATCAATTTTAGCATAATTTCCTATTAATGAAATTAAGATGGATAATGAGCTGCTGTGGAAATTCCTTTATACTAAATCCAAATGTATCTTTAATAATGGAAAAAATTAAGAATATGAAAATGCAAAAAAAATAAGAATACACCTTTTTCCTTTTAAACAAAATATTTCTGTGTTTACATGGGAATAAATTTATTTTTCTGAGCATTGTTTAGCTTAGCTGGCTTATGAAGACTAGAATTTATAAATTTATTTTTCTGAGTATTGCTTGGCTTGGCTGGCTTATGAAGACTCGAATTTATAGTGCTAGGCAACATAATTCCAGGCAAAAATCCTTGAAATATCTTTTCTTTAGTATTTCACAGTTCTCTTTTCCCAGCAGCTCTTCAGAGAGGCAGAGGGAGCAGAGTCTCAGCAGCTCTGAAGGGGCAGTTCAGCATTTCCCTGTTAGTCACCACGTCTCTTCTTGCATTAACTGCCAGTTCCTGGTATGAAGCACCACCAACCCCTGCAGCGAGGGATCTGTGGCGTGCTCTGCACAAGGTTATACAACGAGGACATGATGCCTCACAGGCCACACTGCTGCGGGCCAAGTCTGGGCTTGGAGGGCTTGGAGAGCTCCAGGGAGGGGCTGCTGACTCAGGGAGAGGTGATGCAGGAGCCTGGGGCACTGCAACACAGCAGGGATGAGGAGCCAGCACCCTGGAGATGCAGAAAATACGTCCCTCCTTCCATGGATATCACCCAACGAGTCATTATTCCACTTCTTCTGATCACAGATGGCCAGGACTCAACAAGCACCTCAAGAATCAATCCTTAAAAAAGGAGTGAGAGAGTTTTTCCAAAATAAAGCACCATGGAAGGCAAACCCCCTTTGTGCTGCTGATCTGAAGCATGGCTGCAGTTTGGGGGGAAATGATGAAGAAAGCCAAGGGCCAGGTTTCCCTTTTAGCTTGCTGTTAAAACATCCCTGCTACCATCCCTGGAGGTTTTTAACCTGAGATTGGCCGTGGCACTGAGTGCCATGATCTGGTAAAGGGACTGGAGTTGGACCAAGGGTTGGACTTGATGATCTCAGAGGTCTTTTCCAACCCAATCCATTCTGTGATTCTGTGATTCTATGGATGTGCCACTGAGTGAGAATCCACCACGTCTTGATCCAACCCCACTGTGATCACCAGCCTATGGCACTCCGTGCCATAGGCTGGTGATCACAGTGGGGTTGGATCAAGGGTTGAACTTGATGATCTAGGAGGGCTTTTCCAACCCAATCCATTCTATGATTCTGTTCTATGATTCAATTCCTGCCCAGGGGCACCAGCAGTCACTTAGGGCACGACACCAAACGTCACCATTTCGTGTATGGAACTTCAGCAAGGCACTGCTTGAAGCTACTTGGTGATTCCCGACCCAGAATCTCCACTCTAATTAAAGCAGGAGATCTAACCTTGTCTTTCAAAAAAGAAACATCAAGATGAAGGATCCTTAGAGTAGTATAGAAAAATCATAAGTGCCTTTTACCTCGAGCCACCTCTGTAGAGAGCAGAGTCACTTGGTGTAAAGCCACCCACAGCCAGACTCCCTTGTGTTAAGTATGAGAGAGAGGACTACACCAAGCTAATTTGAGATTATGAATGGCAACATGGGTTTACCCCAAGTGAAAACTCAAATTCATCACAAAGTACTGCACTGCAAGTGCATCTCTGAGGAGCTGGAGTGAGTGGCAGCCCTGGCTCAGCAGCTGGGGAGGGTCTCGCTGGCTTTCAGAACACTGAGCAGGGCCCAGATTTCTGAACATTTCACAGAATGTGTCTCATGATTCATCAGCTGTGCTCTGACTAATTGGCAGAGGGCTCTGGCAGAACCAGCAAACTGTTTATGCATCCTTCAAAAGAATGTTATTCATCATGCAAAAAGTTGTTGGTTTTTTTCCCCTCCTTGAGTGGCCTCGTATTGACTTAGTTGGGGATTAAAATTGTTATGCAACACTCAGGATCAGACTGGGGAGTGAATAGCAGGTAATAAACCTTTGGGTGGATGTTTTCCTTCCCAGCACTCCTACCTGCCTGCCCTGCCTCTCCTGGGGCCCGCGTTCCTCCAGCACAGACCTGGAGCTGATGGATGCTGAGCACACAACAGCAATGCCCAGGGCACTGTTTGCAGCTCTCCATCTCAGTCTCCACACCTTGCAAGGCTCCTCTTCGAAATCAAACAGTGCCAAATTCAATCCTTAACTTGAAATTAGACTTAACTCCTACATAATAGTACAAAATACTCAGAGTCCCAGTGTCTTCAATGGTGAGGTTTCTTTGTGTGAAGCTCTCAAGGGAATTCTCTTCTATATTGTCACCTCCAGAACTGTTACACATCAGTACACCTGCGACACTCAAAAACAAGTAAGGGGAACGTTCTGGAGGGGTTGTTTGTTTTCTTAAACCTTCTATATTTAGCACCTTGACTTTGGAAGAGCTGGGAGAGGTTTCAGGCCCCTGAGAGCAGCCAGTGCAATAGGCTGAGCTGAAGCACAATTGCCACACTCAGGAGGGGCAGAGCCAAGGCAGAGAATGCAGCACACACAGAGCTCAGCCCGAAGCTGCATTTGCAATTCCCCACATACAACCTCTTGAAAAACGAAAGGCCTATTTTTAGCGTGATGATTGATTAGCGTTGCCATAGCAATCAGCGACACTTACAAGAACAGGGGAGAACCGAAGTGTGCCAAAACACTCGCCAAAGTCTTAAAGAGACAGCCAAGCACCCTGGGGGTGTGACAGTGGTTTTATGGACAGGGCTGGCAAATTAATCTTTGCATGGTCATTGCACCCGAGGTGGCTGCAGGGATTGGTGGAGTTGCCAGTAAAGATGTTGGTCTGAGAGAGGTTTCTTTGCCCTCTGGAGCCTGCTGTGTGTGAGCAATGCCAGGGCACCAACACCATGGCAGCTGGTTCCTTCTCCACATGGCTCCTGCCTGCAGAATGTTCAGAGACCTGCTGGACACCTCAGCTAGCACTTCACTTCTCCTGCTCCTTGTGAATATTAATCCACAATCCTTGGCAGTTATTTCTGTACAGTAAAAATTAATCCCACTTTTTATTTAAGCAGCAGAAGCACATCCTCCTGAATTTTAACATAAAAGCCTGGCAAGGCAGACTTTTCATGTAAATGTTCTCTCTCATCTCCCACCACTTCTCAGACTGATGTTTTTTTATATGGTCACATATACATTATTTTGGCAACACAGGTGGAAATGGGTCCTTTACAGAGCAATCTCCAGGGAGCCTGGAGGTAAAGAACACAGTGACTGCTACAGCTGAGACTGGCCAAGGCAAATTCAATCTTTTTTAATAGGGTAACTTCCAGATGCCACATCCTTTGAATTCAAAAATTTGGGGCATTGCTTTGGTACTCAGTGGGTAAGAACAGCATTTCTTTACTGAAGATCAAAACCCTGGAATAGATGAATGGAGTCCCTACTTTTCTATAACAGACAAAGGGGATGTGGGACCACGAGGCAGCAGAAGGTGGAATACCCAAAGTTTCTTGGGAAATGGCCCCATGTTATTGAGTTCCCTGAGGCTGCTCCAACAGCACTGCAAGGGCTGCCCCAGGGTCACCCACAGCACCCACCAGCATGGCAAGGCTGGGGGAGAACACACAGCAAGGGCTGGGCAGGGTGATGGCAGGGCCTGGGAGAGGTGACTCAATGAGAGGCAGGAGAGCTTGGAAAGCAAATAAGCACAGGAAGGTGGCAAACAGCAAAACAAAAGTGCTGTTGAGCAGAAAGGGTAGAGAACAATACAAAAACAGGGCTGGAAAATAAACAAGGGAGCAAAACTCCCATAAACAAGGTGAGGAAAAAAACCTACTATTTGTATAGTGAAGATGAAACAGTGACTAACAAGCTGCCTCCAGCCACCAGGAAACCCTTATCCCTGGCTCTGCCTTCCCTGAGGATGTCTCTCCCTGACACATGGGAGCAGTGACCTGCTCAGTGAGCAGGAACAGAGGGAAGCAGCAGCCTGCACCAGTGGAGATGGCAGTGCCATCCATCAGACGGGGCTGGCACTGCTCTGCAATAAGCCAGCCCTGGAAAAAGGGAATTCTCCAAGCAGTTGATTCACTTGTTTCAATGGGATTAAGCCGTTAAATGAGAATACAGGTTTGCAGCTTCCTAAAAATGTATTATTTGGTTTTTATAAATACTACAGAGGTCCTTCTTTTTGCTGGAACCTCTAAGGGACCCAAGCCTGTGTTTTCCCAGAGCAAAGGCACCAGCAGCCTGTCCTCTGAGCTGGGCTGGGAGGGAGGAATTCTGGCAGGAACTTTGCATCAGGCTCCAATCCTGCAGTACAGATGCTGTTGCATTTTTGATGCAGACTCTTCATAAACTCAAGCTGGAGAAAAGTTTATGCACTGAGAGCCAAGAGTTACATCCAGATTTCAAGGGCTGGTAATCAGATAAAGAGAACACAGGAAAAAAAAACTCGACAGCAATGTTTATCTGAAAGAACTATTTTCCTTCTCAAGTCATCTCATTATAAAAATAACAATTACAACAACATTCCTTCCAGATAATTTACTTCATGGATAAACCAGCAGCAAAGTGAAGCACAAAACAGGCCTATTCTCAAAAGTAATCAGAAACCAGCAGGTCAGTAATGGACCATTTAGCAGCTCTCACTCTGGGGCCTTGACACATACCAGATGACATAATTTTACCTTCCTCAGTCATTTGCTGCAGAAGAATTATTGTCGTTGTGATAAATCATCAAAGAATTGTTGTCTCCTGCTTTCTGTTCCGTAACTGGTTTTTGTGAGCATTCTGAATTTATATGCTATTCCTAAGTTAATTTGGGACACTGGCATGTTGAAGGAATCCTCCTCCTCACACAGAGGAAACCAGGCCATTTGAATGTCTATTTTGCTTTTATATAATTGTGAAACTAACAACTGGCCATCAATTATGCACAAAAAAATTTGTCCAGCTGTTTTTCAGTTCCAGCCCCAGAACTGAAATATTGCTCCCAACACCGAAGCTGTTCAGGTCAGGCAGCAAATCTATTTGAAATGCTCCCTGGTAAACACTTGAACTGCTCCTTCAGACTCACAAGGGTCTGCTTCAATTCTGTTTGTATTTTTCCTCCCTCTTCGTGCTCCAGCTGGAGAGCTGAACTTTGTTTGGCTCATTCTCAGTGTTCTTCGATCATGTGAAGTTTTTGTGCCGTGGTTTAGTCAGTCACCAAATATTCGTGAGCTGATTATTTGTTTCCTTGAGGCTCCTCTTCTTTTTTTGTGCAGAATCTCCACTGCCACTTGAGCAGGTCAAAGGGATATTTGCTCTGTGCTGTTTATTTTCTAACAATACCCCAGTGCAGGCAAGGAAACTTGGTTCCACACAATTCTTTTTCCTTTGGTTTGCAATAGGCAGGGGTTTGCTTTCTAGTTAATTATTTCTAATCTATCTGGACAACCTTAGAAAGAAAAATAACAAAGCACCCTGAAAGTTCCCTCATTCTTGTCCACCCAGAACAGCATAAATATCTTGCACTCCAGAGACACACTTGCAAAGGCTGTGATAAGCTGGCACACAGGGGGTTGGGAGAGCTGCAATCTCTCCTCCATCCTCCAAGTGAAAAGGCCCAGTCAATGACTAGCAAAGGAATTCTTTCCAAAGCCAGCAGCTGGCAGCCCCATTGCCCTGGCAATGCAGGTGTAGCTGGGCAGGAGGCACTGCCAATACCCAAGTCCTGGAATCACTTATGGAATGGAATCCACTGGAGGTATTTCCACAGGGCTCCCTTTCTGCTCTACCCTAAGTACAATATCCCAACCTTATGATCCTACATCAACCTCATCTCAATATTAAATGAACCTATAGATAAAAATTTAGCATGTATTTTAGCAAGATACCTGGCCAGGTTTTTAATGACAAGATCAAAGCCAAAGCAGCTCCTGACTGACCTGAAGAGACTTTCTCACACACAGTTGGGAAGGAACACATAAAACCCTTACAGGGATATCTTACTCCCTAAATAGTACCCCAAGTCCCCATGACTTCCTTTGGCTTCAGCTTCCAAGGTACTTTTTTGACTTCCTCCTCCCTCTCAATGTCAGCAGGAAGCTCTCAAGGATGAGGTCCAGCTCTGAGCCAGCATTTCCTGGGACAGTAGCCATGTGTCACCTTCCTGGTGGGAAGTCTCTTGTGTTGCAGCTTCAGGGAGGTGCATCTGCCCTCCTGACAGGTCACTGTTGCACATCCACACACCACAAAGGCCTCACTTGTCCAATATTCTGTCCAGCTCATCATCCCAAATGTGTCATTTGCTTTCCACACTCCTAACATGGTTGTCAGCACTTGGGAGCAGAGATGCTGTTTGCTGTCAGACTCAGGGCTTTGCTGTGTAACAAATGCCAGTCCTTAAAGCAGCCAGTCCTTAGTGCCATCTTAAAGCACCCACATTATTGAGGACTAACACCATGGCAGTGTGGCTTCCATTCCTCTTCCAATCCCTCTTGGCTTTCCATACAGTCTTTGCAGCCAACAATATTCTGAAAATTATTTTCAATGCCCAATGAGCACTTTTTCTCAGGAGTCCTAATTTCAGGTATAAGAAGGTCATATTTATGAATTCTGTACCATTTCACAGAACTAGACTGCATGCAACTTCTCACCAGCCTTCAAATGTTACAATTTACAAACCTTAAGACTATCAGCAAGGTTCAGCCTGTTGTTCACGCTCTCTTCCAAATCACTGACACACACTGAAACAACATGCTCAGCCTTTGAGGTCCTGCTCTGTTTGGAGTGGAACTTCCAAGGTTAGGAAGGTGTGAACACAGCACAGAGCAGTGTGTACTCCCTTCCATAAGATTATGCTTTATTTATCCATTTATTGCCCTGCCTTTGGAATCAGTTTTCAATGAAATGAGGCTCAGTTTAACTCTCCCCATGTCCCACAGACCCTTTGGAGGGACTTCACCATCTCTAAGAAGAGGTTTCCAAGCTACCTTCATATTTTGGGCAATGCCTGTGGGCTTATTCTTTCTGTCAGAATTCTCTAATGACTCCAGAAGATGAAAATGCACAGAAATATTCCAGACAAGGATAGGAGTTATTCCCAGTGGTACATTTAACATTTTTGTTGTAGATTCAACAGTTTGAGGCAGAGGAACTGTCTCTTCTTTCCACAAAGATAAATTCAGTCTATCAGCTGCATTCAAACATACTTTGGGTTTTTGCCTGCAGGATTTCCCTGATCCCCCCAGTATTTCTGGCTGGATTTTGGTCTGCAGGATTTCCCTGATCCCTCCAGTATTTCTGGCTGGATTTTGGTCTGCAGGATTTCCCTGATCCCCCCCAGTATTTCTGGCTGGATTTTGGTCTGCAGGATTTCCCTGATCCCCCCCAGTATTTCTGGCTGGGTTTTGCCTGCAGGATTTCCCTGATCCCCCCCAGTATTTCTGGCTGGATTTTTTCCTGCAGGATTTCCCTGATCCCCCCAGTATTTGTGGCTGGATTTTTTCCTGCAGGATTTCCCTGATCCCCCCCAGTATTTCTGGCTGGTTTTTTTCCTGCAGGATTTCCCTGATCCCCCCAGTATTTCTGGCCCTGTTTCTGTGCCCCATGGTGGGTAATTCAGCTCCCCCAGGCAGTTTTGCTGTCACTTGGTGACTGCTCTGCCCACCTCCTGCCTTTGGAGACCAATTTAATTGTCTTTTACAGTCCCTCCAACCCTGCAATGGTTTCTGCTGCTGCTCTGAACAGCCCTGCAGTGTCCCCTTGCACAGACCTCACTGCCAAGTGTTCCAGGAGTGGTTTCATGGGCTCAGGCAGAGCTCACCTGCTCATTCAGACTCTCTGAATTGCTGTTTAGTTTTGTTACTATACTGCATTTCAAATTCAGACATGCACTTCTGTCTCCTACCACCCCTTTCACCATTCCCACTTGTGTCTTTCAGTTAAAAAAAAATCCACTAAAAAAAATTCCAATTTACTTCGAGTTAAAATAAAAAAAATACAACGGAAAGACATCAGTGCAACATAGCAAATATTATCTTAGCCTAAAACTAAATGTGTCTCAAAGGTAAAGCCTTAATTAATGTGAACTGAAGACATCCCCTGGCAAAAACAGGTGAGAATCTGTCCCTCATCACTACTGTCCACTGGGGGTACGTGATGAATTCATTTTAAACATGAAACAAAGCAGACTGTGCAATAAATATGTACAGTAGATATGGAAAAGCACAGTTTGGTACTTTGCATTTTCAAGCTTGGTCATCACAGTTTCAATTTTTGGTCTCAACCTTTCAGGTCTGAGCCTTTAAATACTTTTAGTTTGTCCCTTTCACATTTATCCCATTGAAATATTTTTTCCTCTCTTTTGCTTTACGAGTTTTTAAAACATCTTGAGCACTGCAGAGTTAAGAAAAACAAGTGGATTACATTTTATCCACAGTCAGAAGTTCAAACTAAATCAAAGTAGGAGTTTCCAAAAGGTCCCTTCACCTGGAATTTCCTCCCCAGCTCCTG
This sequence comes from Sakesphorus luctuosus, assembly GCA_013396695.1. NCBI lineage: Eukaryota > Metazoa > Chordata > Aves > Passeriformes > Thamnophilidae > Sakesphorus > Sakesphorus luctuosus. Next base: position 757,996 of record VWZD01000845.1, on the reverse strand, counting down.
CTCATCCTCCAAAGCTGCTGAAAACTCACTGCATATTATCGAGGCCACCACATTTAAAACAATTTTTCTCATGATTTATGTGCTATATTTTGCCTTAGCTCTGCTAGAGGGAATAGCTGATTTTTCTGGGCACTGTGCCCAGATTATGTTTAATTTTGTCTACAGATTGCACAGTTTCCCAGATACTATACCAGAGATGAGCACTTTATAAGTTAATAAAACAATAAATAAAATAAAATCTGTTCTCATGTCTCCATGTAATAACTGGAACTTTAAAAGCCTTGCTCTGGTTTATAGAAGCTTCTCTTTGTTACAGGCAGTAACTAAAAACTTATCAAATTATTTCAAAGTGATAAAAAATAAGGTAAATAATTTATAGGATTCCCATAGAAACACTTCAAATTTCCCCTTAAATGCCTTAAAAATAACTAAAATAAAGTTACACTACAGAATTCATTATGGATTAGTTACATTAAAAAGGAATCAGTTTGGATTCTACTCCTTTAGTTTACATATTTTTTCTACTTTTAAAATAAAAAAGAGGAAGAAAAACTTACTGTGTACTCTGATATCCAATTGTCCATTTGTAAAGAAAAGAATGATGAGGGAAAAGAAAAAAAAAGAAATGTGAAATAAAACAATGATGCAAGATCCTTACAGCAAACATACACTAATAATACAAATAATAATACAAATAATTGTGTCAGATAATTTGCTGAGTTTATTTGACTGAAGTCTGTGAGACAATAAAGGACACAAGTCACACAGAACTCAAGCACTTGATGTTTCTTTGAAAGGATGAAACTGCACAGATATAACACTCCAGTTTTTACCTGCCCCTATAGACATATAATAAATAATCTTTATTTCCTGCTATCAGTAAATATAAGGTGGGAAAACATGCAGTTAAATGGGAGTTGTTAAAGAAACTTGGTCTCTATTGCTCAGTATGTAACTTGGAGTTTCTGAAAATACAGTAAACTATCCCCAAAGCACAACTCCCCTATCCCCTCTGCTCTGATCCTCACCTGTGATCGTGTAAGGATAATAATTCCAGGCCTTCTCTGTGACGTAGAAGATTTTGGGCACAACTGCTCTAGCCCAGCTGGGCAGTTTGCTGTGAGGAGAAAGAACACACAAAATTAGGATGCTCTGGGACTGTGAGTGGTGCGGAAAGAAGGTGCTCAGGACCTGCCAGGTGTGTTGGTGTGCTGGGGGCACAGCAGTGCCACAGTCCCAGGGGGGGCTGGGGGCACAGCAGTGCCACAGTCCCAGGGTGTGATGGGGACACAGCAGTGCCAGAGTCCCAGGGTGTGCTGGGGGCACAGCAGTGCCACACTGCCAGGGTGTGCTGGGGGCACAGCAGTGCCACAGTCCCAGGGTGTGCTGGGGGCACAGCAGTGCCACAGTCCCAGGGTGTGTTGGGGACACAGCAGTGCCACAGTCCCAGGGTGTGCTGGTGTGTTGGGCACAGCAGTGCCACAGTGCCAGGGGTGTTTGTTTGCACTCCCTGTCTCAGCTCTCCCCAGGGCACACGTGAAGCCAAGGGCACTGCAAGGATCCCTAACTGAACTGAGGCTGCAGATTGCCCAATTCCTGCCCCCAAAGCACTCAGCCCACCCCAGGTGTGGCTGTGGCACTGTGCCCACAGCCACAGGGAGGCACTCTGGGCTCACCAGGACACACACCCTTCAACCCCAAACACAGCATTTCCTCTGGGAGGCTGTTTTGCCTTTGCCCATATTCTCTGCCAGCTCCCAGCCCTCATGCTCAGCTCACCTGGCAGGCAGCTGTGCCCACACCACCACCAGCTCCTGAGGAGGCAGCTCTGCTATTAGAATTAACCAATCCCTCCCAACACCTCGTGGGGCTGGGAGGCAGCTGGTGGGAAAAGTAAATAACAGCAGTGGAGGGAATTAACAGAGCTGATGTCACAGCTGGGAGCTCTTCTGTCAACAGAACTCACCAGTGTGGTGGGACAACAGCAGCAGAACCAGAAATGCCAGACAGGGACACAGGCTGGTTAAATAAATGAAATAATGCTGTGCAGAGTCGGGGTATTCTTCTGCCAGGGCTCCTTCCAGCACTCTGGTCACAGAGGGTACCAAAAATTGATGAACAAAGGGAGATTTCACTCTAATCCACCTTTCAAGCCTTCCTTCATGACATCAGCTGTAATGGCAGGACCAGACACTGCCAGGCAGGCAGACCTTGGAGCCACCAATGTCCCTGTCCCTGAGGGACTCACCTCAAACTGCTGCTCTGCCCAGAAGGTCACCTGGACCAAGAGTCAATCTTTACTGAACTGAAACAGAGCCTTTCAAACCTCCAAGTGTAAATGTTTGAAAGTGTTTAGATAACTGTGTGCAGAAGGTAAATTAACCTTCCACGTTGGCAAATTTTGGAAGAAAATCCAGTTTGGATCATTAGGCCTTATTATATGATGTAGCTACCCATGAATATTTCATCTGTGCAGAGGCAAAATGCAGACATTGGTGCATTATCTACAGATTCAAAGCCAAGTGCATTGACTTTTGCTCTTTGGTGACACTGCTCAAAACCAGGTTCTTTTCTTTACAGAAACCTTTCCTGTCTACAGACTCTTAAGCAGCATTTTACATCCTGCATAATAGACTTCCCTGCATCAGATCTGTTTATTTTGTCAGCCTCTGTCAGTGTTTTTATGACTGTCTCCCTTACCCCTGCTAAACTTTACTCTGATGCCTCAGTTATGAATACCAGAGGATGCAGACTTTCAGCTTCTGGAAACATTGTTCCAGCAGGAGAGAAGAGGCAGTAAACAATTCTAAATATAACTAAAGTTTCCCTGACTAGAAAACATACATCTGCTCATTTTGCACTTCTTTTGGTTATTGTTGTTTTTAGCATATTTGCCTGTCTGCCTATCCTATCCTATCCTCACTGGCACAGCACATCTTGAAAAAAAATCATTTTATGAGCAAAACTTACATTATACTCAGAATTGCCAGGAAGTCCCAATCATAGACACACATCAATTGTTCCAAGGGGCCACTCAGAGAAAAAAAGATAATATTTCTATTTCAGCAGCCCAGGTATCTGTGGATCACATTATCTTTTTTTTTCCTCATTTCTCCCCTCCCCAGATGAAGTTCAGTCTCTCAGCACAAGGTGTTTCCTAAAGGCAGAGCAGCTGAAACCATTGGTGAGTAACAAGACCCTCTGCAAGAATTAAAAGTATCAGCAGGTAAGAAAAGACCATGCAAATAATGCACAGATATTTCCAAGAAATCATCACTGAACTACATAAATCTTTTCAAGAGATCAGTCCAGATCAATCAGAGTGAAGAAAGTTCCCAGTTTATTGGCCCTGGAAGAAGCAAAGCTGAGGGAGAGAACTGTGCAAGGAGTCCTGTTCCTCAAGGAAGGCAGGCACGGGAGAAGCTTCCAGCACATCCTGAAAGGAAGCACATCTCCCTGAGTGAAATCTTCCAGAGATATCTTGGCCTCCCAGCAAAACCCACAGGGGCCTGAAAAGCTGCTGATCCTTCCACAAATAGCACTGCAACACCTGGTGGCACTGGGACACCAACCCAGATTCCAAGAGCAGATCTGGTGCTGGAGGATGGTGGTTCCCATCCAGCTCAGTGAGACACTCAGGTCTCCTCTGCCACTCTTTGTACCCACCTTTGGCTAAAAGACCCTTTGCCTGCTCTGCCAGGAACCACATGATTCCCAAGGATGGTTTCTGCATGTCTTCTGGGTTCTGAGCTACCCTGAACTGGCAATTCTGAGTATGCTTAAAGCCTCATTTCTTTTAACATGCAGGAAAGAAATAGCCAGAAACATTTAAAAAAAAAACCCCACACAGCTTCTGGGAGCTCTACAACAGGAACACATTTATTGATTTTCCCCAAGTCTTGCATCCAGCCTGTGAGAGAATAGTTACAAGCACAACAATACTAAATGTTGGCAAGATATATAATTAGACTATTATTTGTGTGTGTGTGTGTGCAGCATCACTGGTGATTCAGTTTGGCCTGAGTTAAGGTCAGGTATGTCAGGGCTGCAGTGCAGGAGGAACCTGCAGTGCAGAAGCAATAGCTGGAGTGTTTCTGTGCCCACTCCACAGTGCTGCAGAGCAGAAGTTTAATAAAATGAAACAGGCCCAGGGGAAAAGAAGAACTTCAAAAAAGCAGCGATATTCAATTAGATCAGCAGGAGTAGAAATGGGAACAGATTGAGCAATATATTTCATAGGACACAAATCTATATATAAATATCCCTGGCCTGTCAGTGTGGAGGCATCAATGCTCAGCAGCCTCATCCCACCAGAGGAAGAGACACATCAAAGAAATTATGGATCTTTGGGGCAACAAAACCACATTTTTCACTGTGTCTTTCAGCCCTGTGGTCCAGGAGGTTGTCACTGCACCAGCCTCATGGTCACTCATAATGTCAATTAACTTGCTGAGGCAAATCTCATCACCAAAAATGTTGGCTTTGGGACATGATTATGAGGCGAGAAGAATTTAAACTGTTTTAATGGTTTGATTTTGGTTTTCTTAGGGGGTGAGGTGTTTGTTGGGTTTGGCTTTTCGTTTTTTGGCTCCCCTTCCCTGGCAATCTTGGAAAACAAAATGACAAACAGTTCAGTGTAAAAGAAAACAAAAGTTCTGATTTTCAGTACCTCCTTCCCTTCAAGTTGTAACTCTTTCTCTTGGAAAAGATTCTCTAGAAGAAACAGCAATAATCCCTCTTTTGCAAGCCACTGATGTATCCACCCTTCCCGTGGCCATCAGGAGCCATAAAGTGTTCATGTTATACTGAAAGAGGGAGGCTGTTGCCTGCAAGGGGGAATTCTCTGCAAGCTTTTATTGCAGCCCACGCTGGCACAAACAGCTTTGTGGCACTTGCCTGTTGAGATAGACCCGTTTCTCTGTCAGCTGCCCATTGCCGTGGTTGGGGTCCTCGAAGGGCTCGTTCTGCACCACCTCCACACCCTCCCCGCGGTCACTCTGCTCATGGCTGTGCTTGCTGATCATGTACAGCTGCCCAATCCTGTACTGCAAGGCAAAACCAACAGCAGGGGGTTAGTCTGAGGCAATGACACAATGCTGTGTGCAAACAAAAGGTAGTTAAAAAACAAACAAACAAACAGGTTTTTTGGGGTCTTTCCATTATCTTCTTATGTCCAGGGCATCACTTGTGGAAAAAATAACAAAATGTGTGCATACAGATGGAAAGAATTAGGCCAGTGCTTTATTATTAGACTGTAAGTATATAAGAATCAACAAACAATTAATCCAGTGCTCCCACAGGCTGACATGCAAAGGGTCTTGAACCAGCAGGTGAACTCCAAAGGTTCTGTGGGACACAGGAGGGAAGTCCTGCAAAAAGATCTGGGGTCACTATTGCTGCCCACAGAGCCAGGAGCACCAGCTCTGAAGGAAAGGACCATGTAGACTCTCAGACCTTTGAAAAGGAAGGTTGAGAGAAGCAATTTGGCAATATTATTAAAATGAATTTAAGTACTTTAGTGATCCTTTTTCTGTAGACTCTTGAGTTACTTAGGAAGCCAAACCTCAGGAGGATTGGCCCAACTTTGCTATCACAGAAAAATAAACTGTTGTACCAGCAACTGATTTTTTCTCACTATGTCCCACATCTACACCAGGGCTTTTTCCTCCAGAGAAATACAACAAAAAGTACATGCTTCAACCTTCATTTCAAAGATTTTAGAGTAAAATTGTACTTTCCCATTCATTTTTTGGTCTGGAATTTTACTCTCAAGTCCTTTGCACATTCTTGAACACACCAGGGTGTTCAACTGTCTTTGGACCTGTCCAGTTTTCTCCATTTGGAGAGCAGTTTGTTTAGGCATGTCCATGCTAATAACTTCAATCACATCAATCCCTTCAGATACAAAGAACAACCTGTTAATTTGGGGAATGGCTGAGCTACCACACCAGCTGCCAAGTCCTAGCTCAGCAGAAGGAAACAAGAACACAGTGACAGCCTGACCTCAGAAATTCTACGAGATTCTTGTGGTTATTGCATATTATAAACAGCAATCCTATCACAAACTATAAAAAGCCCTAATCAAAAGAGCAATTAGCTTGGGGAAAAAAACCCCCAAACCATCACAGACTTTATTAGCAACTGGCAACAGGACAGTCTTACTAAACAAAATCATAAGGAATAGGATGATGGAGGGTGCCCTACACAAGTTCCTCAACTCCACATAACCCAAATTTACTCCTCTGCAGCAGGAAGGCCACAAGAAGGTAAGAAATTTGGAACTTGCATCTTGCAGAATCATTAAATCCTAAAATTGCTTTACTTGCTAATCCAGTTATCTACTTCTGTCTCTGCTGGGTACCTTTTTTCCTCTGTCTCATCATATGTGAATATTTGGCCTGATCTCCAAAGCTCTGAAGAGCTGCAGATCTCACACATACCTTTTAACTACATCCACAACTAATTGCCTCTCTTCTTCACTAACAACAAAGGAGTGCATTGGGGCACAGGCAAGGCAGAGTTTGTGGACAGATGTCCACTAATTGATTTGATCAACTACTATCCTCCTTATCTTCTAATGGAAAGGAAAAGGTCAGTAATTTATATTCTGTGGAGTATGAGAAGGTTGGGTGAGGAGAAGGCAGAGGAATTACAGTCTGTCAGAAAGTCAATATTTTGATTGAGATCTCTGTTGGGATTTTGTTACCCCCAAAGTGATGCCTTTCAGTTGCCATGGACACCTCTGGGAAGTGTTTCATAATTGCACATATCAATTCCCTATTTCCATGTAGTCCTTTGGGATTTTGCTCTCAGCCAAAACTACCACACATGGTCAGATACAAACACCTCAGATACAAATTTTGGCTCAGACACATCAAGATGAAGGTCCATTCACACTGACAACCAACAGTGGGGTTGTACCAAAGCCTTCATGAGCTGCCCCACCACAACCCAGAGATCCCCAGCACAACCCCACATGTTCTGCCAACACAGGCTGCTCTTTCATGGATCTCACTACCATCAAATGCTTGCAAAATACCAGCCCCAAGGAGTGCAAATCCATGTCAGCAGAGCAGCCTCGGGGCTGTCAGGGAGCAGCTGCTTTACAGGGGCTGAAAGTCAGGGCTGGGAGGAAGTTTCTCCTTCTCCAAAGAGGCTCAAAATCACACCCATCCCAATCATACCCAAGAAGGGACCCAAGGCAGCTCAGCACAGCCTCTCACGTGGAAGGTGCTGAGGGGAACAGAAGGCACCAGCACTGGTGCTGGACAGCTCTCCTGCAGCTCCATGGCTTTCCAGCCCTAGGGATCTGGCACCAGGCAAGGAGCAACACCCACCTCCAAAGCCCTGGGCACCCTGGGCTGGTGAGTGGCACCCCTGCCATGGCACAGGGCTGGAACAGGGGGAGCAATAAGGTCCCTTCCACCCCAAGCCACTCCAGGCCCTTCCCTGGGTACTGCAGTGGCTGTGCAGCCCTGCTGGAAAGCAGCTGTGCTCTGCAAAACATACTTTTCATGTACTTTAAAGGAGCTCACTTAGCTCTTTTGTGTGCTATTCATTTGTTTTCATCTGGTTTATAATATTTTTAAATCCTTCTGGAGCAGAATGAAAAATTTTCACTTCCAAAATAATAGTGCTTTACTAAATCAGAGAGTACAAAACTATTATTTCAGATAAAGCAACATGGTTTAGAGTGTATGTTTCTATTTATATGAGCAAAATCAAAGGCAAAGATGTGTCTTTCAGAACTTGCTGGAATCTAAATGCCTGAATAAGAAGTCACAGCTTTTTCAAAGTTCCTGTCGATATTGTGGAGAAACAGCACTCAAGAACCATTTTACAGCAGCAAATGATACTCATTATTCCTGCAAGGGCAAACTGATGTGCCACTGTTATTTATGTTGCTCTGCCACCATCTGAATTTACACATTCTTAGCTGAAAGATAATTTTCCAAGACCATCTACTGTTCCAAGGAATTCAGTAGAATTCCAGGTGGTGGCACCTGACCTAAATTTGGGTCTGGAGAAAAGGTCTTTGTTTGAAAATTTTTTGGTTTAATAGGGGGAAATTTATTCAATATCAGAGGATGGACTTCAATAAACAAAGGCACAGAACGTGGAGTTAGAGGTTCCTCAGGGTGTTGCTGTGTAGGTTCTGCAGTGGACTTGGTGTTTCCAACTCTGATGGGCCAGACATTGTCTCAGAGATGACTCCTCCTCTCCTCCAACAGGCAGATGGTGTTTGCTGTTGGGAGTTTAGTCAGACAAGAAACAAGGCCCATGTTAACAACAGCATGATGATGGTCAATCTGATTTAGTTTAAACTTGGGAGATCAGAAGCATTTTTATCCTCCAGACAGGAGGGGAAAGAAAAAGAAGAAATAAAAGGGTCCACCCTACCCACCTCTTACTTATTGAGCTCCCACTGTCCTCTGCAGAAGCTGTACAAGTAATCTTAAAACTTGGGTGTAATAATGCCAAGGTCATGGGTTCAATCCCCTGTGTGGGCCATTGACTTGAGCTGGACTCGATGATCCTTGTGGGTCCCTTCCAACTCAGAATAGTCTGTGACTCTGTGAGTCTTTGCACAAACATGTCTGGATTTTTTTCAGCCTGACTGACTATTGCTCAGGTTTTGATCTAATACAAGTCTCAGAGCACAGACTTTCAAACTTCGTGTGGAATGTAAAAAATAAAACTCTCTCCAAGGAGAAATTACGCCCAGAACTATCTCTTATCTGAAATTTTCATACCATTCCTTGAAGTTCTTATCTGAATGCTCACAGAAAATGTAACAGATGTATCATTGGCTTCGTCTTACACGTCAATTCTCATATTCAAAAGAATGGTTGAACCCTTTAATCTACATTTGCTTTTCTATAATGAGACTAAACCATTGGGGATGGGGCTGCCTTTTCAATTCATGCAATTTTTTGTTCTAAGCCAGCAGTGAGATCCCTCCCCGCAGGCAGAGCTGAAGGCCAGGAGACACTGAGTGTCTTTTCTACCTATTCAAGGTGATGATTGTTCAGCTGCACCTCAGCAATGGGAAGGATCTCTCACGCAATGATTCATGCTAAAACATGCCAGTGGCTTCTCCTCCTGCTCACAGAAAACTGCAAAGGTAGAACAGGAACAAAAAGAGAAGAAAAGCAGCAACAGCAGAACTGTAACAGATCTGTGCTGGTGCACAAAGGCAGCTCCAAAGGGCACGGTCCTGTCTCCAGTGATGGCAAGAATGGTTTTGTCATTGACCTCAATTTAGCAAAGATTTATTTCTAGAGAGGAAATACAATGAATCAGCTTCATCATCAGTTTATCTGAATCCAAGGGCATTGACAATGGCAAAACAGTAGCAATTGGATTATGGAATGCTGATTTATGGAATGCTGTCTCATTCATAAAAAACAATCTGAAAACTGGCTGTTACATTTCTCATCTATTTTCAAGTCATAGCCTTTGAAGACTCTCTGTGTGCTCCTTGTGAATGTGCTCTATAACTTCAGATTACTTTTTTTAACTAAAAAAATTAACAGGAATATTATTCATCACTGGTCCATGTTTAGACTTCCCTAAAACAATTTCTGATTGTGATTCCCAGGTAAGTTACTGTCCAAATGTGCACAGCCTGTCACTCTGAGCAATCCCTGACCAGCAGTTTTCCAGAGATGTTTTACCTCAGGAACAACTTGTTTGGAAATGTCCTTGCTTGAGTAAATGCCTTTGTTTAGGAGGACGCACTGAGGTTTCCTGTTGTGTTTCTTTTGATGTTACAGGCACTGTTTTCAGGTCTGGATCCAGAGCTAAGCCCCACACTGCTATAAACATGAGAGGCTTACACTTAGATATTAAAGATAGGCAAAGAAAGCATCATCCTTACTTTAGATTTGATTAATTGAAACAGAAATTAATACCTCAACCTTAGAAAATATGTCTGTGGTAGAAGAGGGAATTTAGCCTCAATCTAGTGATTTCCAGCTCAGAGCTGTTACCACAAGACACACCTGTAATTTATTTTTAATTCTGAACAGTAATTACTTACACAGAAGTGGTTTCTCTTATCTCACTCAGGAACCATAAATCCTTCATGTTAACACTCTTAGCCATCATTCCACCTTCCCCCTGAGATGGGTGATGCCTGAATCCTCCTCATGGATGTCTGGAGCAGAGCCCTCCCATGTGGGCAATCCCAGCCCCTGCTGATGAAGCCCCGAGGCTGTTCCCTCGAGCCCAAACTCCTGCACAGGATGATTCACAGCTAATAACAGGAATTCCAGCAAACCTTTGCCTGACACAAGCCCCAGGTTCTGACAGGGTGATTTGTTTTCTCTGTTATTAATGTTCCTAGCTTGGTTTGAACAAGAATGGAGGAATGTGCCATGTGCTGGTATTTGATGGCTCCTGGTGGGTTGGTGTTGGCTCCTCCTTGGCTGCTTTTTGAGTTGGGGTTTTGGTTTGGTTTTGCTTCAGTTGGTGCACAGAGCAACTACTCTGCAAGGAATGGAGGTGAGGATCTCTGGATAAAGAAGGTTTTCCTGCAGGGCACTGCCATGGCGGGGGTGGAAATTGGTCAGACTTGAAACCATTGCTGAGTTAGAAAACTTCTTGCCACTGAAATAATCCTTGTTTTTTACATGCAGGAAGAAAATGAACTCACTGTAAATCTGAACCTGGAAGCCTCTCATATGTAGCAGAACTTACCAGGGTGAAGCAGTGGTTTGTGTTTCTAAAACAGTGATTTTCCTGGTAAAATAACTACTCTGTGGGTCAGGGTCCTTGAAAAGAGCACTGCTGGGTTTGGCTGCCTGGGGAATTCTGCAAGGAGAGCAGGGATGACACACAGAGGAGGCAGCAGAGGGGTGTTCTTCCAGCCCAGAGTGGTGCTGTGCAGGGATCCCTGACCCCCAGGGACCTGCCTGGCCAAACTGCAGTGTGGAGTCCACACCAACACACCACCTGACCTCTGGTTTCTCAGCTAAGATGTCCAGAGCACACCAGGCACCTTTGCACCTTTTTGCATCCCCTTTGGGAGGCAGAAACACTCAAAGTGCCCATGCACTGGTATTTGACAGGGCTGTCCCCGAGGCACAAACCTGAGCAAGCAGCTCCAGAAGCACAGGCAGCTTCCCAAATTGCTGCCTTCCAAAGCAAATCTGGTTTTATCTACACAGCTTCCCAAATTACTGCCTTCCAAAGCAAATCTGGTTTTATCTACACAAAAGACCAACCAACTCTCTGAAACAACAGAAGGAATAACACCAAATATCTGGGTCCCAAAATGTGAACTAAGTGTGATGCACTGTTGTGATTTGAGGTCCCAGAAAATCACAGCACTCATTTCATGGTATAAATATCACTTCCCCCAGTAATACACAAAGAATCTGACCAGTCAGAGTTTAGAATGGAGCCTGAAATTTTTCTTTCAGCTAATTCCTGCATGCATCTGTGAGTCACAAAGCACTGCACAGCTGCTGACTTGCATCAGCAGTATCCTTTGCTGCTGCCCAGATTCCTGGGAACGAGCTTTTGCAGCCTGACAAACAAACAGTGGCAGCAGGAACAGTTGACTTTTGCACGCTGGGAAGTGCCATTCTTTCTGCTTTCATGTTGGTTTGCCTTTTCAAGGAAGAAATTACAGCCTTTAGATACTTTATCTGTCTAAATTCCCGTGAGTGACAGTTCAGCAACAATACACTGGATGCTCAAAGTCCTCTGCTCTGGTATTTCCAGCTAAAGAAACATGGCCTGCCCTAAATTCACAGTATCCTGGCACAGGATGGTTTACAACTAAAAGAGTGACACTGAAATCAGTGGCACCAGATCCAGATCTGTGGTTAATAGGTGTACAATGAAAATCAAAATGAAAAGAAATGAAAATTAAGTTGCAAATGTTCCGCTTTCATGCAAATGGTTTGCCAAATATAGCTCATGTCCTGTTCAAATTGTAGTCATTCTGTGCTCCTACACCAGCTGTGCCATTGAGCAAAGCCAGCTGTTTATCTGGAGTGTACAAGCTCATACAATTTTTAAGAATCAGTTTTCATAAACAATATTTTACAGTGAGTCAGCTGGTTCCATTTTTCAAGCTCTTACACCATGTGCTTTTTACAGGAATGCTGCTGATGTTCCATTATGGAGATTTACACATGTGTTTCCTGCCCAGGATGCAGATACGAGGATGCTGCCCCAATGTCCTCTGTGCACACAAAGAACAGCTAAAAGGGACTTCTGCGTCTCTTGACCACTTACAACCAGCCTGTTATTAACACCCCTCACTTCTGCTCAGCCCTGGTTATCAGTACCTGTCCTCATTATCTGCCTTAATTACAGCTAATTGCCTTTCAGGCCCAGTTCACTCTGCCTTACAGTGCACAGTTGGTTTGGTGACTATCAAATACCACTGAAGTCCTTCCTAAGTCACTACAAAAGCTTATTTTTTTTGTCAGCCACGATTCATTCATGAGATTGTAGTTCATTTAAAGGCTGAAGTTCAAGGAGCAGTTCAGTAAATATATTAAAATTTTAACTCAGAATGCAGTAAAATGAAGTAAAAATACAACATCATTTTTGTAGAGGTTACTGAAGGTTTTTTAGTAACGTAGACTCTTTTCCTGATGTTCCAGGAAAATACTATTTCTATTCCAGATATTCCAAGAAAAGTGGGGATGGAAAAGCACAGATTCCTTCACCAACTCTCCCCCCCAGCAGCTCCCACGAGCCCTGCAAGGGGATGGGGACACAGGAAGGTGTTCCATGCACAGGGAACAGCAACATCTCCATGGACTAGTGATGGGGATGGAGACATTGGCTCTGTCAACCCTGCAGCAAAAGCTCTTCTCTATTTTTCCATTAAAATCAACAGGGTTTGGGGGGGAAAAGAGGAGACACTGACCTGTGTGCACTACAGTTTTGGTGGCCGGGGTTGGGCTGCAAACTGGGCTGGAACAAGAGGAGGGTTCACTCCTGGGAAGTGCAGGAGTTTTAAGAAATTCTTTCTTTTAATTCAGCCCCATTGAATGCTCTCAGGTGGGAGCCCTCTGAGCTGCCACACACTCTGAGCCCTCCCAAACTCACCAGGCCTGGAGCTGGTTTATCTTTAACTCAAAATGGACCAAACACGTGTGTGTCTATTCATGCTTTTAGGAATTATTTTCTCTTTTTGCATGGCTAATGGTGTTTGCTTAATGTTTAAGTAGAACTTCTTTCCCCTCAGGCTTCCTTTCTCTAATTACTCTTCTTCAGTAATTACTCATTTTTATGACTTACAAGGATCCCTCTCACACCAACACCATCAACTTTCAACTACGGAGGATTCAGGGCTTGCAGAAAAAATATTTCCCTGTAAACTTTGAGTTTAAAAGCACCAAAGAGACTACAAAGGACTCCATAAACTTCGTCAGGAGCACAGAAGGGAATAATTCTGCAATTAGATTTTTTGGCAAGCAAGTTCCTTACAAAGCATTTTAGGCAATATAATTCTGCTTATAAATATGAGAAAAGGAGAACTCTCTTAGCATGCACCATCCAAAATGAATAAAACAGCATCAGAATTTAGTACTTTGCATTTACAAGCAGAACATGACAAATCCAATCTGCCTTCTGATAGTTTACTCAGAAGAAAGTGAAATTTTGTTTGCTACCTAAAATGAAAGAAAAACATATTCACAGTCCAGAATATTTCATTTTATTGTTACCAATACTTCATCCTGCTTTCTGATCTTCTAAAATAAAACTGACTTCAATTTAATTTTTTTAATGCAAATTTTAAGCCTGCATCCTGGAGATAAAAATAATCATAGAATAGAATCATAGAATCAGTTGGGTTGGAAAAGACCTCCGAGATCATCAAGTCCAACCCTTGATCCAACCCCACTGTGATCACCAGCCCAGGGCACTCTGTGCCCTGGGCTGGTGATCACAGTGGGGTTGGATCAAGACATGGTGGATTCTCACTCAGTGCCACATCCACAGAATCACAGAATCATAGAATGGATTGGGTTGGAAAAGACCTCTGAGATCATCAAGTCCAACCCTTGGGCCAACTCCAGTCCCTTTACCACATCATGGCACTCAGTGCCACGGCCAAGCTCACTTTAAAAACCTCCAGGGATGGGGAATCCACCCCCTCTCTGGGCAGCCCATTCCAGTGCCTGAGCACTCTCTCTGCAAAGAATTATTTTCTGATATCCAAATGTTATATACATTGCAGTGTCTGTAAACAGCTGAGGTCACTCGGCATCTCTGCACCTAACCCAGAGCTCAGGGGGATATTGAACATATTAAGATTATCCAAAGTCATCTGATGAAAGGAAACACATGAGAGCAAGACTTGAATTTCATAAGAAGGAAATGGAAAAAGAACTTTCCTGGCCACTCATTGATGTTGCAGATAAACTGAAATCTCAAAACCAACACGAAAAGAAGATAAAATTTTTCCAGTTTAGTTCCTTAGAACAGACACTCACAATTTAAGTACCTACTCTAGAAACGTGTGACAGAGTCCCCCCACGCTGAAATGAGTCACTGCTGCTGCACCTTTGCGTGCCTTTGTCACAGGCACGAGGCTCTAATAAATGTCCTGAGCACACCAAGGGGAGAAATCTGTTTTCCTGCTCCTGAATTATGGAAAATCCAAACTGCAGCCAAATAAACCTCTGGGCAGGAGAGCCCGAGTTTGCTGCAGAAGGCAGAGCAGTGTGACACATCTCATGGCTTTGGCCAGAGCCATCACAGGACACATAACCTTTCATTCCCAACTTTGCCCCTCCAGGGTGTGAGTTCTTTGACAATCCACAGATGGGCAGAGTTGCTGCTTCCCAGCACATCACAGAAGCTCTTACGTAAGTACAAGCAAAATTTCCAGGAAGGACCACATTCCTGACTGCCTGACAGGCTGCAAAGCCTCCAGAGCAGACATTCCTTCAATACCACATGGAGAAGACAAGCAGGATGAAGGCAAAGAATTCCTGCCAAGGAACTCCATAGGCTTAATTCAATTTTATCATAATCCAGAAATGTGAAGCTTTATGGTCTCCAGATGTTTTGAGAGATGGTGTTCCAGCACCAGGCATTCCAGCAGCGCTCAGCTGTGCTTGGTGTGCTGTCAGGGAGGGCTGAACATCACACAACACACCCAGCACCTCCTCTGGGACAGAACCTGCAAACATCACAGAGAGGGAACAGAGAACCACAACAAACCTGCAGCTTTTACCCAATGCAGAAGAATTACACTGACACATCAGACTCAGGAAGATTGGAGACAGTGATAATGTCTGGGTTAAATGGGATTTAAATTCTTGAGCTTACACAGCAAACAGGTACTGGAGCGGGTCCAGAGAAGAGCAACGAGGCTGGAGAAGGGACTGGAGCACAAGTGCTGTGGGGAGAGGCTGAGGGAGCTGGGGGTGTTTGTGCTGGAGAAGAGGAGGCTGAGAGGTGACCTCAGCACTGTCTGGAAGTGCCTGAAGGGAAGTTGTACCGAGGTGGGGGTTGGTCTCTTCTCCCAGGCAGTCAACAGTAGGACAAGGGGGCACAGTTTGAAGCTCTGCCAGGGGAGGTTCAGGTTGGGTATCAGGAAGAAATTCTTTGCAGAGAGAGTGCTCAGGCATTGGAATGGGCTGCCCAGAGAGGGGGTGGATTCCCCATCCCTGGAGGTTTTTAAGGTTGGGGGATCCAATGGCACAAGTGGAGCCTTGGCCACACAGCAGAGAACTAAAAACCTCCTTAGGGACAGACATTCCAGCCCTACCCCTCTGGATACCAGCAGTGGCAGCTACAGCAGACCAACAGCAGCTCCTGGGTCTGTGCTGGACTGTGCCCCTTCTGCAGCAGCTCCTCTACAAGCAGCAAACAATTCCTCAACACTTCCAAGTGGGAATATCTTTCCACCACAAAGAATTTTGTTGGGTGCTCAAACTTCCAGGCACAGAGGAGCTGCCAAAAGCCCACTGGAGCTGGAGGAGATGCTGCTGAGCTCCATGGAAAGCCTCTCTCTGCTGTTGACTCTGGAGAGCTCTGCATGTCAGTGAGCAAACAGCTTTTCCCTGCACTCCCCATCCAAGGTAACCACTTCCTCAGCAGCTGCATCACTTGGAACAGATCCCTTGGGATGAGAGTTCAGGGTGTGCAGTAGCACCAGGGAATACAGCTGAAAACCAGAACAACCAAATGTATAAATAGAGAAGAATTCTTTACAGAGAACCTGGTTTTCCTCCTCCAGCCCCTGAGAGCAGCACAGTGTTCTCACACAGCCATGAGTGTGCTGTTCATCCGAGCATTCCAGGCTGGAATCTGCTACCCAAGACACACTATGCAAAACACGTAGCTCAAAACTTAAAATGTACACACCCTGTAAAAGCTGGGGTTGGAAAACTCAGAGAATTCATCTGCAGCATTCTGCTGTAGACCTCAATAATTGCAAAACCCCCCCACAAAAACCACACGCACATGAGCTGAACAAAAACCCTCCTTATCATCACCTAAAAATACAGTTAAAAAGAGACTGGGCTTCCTTTCTGTCCCCCAGGGCCTTCTGCTGCCCCAACAAATGCTGCAGCCACTGCTGCAAGCTCAGGCAGGAAGTGGTTGCTGCACCAATGGCAGCCCAAAGAAAGCTCTTTATCTCCTACATCTTTGATTTTTTATAGCATGCAGAAAGTGCAGGCAGTGGGAACACAAACCTGTTGCATGGCAACACAGCTTGACCTTCCCTGAGTTTGCTGTCTTGATAAACTTAGTACTTTCCATAAAAATAAAGAATTCAGGCAAGCTTAGAGAATTCTTTGACATATGTCATGTGCCTGCAAATTGTTCCCTGGGAAGCACAAAAAGGTGTAATTAAGGGAAAAGGTGGAAGAAAATATTAAAATGTGAATAAAACTCAATAAAAATGTCTGTGCCCCAATGGGTCTCACAGGTTGGTCATTAAACCAATTTCAACCCAACATACTTTTAAATGCATGTGGTTCTGTCAACCATTTGTAACAGCACATATTTGCATTACTTTTAAGTTCAAACATTGCTTTTATAATGGTTTGGAGAGTTTCTACTGTTTCTACAGGTGTGTGACTATGAACAATTTATCACAAAATTTTTTATTCTAGAAGTTTTATGAACTTTCAGCTTTGTTAACCAGACAGTGCTGTGCTGTAATGGGAATACTCAGGGCTTTATTCATAAGCAAATGCCTGTTGCAGAATTTCCTTGCAAACAAATTCAGTTCTCTGTGTCTCAGATTTGTTTTAAATCTCTCTCCCTTATTTGAAAGCTTTTGGGGTGGGAAGGGAGAGAGGGGATGTCACACTATTTATCAGGTGTTCCCAAACCAGGGGGAACTCCAAAACGTGGTGATTTAAGCAGGGCCTGGGTCTGGAGCTTGACTGGGAGTATTTTTGCTACGTAGTTCAGGTAATATGTTCCCTGGGAGCTCGTGGCAAACTGTTCCTGCAGGATCCACACTGTCATTTCCAGTCACCAGTTAACCTTTTTAACATCCCATTCTTCCCCCTCTGACATTCACTGCACTGTATGAATGCATATAAGGAATGTTAATGATTAATTATCCGACTGTGAAACCCAAATTCTGTATTTCCCCTTTTTTTTGGTGGTTGTTTTGCCTTGTGCTCTGTGTGGACTGCAGGATTTTCCTGAGAGGCAGATACCCATCTGGGCCCCCTGAATGCCACCCTGCCATGGCTGAACTGCTCTGCAGCACCTCAGACAGCCCCAGCTCCCCAACCACTGACCTCCCTGTCACAAAGGACCAGAAGGACTAAAGGTTCATTCACAGCAATAAATGCCAATGAAGGATCAAGTTTCCCAATATTTTTTTTTTGACCTGTGGACATGAAACGATAATTCAGTAATTTCATTACACCAGGAGGATGAAACTAGGGCTGGTTTTCCACTGCCTATTAAAGGCAATCCTGCAGGGCTGAAATGCTACACTATTCTTTGCCATTCCATTTTTAGTTTCTCCCCTTTCCCTTTCTATTGGTGAGATTCATATCACAAAACTGTCCACCTTTACAAAACGATGCTTTTATCTTTGCAGCAGAGGTGCTTGTGAAGTCAGAATGATGTGAAAGGGCTTTCTACATTGTAATCCCTTTGCCACAGGATTAACTAGAAGATGTCACTGTGGTGTCACTGCTGCATCTTTGGGAAGACCCCTTTGGGCAATGAGAAGCTCAAGGAAGTGGAAATTTACTTAAATTTACTTGAAATGACAGATTAGATCTGGTTTAGAAGGTTTTACGAAGAGGATGCTGAAAGAAGATGAGTTTTAAGGCCAAGGAAATAATTAATCAGTGAAACAAGATGAAAATAACACAGACTAAACCAGACCTGTCCTGCAGTGTGGGCTGATTTGGCTGAAGGGCTCTGTGCCATGGACAGCCTGTTTCCAGCACCCAGGGAGGGCTTCCAGGTGGGCAGGACCAGCTGCAATACTGCCCTCAGACTGTCCCTGTGCCCTTTAGCTCCTTCCTCATTTTTGCTAACTTTGACTTTTACCATTATTTTTTTGGAACAAAAGAAACAGGAGCTTATAACTGGAGCCAGATAACCATTTTCATCTGCTGATCTGACTCCAGGGCGGCCTCTGCCTTGCTGAATTTGGCCTAAAATATCATAAACAGCTGGAAATTTCACTTAATCCAATCTTGCTCTGGCCATAATTCCAGTGAGGCAGTTCAGTGCATGTGTTGTGTATTTACTAGCTGCCTGTTTATGTTATTCACATTGATGTTGACACTGCAGCAGGTCATTGCCAGTTAAGTAAAACACAAGTTCTTGTTACTATCAACTGTTTATTTTAAGGTTGACTTGGGCAGTATGTTGTGTAAATATGCAAAGGTAATTTTTCTGTTAACAGAATCTTATTTAAAATTTGTGCCATCAGTAATATGGAAATGAACCTCTTACATTGAAGAGATTTGTATCTTAACTAAGAACAGAGAAAGTAAGAGATCACCTGTCATTAGGCTTGCTAACAAATTCCATTAGAGATTGTTCCCTTCTTGGTAACAGCTCTGCTGAGTTTTACTTGCATGGATGTTTTACTGTGTCTGCTTTGGGCTCAGGAAGCCACAATCAAAATGGCTCAGGAATGTTTCAGTTGCTGCTAAGAATAATAGCAATTATTAAATAAAAATGATTCATTATATTGGAAATAAATGTCAGAATTTTTTTCCTTTGGAAGGTTCTTATGCCTACAGTGAGCATGGGAAGGGACTTGAAATTCAACAGACATGTAGTCTTTGCATAAATACTCATCTTCTACATGAAATCCCTTGGCTAAATATAAACCTTTAAATTTAAGTCTTTGCAAATACAGCTCCATATTCTCACAGAAGCTTTTTAGGGCTTTCCAGAAGAATTATCAAAATGCTGTGTTCTTACTGCACTCTCAAGCCTCTCACAGACCCCACTATATTTAGGATATATGATTTGCATGTGCTTTATCACACTATTTTTTTCTCTTGCTTATTCTCTTCTCTCCTCTGTCATTGTGTACATTTGCAGTGCTCATTTCATCCCTTCTCTGCATTATCTCCAGAGCAGCAGCCCGTGCAGGGCACCCCAAGGCCCCAGCAATGGTGGTCAGAGCCCAGGGCTCACACCAGGCGGGATGATCACACACCACATGATGGCCCTGCCCGTGGCAAGGGGTGGGACCAGGTGACCTTTAAAGGTCCTTTCCAATCCAAACCACTCCATGACTCTATGACACTCAAGCTCTTTTTTCCGCCAGAAGTTCTCAAAACCCCCTAAAATAATTCCAAACAGAAGCAATGCCTAAGGAACTAATTGACAGGAAACTCAACATCAGCCAAGAGTGTGCCCAGGTGGCCAAGAAGGCCAATGGGATCCTGGCCGGGATCAAAACTAGCGTGGCCAGCAGGTCCAGGGCAGTGACCCTTCCCCTGGACTCTGCCTTGGGGAGGCCACACCCTGAGCATTGTGTTGAGTTCTGGGCCCCTCAGTTGAGGCAAGAGATTGAGGGGCTGGAACGGGGCCAGAGAAGAGCAACGAGGCTGGAGAAGGGAGTGGAGCACAAGTGCTGTGGGGAGAGGCTGAGGGAGCTGGGGGTGTTTGTGCTGGAGAAGAGGAGGCTCAGAGGTGACCTCAGCACTGCCTGGAACTCCCTGAAGGGAAGTTCTGGCCAGGTGGGGGGTTGGTCTCTTCTCCCAGGCACTCAGCAATAGGACAAGGGGGCACGGGGGGCTCAAGCTCTGCCAGGGGAAATTGAAGTTGGAGAGCAGAAAAAACTTCTTTGCAGAGAGAGTGCTATTCTATGATTTCATAATTCTATGAACTCTACTCCAGCCTGCCAAGCCAGGCACTGAGGAGCTGCAGGAGGTTGGAGCTGGTTGGAGATCCAGGCACGTGGGGACCCAAATGCTGGGGTACGATCAAATAATCAGGGATCCTTTCTCTCCCTGTTGGAGGCAGTTGCACATTAATGAGGATGGTTTTATGTAGGGCTTCTGCTCCAGTTGCTAAAGTGCTGGAAAACATTCTGGGAAGGGCAAACAGTGGCAGCTGAAGGTCACAGGAACCAAAGATCCAAGCAGTGTGTCCTCTGGGCATCACCAGCAGGACACGATGGAGGGTGAGGAACGACAAACTGAGCAGTGCAGGAGACACAGAGCAAATCCCTCCATCCCAAACGCTGCCCAAGCAGTTGCTGTTCCCTTGTTCCTCCTCATTTCAGTGCCCCACTCAACACAAGAGATCTGATTCACAGAAATGCTAAATATTCCCCAAGTGGCTGAAGTCAATGAGAACTGTGTTTTCAATGGGCTACAGAATTCCATTCTGAAAAAACAGGTTCCAATTGCTAAATATTCCAAAAAAAGTTAGTACTTTCAACTGTTATGTCTCAATACAGGCATTTGTAATCTGTAAAATTAGAAAATTGGTTCATTTCATGGAAGTGCAATGAAAATAAATTGATTAATATTCAGTAAACAGGCACTTTAGTGATAAGCATCACTCAAAACCATGAGGGACACTGGTTCAAACTTCAGAGAGGGGTAACAAGTTACTGGACCAAAAAATTATATAATGAAAAAATGGTGTTCACTTGAACCTCACCCAGCCTTTGCAGGAACCAGTTCAAAAAGCAGGCAAACCAAAACTGCATGGGCAATGTTAATTTTGGCACCTCCTACTTCTACATGCCCTTGAACTCTTAAATAATGATTTTAAAGTCAGTTCATGTTGATAAAACACAAAATTATGATTTCCTTGCTGTTTTGGAATCTGTGCAAGAGGAAATGAAACCTGAAATCTTTGCAGACAGGCTACAAACGAGGGGAGGTGGGTATGAGCTCAGGGTGGCACCAGCAGATGGACCTTTTCCTGCTTGTGCTGCCTCCTTTTCTTTTCCTGTGGTTAAATAAAAGCTTGCAGCTTTCAGTTCTTATCATTTCAACGTGTTACATTCACACTACAGGAAACAACCACCAGTACTTTGACCCTGTGGGGTTTTTCCTCTCAAAACAAGGCATTAATACAGGGTAGAGTAAGCAAGAGCAAAACTTCATGTTTTGAGTTGGAGAAGCAGCAAAATGAATTTGGAAAGCTGAAAGGCTTTGTGCAAAGCTGCTGCTGGAGTGCTGTTTGCAGCTGGAATATGGGGGTCAGGAATGGAAATGCTGACAGGCCCAGAATCGTGGCAGCAGAGCGGGCACCACTATAACCCTCCATCAGATAGGCAGGGCTGGAGCTCAGTACCAGGGAGCAAAAGGTGGTCCTGTCTGTCCTCACTGCAGCAGCACTGCAAATGCCTTTTAACCTCTGTGCCTCACACTATTAATGTGATGTTCAGAAAGACATATACACCAGGATAATACTGGCATGAACACATCCCATTTCGTGCTTCAAACCCAACTGGAGAATCATCCTAAATGTTCACAGAAAAGGTCACCGCAATTTACAAACTGCAGCCATGGAAAGTAACACAAAAATGACACATTATTTCCTGTGTCCTGTGAGGTTTTAAAGCTTCTCTTCATATCCAAACATGCAATGATTTCTCTGTGATGCAATTACACTTTTGGATACTGAGGGGGGCAAGTTTGATCACTGCTGTTCACTGATTCTGTCTGGCAGTTCATGGATCAGTATGAAACTCTCACTGTCTGCACAAACTCCATGAATGCAGAGAAAAGAAGCTCCTGCCTGAAGATGCAGGAGGGAAGCTGCTTGAATAGTATGTTTATAGCCTATAGAGATTTTATTTATGTTGTTAATCCCATGAAAACAACCATTCAATAAATTGGTAGCATGTCTATAATATGCACAGTCTATTCTCCCTCTGTAGTATATCACTTCTGGAATGTCATCTGAGAGTTGTGTGCTATAGTAATGATCCTTTTTTCAACAGACAGAGAAATACTAGTGAGAGGTTACCTCTGAATTATTTACAATCATATACTCTATTTCATGGTTCAAACAAACTCGGTATTTCCTTCTCTGCATTAAGGTGTTTGAAAACAACAGAAAGAGTGAATTTACCTTTCCTGTATATAGCCAGAAAATCAATATTTTGGGGACCAACTTCTCCTGGACAAGCCCTTTCTCAAACATTAAAAAAAATAAAAAGAAAAGTATGTGTTGCCTTCTGAACAAATCTAGGTCTATGCTCTTATCAGGTAAGGGGAATAACAAATGTCACATTCCAGAGGAGCTTGCCTCACTGGAAATGGGATTGATGGTGGTTTTGATGACTAGGTAGAGAAAGAAAACATCTCCCTGAACAGAAAGTACTTTCCCATGGAAAGCTGGAATAGTACTATTTTGAGTAATGCCCTACTTAAGCACAGGGACACCCTCACTGTGTCACTCACACAAACGTGATTTGCATGTTTGGATGGGTTGTAGCTCTGCTCAGACTCCAGCGGTGCCTCGCAGCGATGATTCACAAGATCGGGACATTTGCATGTGTCCCCAGGGGTGGCAGCCGAGGCTCCCTCCGGCAGCTCCGGGGCTGCAGCCACGGCAGGGGCACAGAGGGGGCCCCACGGCCACTGGGGTCATTCCTCATGGGAGGCAGAGCACAGTTCAGCCTGCCGGAATCCCTGCACCTGTGGGCATGGGATGCTTTAATTCTCTGATGAGGAAAACAACTTTGCTCCCAAAGAGGACAGGTTCTCATATGATCAACAGCAGACAAAACGCTGAAGTCCTGAAACAAAGGGCCACAAGAATAAATTTTTACTCTTCTTACTATTAACTCACTTGCTGAAGATGATGAGGCAAGTAAAGCAACAAGTGCCAGAACTGAAAAATGTCCTAGCTTACCAAGCCAGGCTCATCCCTTCTAGAAATCTACTGAGCAGACAAAAACTTGCTTCCTCTTGTGCCATTCTGTCCATATTATATATCATTTATCAAATCATCACTTTCACAATTCTCTTAGAGTCCCTAAGTTTTAATTTGCTGACATAATTTCGTCCTCTGACAGCACAGAGTTAAAGAACACATAAATGTGAATGTCATATGGAAAAACTACCTGTGTACTTTGTGGGAGAGCAAGACAACGAGCACTCGCCCTAAAGCCAGTGGAGTTGTGCAGAGCAGCTCAGGACAGAACTGTGTCACACACAGCTCCTCATTCGCTGAGCTCTCCCTCAGGTTCACAGCTCTGCATTCTCACTGCAAAAGGAGACACATTCCCACTGTAGAACTGGCCTGAGAAGGGCATTAATCTTGCTGACCAGCACATATAGGAATGCTGTCAATTAATTACAACCATATCAAATGCTTGACTGAGATCCATGGACATGGTGTGCTTTTCACTTACTGATTTACAGTCGGGGGAGGAGGTTAAAGCCAAAGTGTAACAACAAATCAAAGTTAAACATGGGCATGGAAATTTGTCTCTGTTCCCAAGAGGGGCAGTTCTGTGTGCACTGGGCATGAACCAGGGCTGGGGGGATGAAACAGCAGCACAGCAGAGTGTGCTCCTGGCAGGGATAGAGCAAGGAGGCACCTCCATAACACAGACCCTGTTCGTTGGGATGCTCTGCATCCTACAAGAGCTGGGGTCTAAAACAAAGCAACTGTTAACTCCTTTCAGAGCTAAAATGACCAGGAGAGTTCCCAGCTCCCAAAGGAATCCAAGCAACAAGACATACTGCCAACCAGCACTAGGCAAAACAACTCCTAGTATAAGATGGAAACACTGGTGCACACCACTGACAAGTATTACTTGCCAAACTTACTAATAAACTGCCTAAAATGCTAATTGTTAGCACTGCTGCTGCCTCTGTGATTCTCTTTGAGAAACAGTCCCCATATAGTCAGTGATTTAAGTGAATAAGTATTAAAAAATTGCCATAAAAATCCTTTACCAAAGTTTCATTCTTAAATGTAGTAAAGCATAGTCATGGCAAAAAAAATTAGTTGGTACTCTAATTGAAATTTGGGATCTTTGCACTTACAATTCATTCAATATATTGTGCTGGCATTAAATTAAAATTCTGTACTTTCACCAAGTAGGAGAGAAGTTGTATTAACTCACTTTTCATACACTTTTCATGTTATCATCTCTTCAATGCACTGAACACAAAGCTGAGGAACAGCATATGAGGGTGGCTCCTCTTACTCAAGGAAAATTTAAAAAAAATGTGTGAATAGCACAGCTTGGTTGCATAAATATAGAGGGAAAGTTAACACAGCTTTGGTGAGGAAAATCGTGTCTTAATGTGTGTCTGAGGAGGTCACAGGTAAGCAGCCAGAGCAGACCCAGCTCATACAGGGCAATTCGGCATCAAAAGCCCATTTCCCAAGGTCACACCCCAGATATTCTAAAAGAAATTAATTTGCCATAATAAAAGGTCCTTACATGTACAAATCAGTGTTTAAAGATGCAATAAAAGGTAAGATAAATAGACAAATAACTTTTAACACAGGAGAGGGGACAGTGGAGTCCCAGAGGAAGCTGTGCTGGTCTCAGAGTGTTCCACTCGCTCATTAACGACGGTTGTAGCAACTTATTAAAGAAAAAATCCCCAATGAACAATATATAAAAAGAACAAACCATAACTTGAGCCCAACAAGGATGGAAAGCCACATTTTTGTAATTAACCTCCCACAAAAAGGATTTAAAAGAGGTAGTGGGAGGCGTGTGTTACAGAGAGTACAAAGAGAAAAAGGAGAGAACGGAGGATACAGTGACAGGGATAAAGCTCAGGGAGCAACTCCAAGGAGATGGAAAGCTCAGTAACTTTATCTCCTTGACCTCAGTGGCAGCAAACACCTGGAACACCAGCTGAAAACTCTTCAGCCCAAATTCACCACAGGGTCACCTCAGCACGTGGCAGATGGAGGAATATTCAGAGATAATGTTCAGGTTTCACTGGTCCAGGTTTCACTGGTTTTCTACACACAGAGGGCCCAGAGCACCAGTTCCCATCACAGCTGCTGTCACTGCTCCTGCTGGGGAAACAGGTCCCAGCTGGGGACACAGGGCTGAGCAGGGTGGAATTACAGGGAACATCTCAGAAGGCCACTGAGAGGAAGCCAGACCTCCTCCTTCCCTTGGGAACACAGGGCAGGAGCCTCCCCTCCCACCTTGGCAGAGTTCTTTGGCACCCTCAGGAAAGCCCCACACACCCCCCACCCTCAGGTAATGGGCAGCTGGTGGAGCTGTTGGGAGTGTGCCTGGAAAGATGCCCCGCTGGGGATGTCAGAGTGGCTCTGTGGCACCCACAGGACTCTGCATTTCCATCTCCCTCCTCAGCAGCTTCATCAGGCACACACTGACACTGCTCTCTGTCACCGAATGATGCACAGAAAAGTTTGTGCCTTTTTGGGGGTTATAAAAACGCTACAGATTTCACAGGAGCAAAGCCAGTAACTTCTTTACTTCATCTGCATAAATGCAAAACAGGAAGAAATGTTTGATGCAAGTAAAATAATTTTAAACTAATATTAATATGAAGTATGGGAAATAATAAAGGTCTGCTGATGCTCCATGTATTTTAAACGTTGATCATAACCTTTTTCTTTCCCTGTTTTCTAGAATATCACAAGCAGATGCAGTGCACTAACTTGCTGCAAAATGATACAAGGGCCCAAATCTGCAGCAGAATTACTGAGGTGAACTTGACATGGCGCCTTGCAAAGTTTACTGTTCCTCCACAACAGTGTATGTTTAAATCTGACATGTGGAAACAATTTACACACACACATCGGTGGGTGTTGAACTGTTGATGGAGTGAAAAATCCTTTTGCTTTGAAACTCTTGACCAGGAAGTGTCAAAAGTGCAAAAGAAAAATAAGGGTTTGCAAGATAAGAAAGGCAAAAATGTACCCCAAGAGCTCTGTCCTTATTTTTTTGTCAGTGATTACATGACAAAATATTTAAAGAATGGCAAAGCTTTCATTAATCAGCAAGTCTATTTATTTGCCTACAGAGCTCCCTTATATTTACAGTTGCCAAAAAAATGGAAAATGCTTTTAAATATCACCTGCCTGAGTGAATTCTGTTTATTGCCATCCAACCTGATTACTTATTAAATTCTTTCTCTGAAAAATGCCTTCTTAATACTTCCTTGTCCCCGTTTCACTTATTTTCTTTGAACTGATAAACTGGGTAAAAGTCTTGTTTTAGACCAAGAGTCATGGAGCATTTTCCCTGCAGTGCAACCTGAAGTTATGAAACAAGATAAAGAAATGAATACTCGGGGCAGGAGGGGGGAGGATCAGGAACCACCTATCAACACCAGGAGGAAAATTCATGCTACAATTTCACACAGAGAATCGTGACTGCTAAGAATGAATATTCATAGAGAACTGTTTCAGAAAAGCGTGGAACAACCTGCTATAAACTCAACAAAATGAAGCCTGGAGGAGCACAATGGCAAATCTCTCCTGAACACCAAGGCTGGTTCGTGATGGATGAGAAGGCTTTGCTAAACCAGCAACCTGACTCAAGCCTGGTTAGAAACATCAGGGAGTTATTTCCCAAGTCAATAATCTCATTTTAGAGGAGATTTAGGCAGCTCCAGGACACCATAAGTTCACACAATCACAGAATCATAGAATGGATTGGGTTGGAAGAGACCTCTGAGATCATCAAGTCCAACCCTTGATCCAATCCCACTGTGATCACCAGCCCAGGGCACTGTGTGCCCTGGGCTGGTGATCACAGTAGGGTTGGATCAAGACGTGGTGGATTCTCACTCAGTGCCACATCCACAGAATCACAGAATCAATTGGGTTGGAAAAGACCTCCGAGATCATCAAGTCCAACCCTTGGGCCAACTCCAGTCCCTTTACCAGATCATGGCACTCAGTGCCACGGCCAAGCTCAGTTGAAAAACCTCCAGGGATGGGGAATCCACCCCCTCTCTGGGCAGCCCATTCCAATGCCTGAGCACTCTCTCTGCAAAGAAGTTTTTCCTGCTCTCCAACTTCAATTTCCCCTGGCAGAGCTTGAGCCCCCCGTGCCCCCTTGTCCTATTGCTGAGTGCCTGGGAGAAGGGACAAGGGACTTTCAGACTCAGCACAGCTCTGAAATAAAGCAGAGGTCACACACCTGCAAAAGGCTGAGCAGGGTTATCTCAGCAAGGCCACCAAAAACCAGGCTGGAGAGTGAATTTCCACTGAATGTGTGAATTTATGCCACATGAGCTGCTAATCTACATTAATCACCTTCAGCAATGCATTTATTTCATTTGATCAAAATTGTCTTGCAGACTCAGGGGTTTTGTTTCACTCATTGTTCTTGTCAAAGGGTTGGATTGGCTACAGTGCTGAGTCCTCTCCTTCCCCTGCCATTAAATATGCAGGAACACTTCAAAGCCTTGTGCTTTACTGGAGTTTGTTCGTGGCCCCAGGGAATGTCCTCAGCCTTTCTGTACCAATAAACTCAATCAAGTGCTACCTATAACATAAGCCTGGAGAGCTAAAAAAGCAGCTCACTTAATTTGCAAGTCTAACTTCCAAAATTGTGGAAAAGGCCTGCAAACAAAGATGTTACGTAGAACAACCTGTGGAAAGGAATGCAATTGCCAGAAGCTTC
Source organism: Sakesphorus luctuosus (assembly GCA_013396695.1). Lineage (NCBI taxonomy): Eukaryota > Metazoa > Chordata > Aves > Passeriformes > Thamnophilidae > Sakesphorus > Sakesphorus luctuosus. The sequence continues at coordinate 729,957 of VWZD01000845.1, read as the reverse complement.
TAAAAGGCCTTAAGGACCTCATTGCAAAGATTTAAGATGTAAATTCTTGGTCTTGTGCACAAAGGAAATGATGCTGGTTTAAATAACATGAATGTTTCCAGCCAATGTCAACCAGCTTAAAACCAAACTCTGACAAATCCTACCACCTATGAACCACTGCTTAGCTTGGCTTTGCTTTACAAAATGGCAAAAGAAAAACTGAGAACAACCTTGAACTGAGCTCAAGACAAAACTCTGGGTGTGCACAAAACTTCTGGAAAATCATTTTATATCATCCTATAGCTGTGAAACATTGGAGGACCCAATTAGCCTTTGATTGAGACAAACTTAATAAAGACCAAGGTCTGACAGCTGCTTCTAAAAAAGGTACAAAACCCCTCACCAGGAGACTGCTGTGCAGAACTGCTGCAACAAGCTCCACTCTCACTTCACAGCTCACACAACTGCACCAGTTGGGATCTTTGCTCTGGTTCCATTCACAGGGATTTTACAAACACCTCTGGTAATAATCACACCATCCTGGCTGAAGGGCTTGCACCTGGTTACTTAATACTCCTGGGCATAAGGCTTTTTGCAGTAAATATAGAGTGTGAAACAATACTGCTATTCTGAATTATTTAATTTTCACATTTTAGAGTATTTTTGAGGAAAAAAGTACACTTTTTTTCCCCTCCACTTAAATATTAAGGAGAATCTAGGATAATATCCACATGTTTCTGTCCTTCTAATCATAAAAATGGAAACAATATATATAATTCATATATAAATCATATATTTATGTATTTCATGATTCATGTATTATAAGGAGAACATTTAACTGATTTTATGGGAATTGACAAGATTTAACCCAAAGCTGTTCTTATGGTTGTGAGAGGGGGATGCTTTGAAGAGTTTTAGAATCATAGAATTGATTGGGTTGGAAAAGACCTCCGAGATCATCAAGTCCAACCCTTGGTCCAACTCCAAGTAGGAAACTGCCTACATGGAAAACTGGAAAACTTCAGTGGAAAACTGAAGGAAATGAAGAGGTGAGATGAGGTTAGAGGGCTGAGAGGAGGAAATCACAAGGAAAGAGTAGCTGCTGTTCCTCAAATCTCACAAGGAATTAGGGCTTTATCCAGACTGTGGTTCCCAGGAGGAGGATGAGGCACAGACCTTCCCACAGGCACAGAGAGCTCCCATTTGCTTTCTGAAGTCTCAAGTGCAGGATGCTCATGGATGGCCGCTGACATTCCCTGGCCTGGCACAAGGCAAACCACTCATGTTTACTCCACTTCTGGCCACTGAGGACAAACTGGTGTGTCTGAAAATGTCTTGGCAAAGGGGTAGAGGTATCCACATTTAACTTGTAATCTGCTTTCAGCAGGATTAAATAAAAACATAACCACCTGTTAGCCTTAATTCAGTGGGAGTATCTATTTTCAATTACAGCATTTACTATCCACCCTCAAGTATGGCAAGGAACACCATGGCAACATAAACACAGTCGTGGCTGCTTGAGAAAGTTAAATTATAAATAGCAATGTATAGCCCATGAGGTCCTGGAAATAAACTAACTAATCCATAGGCATTTGTTACTATGACATAACATTTCCACTCAAATGCTGTTTGCCTCATCTCAAACCCTCTCAGAACACATTTAGAAGTTCAGCATCACTTGACTCTAAGACAGTTCAAGTTCAGACATGCAAAAAAGCAGAGATGGTGGAGGAAATAAGTTACAGCAACACAATGGAGAGCTAATTAACAATTTAAAAAAGTCCCCATGGCAGGCTTTATTCTGTTTCCATTGAAGTTAATGTGGAAAACTTCCCCTGACATACCCTAACTGTATGAGAGTCCCCTCAATATACACAAACATGTTTTTACCCTGAATCATTCCCGAGGGGAAAAAAAAACAGAGAAAAATAAAAAAAAAGGCAAAAACCCTGGCCTTCAGTGAGTAGCAGTTTGGAAATGCAAATAAACTCAGCAACCTTCTAAGACACTGGAGAGATTTCAGAACTCGGTGCTCTCTTCAGCTGCAGTGTGGGGACAGATCCATGGTAACTGAGGGAATGGAGGGATTCCAGCCCCAGCCCAGCACTCAATTAGCTGAATTAGCAACTGTTCTGTTCTGCTCTGCAGCTCCTCAGCCCCTGCAAGCCCCAGGGCCAGGCAGGGCAGCAGCTGGTGGCCAGCTGGGCTTGGAGAGGCTCCTGGCTTGGGACAGCCCCCAAGGGCTGCACAGGGGGACAGGGACAGGGGACCCAGGGCTGCTCCAAAGCTGGGGTGGGAGTGGAGAGCAAGGAGGGGCTGACACGGCTGTGAGGGCAGCAGCAATAACTGCTTCCCATGGGGGCTCACAGCTGGCACAGAGGTTGGACACAGCTGGGGCCTCAGTCTGGCTGAGAAATGTCTTTTGGGTCAGGCAAGAATGCTAAAGGCTGAGCTAAAGACTTGGCTTCCTTCTGGTGAGGAACAACAGAGTCCAGAAATGAATATTTTCTTTCAGCCGTTGGTTAAAGCCGACTTTGTTCAGACTGAGAGAAATCTGCAGTGGGTCTCCTGAGGTTGATTTCACATTTGCACCATGCAACTAAAATGGAATTTAAATTCCCAACATGTCTTTGCTAAAAAGATGCTGTGTTGTATCACACTTACTTGGTGAAATCTTGGCCTCTTTAACATCAGTGACAGAATTCATTGGTATTACTGTGGTGGAAATTCCACCGAATGATTTTGCTTTCACTCAGAGCGAAGCAAAACAAAAACTGATCCACTGAAGGAAAATTTAAATCAATCTTTTATCAAGTCTGTGTAATAACAGGAGCAGGCAAGTTACTTAAGACCGTAATCATGTGTAAACTTCATATGTCTCATTCGGCTTATTGCAGTCATTGTACAATTAATTTATTAAATGAAAATATTACTTAAAGGTCAGCTAATATGTACTTTCAAAGCAAACCTGACCAAAAAAAGAAAACCACCTCTGTTATGACCAGGAGAAATACAAGCTTGGCCTGGGTAAGGACTTCTTGCTTATCCATAGAATTATCATTGTCTTCATCTTTCTGACAAATACAATTTGTGGTTCCCAGTGGACTGTGGGAACCTGTCAGGTAACATAATGACACTAGCACAAAAGGTTGGTTTTGTATTTTTTAGTAACTTTTATACAAAATGAGAGCAAAAAGCTGAAAATACATTCAACAATTAGTTGTGTTTGTCATCAGTGACTGATTGTTAATCAAGCAATTGAGCAACAGTGTGTGTCACACTGGAGTGTCATTATCCCTGCATTGTCATCCATTGTAAAAATATTTTTACTGAAAAAAATAATCTGAACATAGTCATTAATTGGTGAACACATTAAACCCAAGATGACATTTAGTGTGATGAAATGGAAAATAAGGCATACTCAGCATGCCCACAGAAAACAATTCCCACAGAGCTTAAGTATTCCTAAATCACTTGGGCAAGACTAATCTTAGAACAGACACGTAAAGACTCCCAAATAAAGACCATGATTTTCTGGAGAGCACATGAACAAGCCTCTTCCTGAATCCAGTCCCCAAACATCCATGTGTGTGACTCACATGACTCCTTTAAATTAAGTATGTGCACAAGTTAAGGATGTTCCTGAGCTCAGAGTGTGACAAACCAGCTTTGGAACTGCCAAAGTACAAAACCAACCCCAAACTGCCTCAGCGTTTTCTGACCACAAACAAGGAAAAGAGGGAAGATACATATTTTTTTCCCCCAAGAAGAGCCATTAAAATGTCATTCCTACAATTTAGCACCCTGCATTATACTTTATAAAAATAGTACTTTGATACATATCCAAGCATTCAAAATTGGCTGATCACTTATAACCAAAATTGGGAAGAAATGGTGAAGTGAGAAGGAGAGAAACAAGACTGAGACCAGACTAAAAGCATTACACACAAACACAGGTGAAGTTCAAGTCTGGTTTCCCCCACCTACAGTCTGTAAACCCATCTGTTAACCCAACTTGAAATCTAAATTACCTTTTCTTAGCTCCTTTTGAAACACAGTCAGTAATCCTGGGGAGCACTTTCCCTGCCTTCTGGATCCCCGCAGCCTTTGGCAATTCCACTTGGGTATGAGCACAATGTGCCTGTGCAGAGCTCTCCAGGCTGCACTGGAGGGCCCTCAGAGCAAACCTGCATGAAATGTCACTACTGGCTTCATTTGGGTGTAAAATCTTACAAAATATACTGCTGGTCATGATGGATGCTCCATGAACCAAGGAAGGTGAGAACAGAATGTAAGGAAAATTATAACTATTTGAAAAACTCCCAAATTTAAATGACCAGTAAGTTTTCCATGAGCAAGGACACAAAGATTATTCCTCCCCCTCAATGAGTGAGTGTATTTCAAGGTTTCCATGTGTGTACTGTCCATCTCCACCCTCAGAGGGTAGAGTGGTTGTCTGTGTGTGAGGCTGGACAGGAGGATGGAGAGCCTACATGGCTCTGAGCACCCACATCTCCCTCAGCTCTGCAAGGACAGCCTGGGGAACACATTTGTCAGCTCCCCAGTCACAAAGAAGAAGACAGTGAATGAATCATTGTTATATACTATGGGTTTCCCATTATCTGACTAGGCAGCCTTTTGTACCCAAGAACATGATCTCTAACAGATTTAACAATACAAATGCCTATCAGAATAAAATGAATACTCATGAAGGAAAATATAATTTGCAATCTTTCCTGGTTATTACAGGAAATCTTTCTCTTCCTCTAATCTAAAGGGCTTTATAGACTTCAAGGGCTATAAATCACCCAACTTTTTTTTTTTCACATGTGCAGTCAGGCAAAAATCACATGAAAATTGATGTAACTATGTTATTTCTAACCTTATGAGAAGACAGATGAAGAAATTAAACAGACTGGACTAAGGAAAAATGTATTTGACAGGTCAGAGCTGTCAAACTTCAAGTTGCCAACACAGACTTCTCCATTCATTATTAGGTACATGAACAGAAGTGGGTCTCAATTTGTAAAGTGCTGATCATTCAGCATTCACAAGAACCTCATGTCCTCAGCAAGTGAAAGTTCATCCCAAAATCAAAAAAAACTAAACAAAAGCACTAAGTTTTAAAAGGAAGTATTGACATTCCGTGTCTTTCTTTCCCTGTTCTTTTGTTTCCAAGCCTACATTATGCTTCAAAGACAAACAGAGCTCATGGAGTGCTTGATGGCATCAAAGCTCTGCTGAGTGCTTGAGCTAGAAAATGTCCTAAAACACTGACAAGCTGCATTTTCTTTTATGGGAAATGCAAAACTGGGCCCTGCATTTTGCTAACAAAGCCCTCAAATCAACTGTGTAGTGTTATTTGCTATCTATACACACCTGGGAGAAAACAAGTGTTGACAGGGAGAGACAGAGCAAGAGAGATAAAGAGAGATGGATGTCAGAGTCTGGCGTTCCTTGGGTAATACCTAATCCTTTCCACTGAAAGATTTTTTTAATGATTTACACTGAAAGCTGGAGCACAAAGGTTGTCTTGTTTCCTTCAGAGAGTTCTACTGAAACGTGCAAACAGGAGCAAGGGAGAAAATCAGATACTTTTGGCCTTCTGATTGCAGTGGAGCTCAACAAGGACTTGACATCTGCTCTGCCCTGCTGTGCTTTTAGAGCTGCCAACAACCAGTGCAGGAAGGGCAGACCAGAGCAAGGGGTTTGGTTTTTCCCAGGGTGAAACAGCTCTCACTTTCATCAGTTCCTTCGTACACTTCACTGTGCACCAAAAGTTGTTTAGCCTGGAGAAGAGGAGGCTCAGAGGTGACCTCAGCACTGTCTGGAACTCCCTGAAGGGAAGTTCTGGCCAGGTGGGGGTTGGTCTCTTCTCCCAGGCACTCAGCAATAGGACAAGGGGGGACGGGGGGCTCAAGCTCTGCCAGGGGAAATTGAAGTTGGAGAGCAGAAAAAACTTCTTTGCAGAGAGAGTGCTCAGGCATTGGAATGGGCTGCCCAGAGAGGGGGTGGATTCCCCATCCCTGGAGGTTTTTCAGCTGAGCTTGGCCGTGGCACTGAGTGCCATGATGTGGTAAAGGGACTGGAGTTGGCCCAAGGGTTGGACTTGATGGTCTCAGAGGTCTTTTCCAACCCAATCCATTCTATGACTCTGTGAAAAGAGAATAAAGAGGTGCTGTTCTCTAGGACTGAGAGTTACTTCTGGTGCTTCCTCTCACCTGTTCTGTTTGTTCCAAAGACCCTCCCTGGGATATGAACTCTCAGGTCAGTGTGAGCCCACCCTGTGTGTAGCACAGACCTTGTGACATGAGCAGAGGTGACCCCACTAAGGGCCAGGGCCCTTGGCTAACAAGAGTCTTACACAATGGCTTCTTTTGAAGGGGAAAAGTTGTTCCTAGTGGTGCAAAGAGGTTTTCTAGATCAATAATTAGCTCTGAACACTCCTCAGAGAAACGTGGCAGGGCCCCCACAGTACTGAATGCAGACACAAGGTCAGTCTGATGTTCCTGTAAGGCACACAGTGATCAACTACTGTACAAGGCCCTTAAAGCAACTTAGTACCTTGTAAAGGAACTGGTGTAAGATGCATTAGAGCTGCTGATGGTTTAAATTAAAATTGCACAGTAAGACTCCATTTTTTCCTGGAAAACTTTATCTCCAAACTGCCAGACAAACTTTTTCTGCAGAGGTTGTGGCCATGACGTGGTTCAATTACTATTTCATTTACAAGTAATTAAATTGAATCAATTTTGAAAAGCTGAGTTCACCTTATAGTTTATAGTCCTTTTGCTATAACAAACATACTGCTTTTACAAATGTTCCATACATTTAGGTACTCCTGAAAATACCTTCTGTGGCTGTAGCTGGGAAATAAAAGAAGCACAGTGAGAGAGTCAATCATTATTTAATCTATCTGTACTCACTGCTGGATGAGTTGATGTGGTTTGTCCTCCAGTAGATCCCTGTACTTATGAAAAACAATATTTTACACTACTGAAAGGCTTTGCTGTACATCATATAGTTATGTCTAAATATCCCAACACTTGATGACTCTCAGGGCATAACAACACCTTCTCGAATGCTTTCAATGAGCTTTAAATGTCTGAATAAAACATGTTATAACAAGTCACCTTTGTACACAAAATGGGAAACTATGAAATCTTTTAAAGAAGAAATGTACACAAGATTCAGAGAATACAAATACTGTTTGCACAGATGTTGTTGAAATAATTTTACATAAATAATCCACATTGGGAGAATTCATAATGTTTGAAACAAGAGCCAAACAATGGGTATTTTTATAAAGGAGCAAGGATAACACCTCTAAATGCACAATTGGGTAATGCTGAGAGGAGTTTTTGTTGAAAAACCATGATCTGCATTTTTGGCTGTTTTGCAGGTCTGTGCTTGTTTGTATTCCTGACAATGAGCTGTTCCTGCACACCTCATGCAGGCAGAGCTCCCCACAGACCCAGCCTGGCTGTTACTGGAAGCAGAGTGGGAGCCATTCCACCACCAGGCTCAGCAGAGAATCTGGGCTGAAAGAAAGAGCCAAGCAAAGGAAAACCTGGTAGGAATTCAGGTCCTGGCCATGCACGGGTAGTTCAGGACTAACAGAAATGTTAATGGTCATCCCTGTTTCCAAGGATAAAACCCTGTGACTCCTGTATTTGATGTTGTGCTTTCAAATACACACAGCCCAGCTTCACATCTTTCAGGGCATTTTACAGCACTAACAACTCCATTTTCAGCAGGATCCAGCAAAAATATCTCTTCACCTATTCCCCTAAAGAACAACCACCTTCCATACAAATCAGGAACTTCACTGTGCTTTGCCTCTCCCAGAAGAGCTCAGTTCCACACTAACCCATCACATTTGGTTTGCATTTTCAGATAAAGGCATCTCAAAAGCACAAAGCCATGTAATCCTTCCTGTGAAAAATTGTGGAATTCTGATTTGCAATGAGACCCAAGCCTGGGAATTTTTTAGCATCTCTGCTCTTTTCTCTTGCTTAGGAACGTGTTCTTTTAGCTGATATTTAAAACCCCACAATGCAGCCTATTATAATATTCTCCCATATGATGTAACGAGCTATTTGTAAGAATGAACTAACACATGAAAATGCAAGGGGAAAAATAACTGAGGCAGGCTCATTTATTAATTGCAGCTGGGATGGGGATTGGTAACATATCTCAGGCAATTACTGGAATAGCTTTTATTTGCTTTATATATTAATGCAAAGCAGTGGCTTTTTCCTAATTTGTAAGATCTCAGGGTTAACAAAAGGATTGAATTTGCATGGGTCCCTCCCCAAAGTACCACAAATGAGGTAAAGAATGACTTCTAATTGGCAATCATATTGGCTTTGTCAACCACCAGCTCTATTCTGACCTAATTTACAAAGTTCTTACAGCAGTTGTTATTATTTTGCTTGGAGATTAATGTGGTATTTCCTTTCTTAAATTATTTTCCAGCTGATCAGGCAGCTTGTGACAATACATATGGAACAGACCTAAACAGCTGCCAGTAAAGATTCAGTTTACTGTCTTAGGCTCAGCCTTGAATGAGAACTGTAGGGTGGTGCCACAGCATCTCATCTCAGCAAGGGCTTTTGGAACAGCCTCTTCCCTGGTGTTTATGGACAAGGAACAAAGATGTCCAACTCCTCCATCCCAGCTCAAAATGCACCAGAGCAGTTCAGTCTGTAGCAAACAGCATTTCTTAGGAAATGTTTTATTTGCAAGAAAGCATTTGGCCTCCAAGCTGACAGGTAGATAAACAAAACTCCCATAAATATTTGGGTATCTTATCTAATAAAGGCATCAAGAAAAGAACAATTCAGGAACAAGATCTGCAGTAGCTAATGAAGGAATTTCCTGCCCACAACAACGCCAGAAACTCTTCAAACCTGGAGACAGCACTGCTGTTACACTGATCTATCTGTTCTTCACTCTTCCCTAGAGATAAATTTAGGTCATAATAGTCATCCAGAGCAGCACTGACTGCTCCCTGCTGCGTGCACAGGTATTTGCATGCAAGGTAATGACCTGCCTGGACATTACACAACATTTTGCTGCACATTTTCTCCCATTACACCCAAAATCTGACTACAGAAGATCGGGTACAGGTGCTTGGCTGCCAGAGTTAACACTCCATTTTGCTTCCTGAGCCAGATTATCCTCAAGGTATGAGATGAAAAGCACTGTGGTGTTGGTGACAACACACCACCACAGGCTAAAGACGTAGTTCTCTCTCATTCATGTTGTGAGACTTCCACGGACGAGTTACTGGCAAGGCAGTGCTAAAAAAAGAAAACTGCTCAAGGAAATACTTTTGGATTCATGTATAAAGTGCACAGGCTGCAAGCCAGAGCATCAACAATGGAGAAGCAGAGTTGAAAGTCTATGTAAGGAACACAGCCCAAAAGGGGAAGCCATGCTGTTGCATAAGAACTGCATTTCCCCCATACCTGTTGAAACACAGAACCTCAAAAATCCTCGGGTGTGCAAGTGCCAGCAGTGTCCATGTGAGTCAGGTACAACACAGAGCAGGGCCCAACATCCCAGCCCTGTGGGAATTGGGTGACCTCTGGAACTGCCCTTCCCTCCCAGCCCACTGAGCTTCAGGGTGACTTAGCACCTTGCAGGAGGCAGTTTGGGCCTCTCAGAGCCAAAAAGCTCTTGGTATTTGAAGGGTGAGCCTCGTGACGTTCTCCTGATGACTGCACAACCCCATCACCTTGTGCTGCACAGATGGCAAGAACTGTCACACTGTTGGTATTAACGTGCAACTGAGGGGAAAAGTAAGATAACACCACCTTCAAAAGGCTGTGGGGAATGTCACAGAGATGAACCACCATCAGAGACACAATGAGGGACTTTTTTAGTATGTAAATACTGTAACAAAAATAGGATACCTGCTAATTTTACAATTTTGTCCTAGTTCATTTTATAATTAATAATTAAACTGATGCTAAATATCAGACATGTTCTAGGTTCCTCTTTAAGGCACCTCAGCTGTAGCACTGGGATTAAATGATGGATGATTCAACATAAGAGAAACTACAAGATAGAGTATCTTTACTAATTCTGTTAACATTCTAGAGAACAAATGACACCCAGCAATTCCTTGTGCCTCATCATGCATCAACCATTCCTGTTTTTGGAGATTTTTGAACTTTTCTGCATCTGGAAATCATGTTTAACATTAATGTTTCAAAATAAATTAGATCTGTTCCCTTCTCCTGATGTAATGAACTGTTATTAACTAAGTGTGCTAGTCTGAGGACATCAGGAACTGGCTTGGATGAAATGTTGTGTACAGTAGGGTAATGCAATAAACAAAGAAAATTAGGTATTAAAAGAATAATGCCACCCAATGTCACAGGATACGAAACAACTTGGATGGAAACAGGCTAGAATTAAACCTATGCCTATTTAACTACATGTTTGTGGTGGGTTTAGGTCCTGCTCCCAGCAGAAGGAATTTCCTGAGCAGCCTGAAGTAAATATTTGGCAGTTGCAACCCTCAGTTTTAGAAAACTGTTAATTTGCCAAATCCGAAGGTAGGGACAAAAAAACCATTGAAGTGACTACTCTCTCCTACTCCTGAAGACTCCTCCACATACAGCGCGGAAAGTAAAAACCGTGAGGGAAAACACTCTCCTGGCCGGACTTACAGAACAAACGTGCCCCTCAATTAGCGAGTTAATTACCCATCAATTAGCGCGCGCGGGGCAGGAGCGGGGCGCCCCCTGGCGGCGCAAGATGCGCGCCCGGGTCGGGCTCGTCCCGACACGCGACAGACCCTCAAAGAAAACAACACCGGGCTTTTCTCACACTTGCAGGACACTAAACTACAAAGCACCATCTCTGTTTCATATCCCATCAGGCCTTCAGGCGGCCATTGAACCCACAAACAAGTAGCACGTGTGCCCAGGTAGGGTCACTGTCTGACAACAGTTACTGTCTTACAGGAGGTGTTACTGTCTTACAGCAGTGAGCGGTGGGCAGTCCGCAGGGAAATAAAAACATAATGTTCCCAACACAGAGCTGAGAACACCTGACAACGAGCAGTTTGACTTTCACTCATTTCTTTAATGGCAACAAAGTTTTACTAATAAATAATCACCTCTCTTCCCTACCTGTGCTGGAGTTTCAGGCCACGTTCAGCTGCGAGGATATTTTAAGTAAAGGTGAAATATATTTAGAAACTGGGTTTTGGACAAAAGCGTTATCAGAAATTTCAGCACAAAAGCATTCCCTTGCAAACATGCATGAGATTCCTCTGAAAAGTCCGGCTGGAAAATCTTTATAACCAATATTTTGACGACACAATGCTTTTGATACACTTAAGTTACCTTCCTTCCCGCAGGATTCCTTTATTTTCCAATAAAAACATTCCTCTCTAACCAATCATCTCCGACTAAGTTCATTACACGAAGAAGAAATATTCAGTAAAACAAATACAACCTCAAGTCGCCTGGCAAGAGAACAGGCTGGGTGAGGAGCAGCGGCTCCGGCAGGAGCGCGGATCTTACCTCTTCGACTGTCAGAGGCATACAGATCCGGTACTCCTTCATGAGCATATTCCTGCTGCTCCGTGCGCACCGGCGAACTGCGAGAAAAGTGGCGACTTCTGCACGGAGATCACGACGCAAACCAAACGCGGGCAAAAATAATCAAGCCTCTTCCTCTGTGCGCGCTTGACAATGTGTCCACAAGACAGTAATGCAACCATCCAGGAAGGCTGACCCAGCAAGAAGCAAAACCAACACAACCGCTTCTTTCTTCCAGTTCTTCCTCCTTCACGCCGCGATCATGGGAATCTCACAGATACGCTACCAAGTCTCAGACCGCCAGCGCTATCGCCCCAGCCGGAGACATCCGTCGGAAGTGCACGGAAACGCCAGGCTCTCCCGCGGCTCTGTCAAGACATGCCTGGGGCGGCGAAAAGAACAAACGAGCCCAAAATGTGGCTTTCGCCCCCGCCGGCAGCACGTCGGGCGGCAGGAGGGAGATGCGCTGCAGCTTCCCGAGACAAAGGGTTTTGCTAAGGCTCCCCTGCCCGGCTGCCGAGCGCGGCTCGCGCCTCCCGCCGCAACGCGGCTGCGGCCCCGCGGCTCCCGCTGCGCTCGGGGCGGGGGGACGGGCACGGGGG